>BHDV01051118.1:86417-101884 GCA_005406045.1 Adoxophyes honmai | reverse complement strand
CGTGGCACTGGATTTTTGAATCCATGTGCTCTGCCTACCCCTCATGGGAATACAGGCGTGAGAATATGTATGTATGTATGTAATGTAGGTAAAGTAAATTCTGATACGGGATAGGTAAAATCATTTAAGCAAAAGTCAATTTGCAAGCTGGGAACTATTAAACAGGTTTTATATCATTTTTGATATACAAACTATTGAAATTAGTCATTCTCTTGAGACATGTGTTTCGATCATTACTCGTACTTTTTACGTGTTTTTAACAAGATTTAAACAAGTAGGTAAGGTAAACGTACATGTGTTCGACACCTTAATAGAAAATATTTAATGTGGGTCAAAAACATTGCAGGTTTTTTCAAGTTTTGTTAAACGGAATTTGACTTGCAGAAATAAATACCATCACGCTTGTTTTCTCAGCACACGCAACGTGACATAGACAAGACCATGACTATTTCACGTTTCCCAGCCACGTCTAGCATAACTTTAGGTTTTAAATGGTCTTACATATATCAAAATGTCTCAAAATTTGTATTAGTGTTGGTCTGTTGGTCAACCCGATTACCTGAGTAATTTCCGGTGATGCTAGCTTTTTGCTAGTTTTTTTTTTATATTGGAAAGTAGAATATTGTCAAAGCCCCACAAAAAAGAGTTTAGTAATTAGTGTAATGTAACGTCATTTTTATTGTTCCGTACCCAAAGGGTGAAAACGGGGCCCTGTAACTGAGACTTTGCTGTCTGTCCGTCCGTCCGTCCGTCCGTCATCAGGCTGCATCTCACGAATTGTGCTAGCTCTATCGTTGGAATGTTTCACAGATTATGTATTTCTATTGCCAGTATAACAACAGATACTAAAAATAATAAAAAAATAATATTATGGGGGCTTTTATACAACAATCGTGATTTTTTTGGTGTTTTTCGGTTGATATAACAGGTAGATACTTGAAATATTCACAGAAAATTTGTTGTACATTTACTTTAAAAGTAAATAATTAAATGTAAATAAAATAAATATTTAAGGGGAGGGGGCTCCCATTGAAAAAACGTGATTTTATTGAAGTTTTTGGTACAACTCGCACTTCGCCAGTTTTCATTATTTTAATATCAATTTTTGCGACGAATATAATACAGCGTCAAACATTGGCACCTTTACCTTACGCTCGAAAGGACTATGCCAGCCTCATAGGTTACCTATAATCGTATTTAGAATTTTCGTAATTTTTCACAAGGTCGTTCAACCCGAATCTGGTTGGCCGCGTCGCCAGTTTTTGTTCTTTGTTTCTGGGATGAAGCGGTTTTTTTCATGTTTTCCTTTATTCGCGACGCATTAGTTATAATTTAGTCTTAATTCTTCATAATTGTTTAACTCCAGTATTTAGTGTGATTCAAGTGTTCGTCGTCTGCGAAGGCGATTGGTCTAGGTGAGTTGGCGAAATGGTTTTACTACAATATTGGCCTTTAAAGGCAAACATTACCTTAAAATTTATCTTTTTTACGTCTGTATTCCCAAATGGGGTAGGCAGAGCATACGAAACGTAACATAGTCAAAACCATGACTATTTCACGATTTACAGCCACTTCCAGCATAATTTTAGGTTCAAAACAAATGGAGGACGTATAATAGTGACAGATTGCCAACCTGTCGCCTAAAGCATACCTTAACCTATTTCCTTAGTCGCCTCCTACGACATCCGCGGAAGAAAGGGAGATGTATTGTTCTAAGCCCGACGTAATTTTTTAATTACATTTGAATCAGATTTCGTCTTTAGAATAACACCTCTCTATTTTTTCCGTGGATGTCGTAAGAGGCGACTAAGGAAATAGGTTTTGGTATGATTTAGGCGACAGGCTAGCAACCTGTCACAACTATACGTCTTCCATCTGTTGTGAACCTAAAATTATGCTGGAAGTGGCTGTAAATCGTGAAATAGTCATGGTTTTGACTATGTAACGTTTCGTATGCTCTGCCTACCCCATTTGGGAAATACAGACGTGATGTATGTATGTTATAAATTATGGACTAGTAAGGTGACCCTCGTTTAATATGAACGACCGTATTACTGAGAGCTCAGATTAAATTGGACATAGGATTAAACAGTAGCCTATAGCAGGGATAGCGAACCAACGGCACGCGTGCCAACCTTGGCACACGACAATATAGTTCAGGCACGCCGTTTGATACAGACGAATCTATTTAGACGAATCCTTGTGTTTTTGAATTTTTAATAAATACTTAGGTATTATAACTTAATACCATGAGTTTTGTTAATGTTCGATATCCGTACTAATATATAAATGTGAAAGTGTGTTTGTTTGTTTGTCCGTTTTTCACGGCTAGAGGGAGCGATGAATTGACGTGATTTTTTAGGTAGAGATAGTTTAGGACAGGGATCGTTACCGGTATTAATAAAAACTAAAATATCTCCTTTAATTCGGAATTTTAGCTGGGTATTCCTAGATAGTATTTAGGTAAGCCTGCGAAACTACGACATTAAATGAAAAAAATGCAATAATATACAAAAACAACTGAGATACCGTAATTAAATACCGGTATAAATGTATGAAAATAATACCGGTATTCGATCTCTGGTTTAGGACATGGAGAGTGACATAGGCTACTTTTTGTCTCTTCAAAACCCCCCATTTCCCTAAAGTGAGGGGTGGAAGTTTTCAATGTACAAAGCTATAAATTGATATGTGTGCTATCTCTTCCGTGATACCCCGAATTTAACGCGAGCGGAGCCGCGGGCAAAAGCTAGTTATCAATAAGCCTAGATTATTTGATGGCACGTCGTGGTTACATTACCTATTTGTTTAATAAAAAATGGCTCTTGTATCACTGAAGGTTCCCCATCCCTGGTATGCACTCTCTCAGGACTTCAGTTATTTCCATAGCAATTCATTCGATTCTTTTGAAGCGTGTGGAGGTAAACAGAAACCGACTTTCACATTAATAATATTGGTAGAGTTAATTATTCTCGCCCTAAACAATAACGCAATAATAACATCCAATCTCGCGTATGAGT
Source organism: Adoxophyes honmai (assembly GCA_005406045.1). Taxonomy (NCBI): domain Eukaryota; kingdom Metazoa; phylum Arthropoda; class Insecta; order Lepidoptera; family Tortricidae; genus Adoxophyes; species Adoxophyes honmai. The sequence goes on along the minus strand of BHDV01051118.1, from coordinate 98,864 downwards.
AAAATGTATGACATACTCTCAGGGCCTGCCCTCGGGGGCCATTTTGATTTCTGATGGCAATTCGCTTTTATGTAAGGAAGCGTAGGGTTTCGCTCGAGGTCGTGGCAAGACGCCCACGGCTTGTCTTCTTACTTAAATACAAAAGTAGATGTTGGTTTGAATATAGCTTGTTCTACAGGTGATATATGAATCGTGATATAATTATATTATGATCATAATTTGTTGCACAACATACCTACATCACGCCTGTATTCCACGACTATTTGACGTTTCGTTACAACTTGAGGAATATTTTTTAGGTTTCAAGTTAAGAGGACAGGTTGCTAGCCTGTCGCCTAAAATATGTATACTTAAACATAGTTCGGTAACAGGTGTTATTCTAAAACCGGATACAGCACGGCAATCCCTTTTTAAAAATTGTATTTTCACTCATTTAAATTTTCGATTAAGTTTGTCACAGTGTAGGTTTATCATTACAATTAATTACAACCGATACCGCCACGCCATCGCACCGCGTCGCCTCTCTCCCGCTGTCAGTACGTTTGTTAGCTCAACCTCTACGTTGATAGATGCAGAGACCCTAACCTCGTCAACCCGAATGTCACAGCGTCCGCATAATTCGGCCGTTCCTTTTTGTCATCAATGAGCAATGAGCAAATTTTTTGGGCATACAGCGACATGCCCCACTAATCCATTATTAATGAACCCGGTAAGTAAACTCCTTGCGAGTTCCATTTACATTGGAAGCCCGCCAGACTGCCGAGGCGTTGGTCGGGCCGCCATGGCACCGATTGTATGGAGACTGTCTGACGAAACGATTTTTTATGAACCGAAACCTAAATTGCCTAGGCTGCGTCTGAGTGAGATATCTCGATGTAACCCTCGGGGTTGTATTCCTAAATGGGGTACAATACCATGACTATTTCTCTATCCATATCACATATTTCACTTATTATCGTATTTTATAGTTCCTGACAAGATTTAAAAAAGCGATTCGCGCGGGCCAATAATCTTTTTTCTTTTTATTCTCTCCCATAACTCAGGAGACAACTATGATAAAGTTACTTAGAAAAACGTATTTTAGGTCTTGTTTAATGCTCAGGAGATGCGCCGTAAAGAGATGTATTTACAACTGTAAAAATCTGTAACCTACGGCAGACTAATCGCAATTTTACTGGGTGACTCAGGAGATGTCATCATGACAACCAGAGACATAAAGTAGTTGATTGACTCGCCCCTACTACTTAAAATATTGCCAAGTTAGATATTGGGGGCTGTATCTAGATGTTTATGTGTCATCCGTTTGTGTGTTGGACTAGCGAAATGTAATTTAGTGGTTTTGTGTAACCGAAAAGCTGACACGAATTAGTTAAAGGACGATTAATGAAACAACGTCGAGGTTGATCGCCGCGTCAAATTAATTTAATTAATATGAATAGAACTTTCTCGTTTTAACTAATTTGAAAGACGGTCGTCACGGAATTGGTTGACGACCTAGTTCACGGGTTCCTTCGTTTTAAAGATAACGGAACAGCAGCCAAATACCTTTTACTTTATGGAAACCTTATCAGACGATTACAAATCGACATTGAAATACAGGATGCGTAAACAAATGTCTAACATACTTGGAATTTGTATGGGATTCACGGAGGAAACAGGTCGTGATCCCGAGCGCCTCGATAAAATGCTTTCATGCAACAATCCAATCCACAACTGATATTTTAATTTTTGGTCAACCATTCCTTCAATTGACCTCAAACGTGCAGGCATGGGTTTCGAAGTTTCGACTGTTAAAACGTTACGTGATTCAATTTGTTTAAATTTCAAAGTGGGATTGGTTTCGGTCTGTCGAATTTAAAGCGATCGTGATTCCGATCCTGTTGTACACTATTCTATGATAAAGAAATAAATTTGGTGTGGGTGTCCCCATTTGACCAGCGACGTGGTGAACCCATTTCTTAACTGCAGTTAAATGTGTCGGCCGTAGCTTTTGTCATGTGCAGTGAAATGGGCTGGGTAGTATTTGCTTTTTTATGGCAACCCAATTTTTGTAGGAAGGGGTAAAAGTGATATGGAATCTCAAGTCAACCCTGTTTCAAAAGGAGGGGTGTAACTGTGTAACTTTTCTATCTAAGTACATGGATCACGCATATGTTCCCAAATGGGGTACGCTGAGCATATAAAACAGTACATAGTCAAAACTATATCTATTTTTAGGTTCAACTTAATAGGTACGATAGTGACAAGATGCTGGTCTGTAGCCTAAAACATAACTGGACTTATTTATCTTTCTGTCCATAATTTTACTGCCTCTGGCATAATCATGATATCAACTTGAAGAGATTAGCAATGTTCTCAAGACCAAATTAGAAGTGACCTTACTCTATCTAGTACAGTCAAGGAAATTGATACCTGTGCCACTTTGAACCTTTTCATAATGATTTTCATATTGCTTTGATTAGCAGATAGTATGGTATGTCACAGTGACTTTTCTTGTAAAAAGGTACAAAATCGTACGGTTATCACTGTACCTAATCTAGACCCTCGACAGATTGAATATAAGGACGTGCCACTACAGACATCTAAATCAAAATTACAAGACACCTTATCACCATAAATTCGAGAACAAAGCGTGCCGAAGTATTCGTCTAATCCGTCGATTGAACGCCCGAGCTAGGTCACGGTCGCGACCCATTTTTCCATTGTGAACTCCGCGAACGTGTTGGCGATGGGTGGCGAACTAAACGTTGAATCAATTTTGAACGCTTTTCCGGCGTCACTCGGAACTTGTTGCCGTAAGTCTTTCTTTTGTTTTGAGCTATGACTAGGTACCTATCATGTATCGTTAGTTAGTAAAGAGGAGTGCTTGGCTTGTTGTAAGGCTCTTGCAGTTTTATAGGTCAAGTGTAGTTCTTGCCTATGATATTGGCGATTTTGCTTTCGTGCTTCGACATGCCTTAATTTCCATAATATAACATAGGAAAGAGACTTTGGCTTCATTGAACAAATTGTTACTGTCGTAAATTCAGAGTAGGTATACATATATTTATTAAGTACAAAAATATTTCGAATATTTTGAAAGTCAAAGTTTTGCTAAATAAGTATAAAAACATTTAGCATGGAAAAAGCAAATGTTAAGGAAATTTTCACACAAAACCCCACTTAAGGTCAAGGTCGTTAATGTTATAGAGTTATAGACATTAAAGGATAGTGTAGACTTTTATTCGATGCTCAGGACAAGCAATGTTTTCTAAAGTGACGATCTGAATGTCTACATCAGTAACTTCGTATTTGTCTTCACATTACTCTTGTTCTGTATAAGAAAAACTTCGGAGAATCCTAACACTAGAGTTATTACTAATTAGAGTTACGATTTTAATTAAAACAAAAGTCTATATTTTGTTAAGCATATTTAAGCGAAGATTCCGCAGTTCGTCTCAAGTTTTGCAGAACTTGAGTCCGGAATGAAATTTAAAATTAACCGCCGTTTTAGCCGACGAAAATTTTTTGCGATCTTCCGTACATTTTTAACGAATTGTTACTTTTCTTTGCGTTACCTGTTCTAGCCTAGCTTTCTCAGAATTTTTCATGAGATTGTATTTATGAATAAACAAAGATCTTGTTCTGAAACATTATGAAATCAAGGCAGATCTCTAAAGAAGGGAGCGTCAGCATTTTCAATTTGCACTTTTGTTTCTGGTTCTGGAAACACTAAATTAACTCAGAAAAACCTGTCTCTAAAAGCCCTTTCACACAGCGATTTCGCTACAATACCGCGACGTGCACGTTGCGTTTTTGAAGCGGGTAGTTTCTGGCCCTAAATAAAGACTAAGCTCCTTCGGATTCGCCCCTTCAGCTCGCTTAGCACGACAGGGCGCGAGTAGAGACGCGCGCGAGATATTCTATACTTGTTCCTGTCTAACTAGAGACGTCAGAAAGTGACAGGTAGTGTATCCCGCATGCTTGTCGTCTCTCACGTCTTGCTGTTGCTAACCCTACTGGACAAGGTCTAAGAACACCCCGCGAATGTTTCACGGAGGCAGTGCATCATAAATCATAAGCGTCGTCAAATACCTATAAGATTAAAACAAAAGATGTTAAGTATCTCTTGTTTCGTGAACGGTTTTTTTTTCTCAATTCGAATTTCAATTCCAACGATAAATATCTAGAGCTGTTTCGTAAACAGCCTTATTGCGCTGGTCCAAACCATCATGAGCCGGCAGCGCTGCGACTTATATTTTTCGGGTGTCAGCTTACAAGAGGCTAATTGTGTTTGCCGTTTTTGGTGTATAATTTCAGGACCCGTTTAACCTAGTTCCCTACGTAAACATGATTCATTTACGTTTGTGCTTGCCTTAGTTTTGGAATGTCTTGTACTGTTACAGTCGTGGCTAAGATTTGGGACAGTATTTTTTTTGTGTTAACACACGTGACGAATGACATATTCCTAAATGGGGTAGGCAGAGCACACGAAACGCTGCATAGACAAACCATGATTAAGTATTTCATGCTTCGCGGCCCTGCGGCCATTTCTAGCATAGGTGTTTCTAGGTTTCGAGTTGGCAGGTACAAATTTTTGGGTTATGTTCCGTGAGTTTGAAGGCAACTGCGACGGAGTTGCTTAGAAAGGTCCTCTTCTGTGCTTCAGCGATGCGGCATAAATGATTATATTTATAATTGTAACAAGCTCCGACTTGCCGTGAACTGTATCCTGTGACCATGGCAACCAGGAGCGTGAAGTTCACTGACACATTTTGTATCATACTTACCCATGCAGCAGACGAAACGCCACGTAGGTACACTGTTTCACGTGTCGTAGCCACTTCTAGCGCACTTGGCCGGTTTTCAACTTAAACCAAGCCTCAGGCGCTTCGCCGTCCTTGACACAGTATATTAAAAACTGAATTTATTGGTGCGGATAGTTTGTATTTAGGTCAAAAGAGATTCTGGCCAAATGCTGTGATTTTAACGCTGGGTTTAGCGTTCTAGATTTGTACGGATCGTTTGACTATGCAGTTAAAAATTTACTGCAGTCATTTTGGAAGCGGCCCATGTAACTCAGGCTTCGAAAGTATCTTGATAATTATCACCGGTGTAAGAAATGTATTTGTTATTTTCAAATTGAATAAAAAGAAAACGTTTTATAAATGGTTTGAATTTAAGCCTCAAGTGTGCAATGTTTTGTTATTATCAATCGATAATTACCTATCTGCTATTTTCATCGTTAATTACCCTTCCAACTGTGTAACCGCGTAAAGGTAGAGGAGATTTCATGTTAGGGCCTGGGCACACTTAGCGCGTTTCTATAATCGTTTTGCCAAAATCAATAAAGTATGGCAAAGATTTTGGCAAAACGATTATAGAAACGCGCACGCACAGACAGCGGCAGGGCGGCGCGGCGCGGTAGCGTGACGGTATCGGTTGTAATATTCGACATTATACGAAAGAGGGCGCACGAAGCACTGCCCGTGAAAAAGGTATTTTGTTCATACGATCACGCTACTGCGCCGCGCCGCTCCTCTTCCGTCGTCAGTGCGTTTGGAGCTAAAGCACGGCAAGACGCGTATCGAGTCCCGCTCGTGATAGACTGTACCTGTCACTGTCTAACTAGAGTCGTCAGAAAGTGACAGGTAGGTATATCTCGCGCGCGGTATAGCGGATGCTTGAGAGACGCTAAGTATGTCCGGAGCCTTATTATTTTTCATTTTGATGAGCTGCGTAGAATTTGCTTAGACGAAGAATTCGGATTATGTGAATCTTGCCAACACAATGCTTTAGGTTATATTATACGAGCTTGTATTAACATTCTCATTCTCACTTTGTATTTTTTTATATAATTAGATAACATTATTATAAAATAGCACGCTATGCGTGAACCGCAATATGTACTTGTAGAATACAATGTGTACTAACACTAACTTACTTCTTATTGCTATGTTGACTTATCGTCTAGTTTGTCATTTGACAGGCTTTCTTTATCGATAGGGTCTGGGTCAATCAAAGGAATGGGTTTCCCGATCCTAATTTTTGACCCATTTTTATTAAAAACAAATGAATGTTTTTTTTTGCATTTTTTGTGTTCTGGTATTTGGTTGCCATCTAATAGATTTTCTTTATCGGTAGGGTTACCAATTGAATTAAGACATTTCCATGTTCTTGCTGTACTTATTCTAGTATTTGGTAACCAATGAAGTTCTCTTAGCATATACCTATATGAGCGTTTCAACTGTCTTATTCATCTGACACTTTTCTGTAAAAATGGAAGAATATTCTAATAGTCGAAAACTGCATCGAAAATCTCTAGCCAGATAAGAGACGGTCGAACCGCTCGTATAATCGCTTCCCTATTGACAGGGAACGTGTTTTTAGACCCTGCTCTTTAGGACTTTGTTACCTTTTGATCCAGGTTACCCTATCCATAGGGTAACCGTTGGGAGTTTTCCTTACCCTATAGCATCATGTAACGCTGGCTCCTGTTTCCAGCAAATACAGCAGCAGTACCGCGGCCGATACGGGGGCCCGCCCCGCTGTTGGGGCAGCATGTCTGAGGGCGGCGGCGTCTCCGCTGCCGGCGACTCCTGTCGGACGAACCTGATCGTCAACTACCTACCGCAGACCATGACCGAGAAGGACCTGTACGCCATGTTCATGACCATAGGGCCTATCGAGAGCTGTAGGGTCATGAAGGATTTCAAGGTAATCAGATGCTGATCTCCTTGAAAATGAGAGAGTCTATCCATTTTATTTCTGAATAGGTATGTTCTAAAACCAGCGCAATAAGGTGGGTCATATTTCTGAAAATTTCGTATAATACATATCTACATACGTCACCCATGTATTCTCAATGAGGTAGGCAGAGCAAACGTAACGTTACACTGTCAAAAACGTGACTATTTCACGCTTCATAGCTACTAATGCTATATGCTTCACTTAGCATAATTATATACGTTTAAACACAGATGAAAGAGGTAGGTATAACAGTGACAGGTGGCTAGCCTGTCACCTAAAGCAAACCTATACATATCTTAGTCATCTAAGACATCCATAGGAGAAATGGTAAGAGGTTATTCTAAACCCGAAAAGTTCGCATCGATGTTTATTTTTACACTTGATGGTCCTATCAAGAGTTCTCTACTCACTCAATCGTTGGCTTGCTTTCATCGCTATTTTTCTTCACTATTGTATGTCATGGGGTTGCTATGGCACCTATAATTCTGCGAACTGATAGAATCATTCACATAAAACCCGTTTTACGGCGGTTCCTTAAAATAAACAACAATCAAATGCGAGATTAGGGCGTCGTTCGTGATAACCGTCCGGTTACGATTCAAATGGTAAAGAATTAAAACCCACTCATTCCGAAACTTAGCCTCTGACCAGGGTCGGTAGCGCAATAACGGCACGTAATATAAAAGGTACCTGTTATTTTTTCAAGAACTTAAAGCATAATCAATGGAAGGCTTAAAAAAATTACAGTGTTTTTAACGATTTTTCATTCATGTGGTGTGTAAGTCACTAAACTGACTCAGAAAAATTGTAAGGAGAAACTTGAATTTGATCAGTACCATTACCAGGGGAGGTCACTCCCCAGTATAGGTACGGTCCGCCGGTGAGACCTCGTGAGAGGTGATAGCAGGTTAATGGTAGAACGGGACAGCAATATTTTTTCGCCTAAATATGTTCGGGTCCACACCCTACACCTAAGAAGGTCCACCTTCTGAAACTAGTACTATTAGGTCCTTCTCACACAAAAGTGACGGAACTTATTAGTAATTACAATCACAAACCAGTTAGTAACTGTATTTCGCACATGACGCTACTTAAATGCGACGAAACGAATCTCAGTTTCACTCATTGCCAATTATGCGACTTTGTCGCTAGAAGTATTAGGGACTGGAAAAAAATGTCCCTAAATTATTCAATTAAAAGGTGTACGTTATTGCCGATACATATTTTAATTACATTCTCTACAAGCAACATGAGTCTCATTAAAAGACTCATGACTCTGATACCTTGAAAATTTCAGTTACCTACTCAAGCTTTCATTGAGATTAGAGTCAAAAAACCTAACACTTATCATAAAAAAGAATACTAGTGCATATCGCTTATAAAAAACTATTAGAAAGCGGGAATTATAACAAATGGTAATTACTTCTGCTATAAAATTGAGTCATTAAATTCATTAAACGACGCTCTGTGGCCTAACTTCAACAGGGCTCATTTCTGTGTAGTCAGGACCTCAACTTTAGACTTAAGCTTTAAGTTTATAGGGTTGGGAATCGGACCGTCGGTTCTTTGGACATGTGATTTTATGCTTATGGCTTGGGTAGCGTTTTTATCAGGATTGTTTTGTGCGTGCGGCACGTGACTCAACGTTTTATCAGATTTTAGGAGTCCAGTGTGAACGCTACAAATGCTCAGAACAGGGAAAGTCCACTCTGACGTAAACGTCATCTAAAGATGTGAAGATCGTGAGAGGTACTGCGCCGCAGGGGTGGCCAACTTGATTGGACCCAAGATGTCCTGTTTACTAACAAAATCCTGTGCGATCTACCAATTACGAACTTATTGAAAGCGGTTGATGATTACGTTGCGCCGTCTACATACATATTTATATTTTTTGCCTTGCAACGATCGACTGAGCTAACAGTCGTGATCGACCTGTTGGCAACTCCTGGTGGACGGCAAGCGGGCAACGGTAGGAAGAGACAGCAATATTTTTACGCGTAAACATTGTCGGGAATGGACCTTCTGTACGTAGCAATACCTATTCTACGCTTCGTAATTTAACGGAAAAATGCATTGGCGATGGCGGTGTAAGTCGAGGCTGGTCTGACGATAGAGGTGGTACATGACTACAGGAACTTTACACCCTGATTAAATTACAGCGATTCAAGAGATTCGTCTCGACAAGTACTTCGGTCCTAAAGGCTGGTCTCGGAGCACAGAAAATTCGGGCGTGAGGGCAATATTACTGCACGCGTGCGACAGAGATAGATAGCAGCGGGTCAACGCTCAAATTTCGCTGTGCTCCGCGACCGGCCGGTGGTAACCAAATGTTAAAGATTTTTTTTTTTTTACAAAAGCTTATTGTTTAATTTCCAGACTGGCTACAGTTATGGCTTCGGCTTTGTCAACTTCACTCGCGAGGAGGACGCGGCGCGAGCCATCGACACCTTCAATGGCTACCAGCTCAGGAATAAACGGTTAAAGGTAAAACCACCCTACTAATCATCAAATAAATAAACAAAATATATACAGGGTGTCTTAAAAAATTGTGTGAAGCGAGAACCCAGAGATAGTCCACACGTAGAGGTAGGTATCCAAATCACCCCAATGTATGTTCTTGTTGTTAGTTTTTTTTTTCAAATTGGTGAATAGTGTGCCTTGCAGACACAAAATTGGACGTATTAAAGCAGAAACGTTCCAACCCACAATTCACGCCTAATTAAAATGACATAAGTTACATACATTTTGACACCTAAAAATCATTTTATTTCGGAGTGATATGCGGGTTGGAACGTTTCTGCTAAAATACGTCCAATTAATTGTGGGCCGATCTGACACAATAGTGCCAGAAATGTTGAATCCTAAAATTGATTAATTTTTTGAATGACGACTGCTCAGCTTAAAAATTGTTGCAAACCAACGTCTAAAAAAATCGCTTTAGGAAGATCACCCAAACAAAATATGTAAGTGATCATCAGAAATTACACAACCATGTTAAAATTTCCAGGTATCCTACGCCAGGCCTTCAGGCGAGGAGATAAAGGAGACGAATCTCTACGTGACGAATCTGCCGCGCGCCATCACGGAGGACCAGCTCGAGACGATATTCGGAAAATATGGCCGCATAGTTCAGAAACACATCCTGCGAGACAAGAGCAACGGCACGCCAAGGGGAGTCGCGTTCGTCAGGTGAGCAGAGAGATCTAGCCTTTCGTAGTATCACGCATATGACAACCCGTCGTAAGTGCCGGTTTATGAGAGTTTCGTGGGAAATCCGCCAGCGTTAAGTTAATTTAATGCAGTGTGGAAAAAACAATCGGCAACCTCACAGGGGAAAACAACCTTTTATTGCTGTTACTAATAATAAACCTTTTATACATCGAATAACACGTAAAATCGTAAAAATACGAAGAAGTAGTAATGATACTGATCTTTATCAGACGCATTCGACGGGTACAGTGAGGATCCTTATCCAACATATACAAAAGGCTAGTGGCGGTCACGTGGAAGCTTGAACACAGCGCCATCTAGTAGTGGCGACGGTTTGAGTACAGCGCCATCTGTTGTAGAGTTGAGGAGATTTTGTTGAGTTTGATTATGTACATACATACATATACTCACGCCTGTATTCCCAAGAGGGGTAGGCAGAGCACGTGAATTCGAAAATCCAGTGCCACGTTTAGCAATTTCAGGGTAACCAGATGGTCAAACGTGATATTGCAGTGACAGGTTGCTAGCCCATCGCCCACAATACACTAACCCTTTCCCAGAGTCGACTCTTACGACACCCACGGGACGAAAGGGGGAGGTGCTATTCTAACCCGGCACCACACGGGTAGATTTTTTGGGTTGACCACACGGGTTTGATTATGTGGTTTCTTATATTTGGTTAGACGTTTGTTTGACTAGATATGAGAGTTGTATTGCATACTAGCTGGCCCGGCGAACCTCGTTCCGTATTAGCAAGCTCTTTTTTTTTTTTCTAACCGTTCAAATCTCATCTGGACTACGACAAACATTTAAAAGTGCCCTTAAATTCTCTGTGCGTGATTATTACATTGATTAAGTTTTTATGTATGAACATATATTATATTATTGGAAAGTTTCATCCTGTAATTGGACGTATTTATGCAGAAAGGAACCAACCCACACGATGATTTCTTGAGATAAAGCACTTTATGTTTATGAACAAAAGGTTCCTATTTCAAAACTATCATCGTGTGGGTTGGTTCCTTTCTGCATAAATACGTCCAATTTACCCGTGCATATTTCACCTATTCGTTTACAAATTAAATGACATATGATAACGGCCCTTATGTATGGGCGGTTTAAGTTGACAAGCACCAGTAATGGACACTTCAACCATAATTTAAAGACCATATATTTGTGAATTTATTGTTGTAAAATGAATGCCTATTCTTTAGTGGGTTGTGAATAAGAGTCATTGTCAATTACTTTTTTCAATGTTAATTTTATTGACACTTGCCTTCCAAAATCTTCCAGGTTCGACAAACGGGAAGAGGCGCAAGAAGCAATAGCGGCGCTAAACAATGTCATACCAGAGGGCGGCACTGAGCCGCTCAGCGTCAAGGTGAGTGCCATCTATCGGCCGCGACGTGAACTAACACGAACGGTAGCGCACTAACCGGCTTGCATGAGCTATGATATTGCTCCTCAACCGTTTGCTGTGATGTGGGATATGTGGGATGTGTCAAGTGTGTGCAATATGCGTGTGTGGCATTGTTAAGTGCGTACCCAGGTTTTTATAGTTTTCTGATTGCTAACCCATAGGTCTGTGTGACCTTCACACTTTTCATTTTAATAATTGACCTTTTCGCTTTACAAACGTTAACCGTGGCCAGGCAATTTTCGCATTGTCTATTTGTTACCCACTGGTTCCATTAGGTACAACAATAAACTTGTATTAACGGTACAAACGCGAAATTTGCGACCTGGTGTTTTATTTGTTAGCCCGGTACCGGGTCGCGGCCGGTAGTTTGATAAACGCGGGACTATGGTAAAAAGTACTAACTTGTTTAATTACTAACCTTGATAATATTGTATTAATGTTAGCTTATTTCATTTATTCTAGACTAGCTTTCCGCCCGCGACTTCGTTCGCGTAAATTTCGGATTTTGGGGTCGTAGGTTTCTGAGCCTATTCATTACAAACAAACAAAGTTTTCCTCTTCGTAATATTAGTGTAGATGTAGACATCTAAACCCAAATATTTTACGGAATCCTCTTTTTTTTTCCAAAATAAAATTTAGCGTATGTTACTCGTGGATAAAGTGGCTTTCGAATGGTGCAAGAATTTTTAAAAACGGTCCAGTAGTTACTGAGCCTATTCATTACAACCAAACAAACAAACAAACAAACAAACAAAGATTTCCTCTTTATAATATCAGTGTAGAAAACTTTTTCCATCTGTGTACGCACTCGGGACAGGTCACTAGAGGATTTCTGCTTTAATTAGATCGGATTGTGAAATATTGGGATTTATGTGGAATTTTGTCTTTTGGATATTTTAGGGGGATTGTTTAGGGGAGGGTTTATTAGTGGTAGGGGGGGGGTCCAAGGTCTTCGTAGTTCGAGTTACTGTTAGGTGGGGTTTTGGCTGTTTAGAGATATTAAATAGGTTCTAACCGTTTAGAATTTAGGGGGTTTTTAGAATCTAGATAGTTTTGGGGGGTTTTGAGGGTTTAGGGGGATTGTTTAG
>BHDV01051118.1:45140-86363 GCA_005406045.1 Adoxophyes honmai | reverse complement strand
GTAGATGCTTCTTAAAAATGTTTTTTTTTTTTATGTTTTCGGCTTTTTTCTACAATGTATTGGGTCGCGGATTAACGAAACGATTTGTTCGTGTATTGGCTGTCGATGTTTATGTTTCGAACTAATAGAACACTACTGATTAATTATAAATCGAGGTTTCTAGGCTTATATTTTAAAAGGAAATTGATTATTAAAATTACGAATATTAGTGTGGTAGTTGAGATCAAAGGGGAGGGATGGGCTAATGTTGCTAGACATCAAAGTGTGCATTTTTTTATTTCTACCGATAGTGAAATAATAAGAGTATCCGTGAGTGGACATTCACGTCTTTTTATAGAGATTAGTTCAACTAATTTCAGAGTTTTACTTCGCTATGAGCGAGTGTCACGGTTTAATTTCTACCAATATTACATTTACGCTTTGTTTGCTTACTTCGGTGTTTTAATGTGTCTATGAGTGTTTGATACTTTTCGTAAGCATCAAATACCCATTTATTGTGAATAGAGATATTTGAGCACGCTAGGTTCAGTCTTTTGTTGCAACTGTAGTATTTGTCAATAAGAATTATAACATAGAAAGAGTTACTAAATAAATTAAGATAAATGACTGCAAGGAATAAATATAACTTTCTTACATTACTTTCAGCATTATTTATTAAAAAAAAGTCACATTTTCACGCAATCCTGACAGGTTATGGGCCCAATATTTGCTCAATATAACTTGTAATCGTTTTCTGATCGTAACGTATTTGTACTCACTTTACAGGTAGCGGAAGAACACGGGAAGCAAAAAGCGGCGTATTACGCGGGATGGGCGGCCGGCTTCCACCACAATCGAGGTACATTTTTAATACTTTACACTAATATGTCACTAATAATATGGTACTACCCGATAATAGTTCATGACCGTCCGAAAGAAACGTAGAGTTAGGAATGTACGAGATAGTGCTAAGGTATTTGTCCGATGAGATTTTTTTTTAGTTTTTTTTGCTGTCGTCGTCAAATGTTGGATTTATTTTGCTGTTTGTGTGAGAAACGGATGGGTTTTGCAAAATAAGTTAGTTAAAGGTTTTTTTAATAAAAATTGAGAGCACAAACGATTCAGGATGCTTAAAAAATTGTGCAAAAATGACAGGTATCGATAGCATGGAAAAAAAATCTAAGTATGTCCATATATTAAAAAGAATGCTGATTATTGTCGCTACGAACCGTATACGAAATACACTGACGCTAGCCGACGACATTGGCATCTATCCTAATAGTACAATCAATATAAAAAAGTGCCTATTACACTGCTTGAGCTTACCGCCCTCGCGGTAAGAAGGGACGGGTACGCAAGAGGGGCGCTCTGTGCTCCGCGCAACTTTGGCCTTAAATTCGCAAATTTCGTGTGACGTAATTCACGGATGCCTAATGCGCACGCTGCCAGTGGATCCTCGGCCGGTATTGCCGCAACGCCACCACAGCCTGGACCAGCTGGATATGCTCCACAGCCGGCAAGACTACACCACCGGCCATAGCTTCTACTCCGCCCCCTCCCGCTACCTCCGTCGGGACTACTACCAGCCCTCATACATGTCCCACCATCGCCCGTTTTGAAAAGGGCTATACTGCAAGAAGTTTCGCCTTTCCGATAGCAGGATATAGGCGACGGACCCTTGGTTTGTTAGTGTAGTGTTAAGGTGACTCGTGTTGTTGTTCTGGTTACGGCGGTGCGTCTGTGATGTTGAGGAATGGGGAGTGTTGTAACGGAATCACTGGATTATAAGGGTGTTGCCAAATCAATCGATTGATCGTCGATCTACGGCATCGATTGGTGGTGGAATGGAATAGTCGACGTCGATCGATCTAGTAGAACACCTTTTGATTTAGTAGGTCTGGCAACACTCAAAGATTTTAACGTTCTGAATTGAACGTCGTTATTATTCTCAACACTTTTTTTACCATTTTTTTTCTAAGAAATTGACAGAATGAGTGTATTATGTAGTGTGTAATAGATATGATATTATTCGTACATATATATGATATTTGACGCATTTAATGTATAATCTTCTCAAGAAAAATGGTGAAAAGTGTTGAGTTCAAAAGTCCAAATTCTGAATTTAAAAGTTAAAGTTGCATGTCACTAAGAGACCAGATGAAGGCTGTAAAACATTTAAAAAATGAAAACTGATGTTTTGTAATGCTACTCACTCAGTGTGGTTTACACGACCATAATTGTGTTGATCGACAGTTAGAGTTACAATGTTATTGGAAAAATATAATCTGTTGTTTCTCAGAATTTTCCAGAACAACAGCAGATCGGAGTCGGCACTTACTTTGCGTAGATCCCTGTCCACTGTTATTCTTCCCGACGCTTGTTCTCAGGTTAACAGGTTAAGCATAGACTAGACGAGACTCAACCGAGTTACCATACCTCGGGGTTGCCAGTTTTGTGGACATTTTTTGTTACCAGCCTAAAAAATAAATTTCCCTTTCAAATGTTTCTTTTGCTCAATAAATAGTGCTTTTGGTACCGAACTGTGATTAAAGGTCTCTTAATAATTTTAATTAAATTAAAAAAGTATATAATTATTAAAAATGTTATGAACAAAAATTGTTCACAAAAATGCTGATTGTTTGTTACGATTACGACTGAGGCATTGAGGATGATAATGTAAACTAATACATGTATTTATAAAGCGTAGCGTTTAAATTTCGTCTTTTATAAAATTGGTGAATGTGTCGTTGTATTTATAATTCGTGCTGAGGTAAATTTGTTTTTATTACATATATTAGCAAATTAAAAGTCACATTTTCCTAATAGCCCTTTGAAAAAAAAAAACTATATATTTATCGTCTCTTAAAATGTATCCAATGTTGAAATCCACAAATTTTTGCTCAGCACGGAACCACAATCCTAGTGACTACTTCAGAGGGACCCGGTCTCCGCACAAATCCACTGTTATCTAGATACTTCTAGAACCCAGACTTTCTAGCTTAGACCTAGACTGTGCACTTAACGACTAGAGCTCGGAAAGGGTGATCTGTTGCCCTAGTTTGCAGAATACAGAATGTACATTTTTCATTATTTAATGGTGTAACGTCTCATTGAGCATTTAAAAATATATAAAAATAATCTCCTTTTCCCTTGGTCAAAACTTCATGTGTTAACCGGCTGGACCGATTTCACGAATTCTTTTTTGGCGTGTTCTTGAAAAGGTTCTTATGAAGGTAAAAAATGTTCTCATATTGGGAAATCTGAAACTAGTTCCCTTATGACTTTATGACAGACTTCACAGAAGTACCTATGGATAGACTTTACAAAGTAAATTCTATTTTAGATAGCATTTTATCCGTGACACCGTCTGTTGTCTCTCCCTTACCTGTTTATTTTAATGACTTTCTACCGAATTGAGTCCTCCAATAAAGAACATTTGCATAACATTTGGGTCGATCAACTATTTTATGTCCCTGGTTGCCATGGTTACGTCTCCTGACTAACTGAGTAAAATTGTGATTTTCTAGAATATAATCCGCTATAAGTTAAGATTTTTTTTACAGTTGTACGCATTTCTTTATGGCGCATCTCCTGAGCATAAAACGAGAACTAAATTACAACCTTTTTCTAAGCAACTCTATCACAGTTGTCCCCTGACTTACGGGACAGAATAACAACACAAAATAGTTGATTGGCCCATTTACAAAGTTAGAAAAACTCACCCTTTCCGTGCTCTGTTAATGACATAATGACACTAGTGTTCCAATATTTGTACTAAAATAGCATAGACCACAGATTGACACCGATTTCTATCAATTAAATTTTACACGATGCATACAAGTTCACTAGAGCGGGCGTGTGCCGCGATCCGAATGCCATCTATCGGATAGTAGGAAACCTACTAGCGCCATCTAGTTATGAAATATGAACTAACGCCGGGACCCTTATAATTAGAGCCCGTTATCTTGTCGCAAAGATTTTATTTTTCAGTAGAGTATGAGTTTTTTTATCGCCTAATGTAGATGTCGATACTTTTTGACACTGATAATTTCAAGAGGTGTCACTACGTACTATTTATTACTTTTGTATTAAGATATATATAATAATAAACGAAGAAATAAAAGCCTAGGTACGACACTAATTAGGATTACTCATATTTTTTCCACAATAGAGATGATAAACTTTACGCAACTGTACATTGTCAGTGTAAATAAGGGTTATATAGGGATTTTCGTGTTGTCAAACAATACGTTTTAATTGTATTTCAGTATATACTTAAAATGAGAAAATTCAAGTGCATTATTAAACATCGATATAAAGAAGGTCGATAAAAAAAAATATTAATACTCTACTGAAAAACAAAATCTTCGCGACAAGATAACGGGGTCTACTTATTATACTTACACTTATTACTTACACTATTATACTTATTATTACTTAATGAATTACTGACAAGCGACTTCAAGTACTGTGGAATAGATTGTTAGTTATTGCCTAGTCAGTCAGATTCAGATCAGCAAATTTGAAATTACATATGCATGTTTTATGATCTTGTTATCGGCGGAGCAAATAATTGAAGTCTGCCATTTCGTGTAGTTTCTTTGACGTCAGTTCTAGTGAATTTGTCTATCTACAACGGATTTGGTTTCGTCGAAAATTAGTTAACATTTAAATATCGGTTTCGAGGATTATACTTAGTCTCTGCGTGAACTCCCAACTGGCAAAGTGGTCCCACGATAAAGTCAAATCAATCGAATTTTTATCGTTATTGTTATTTACGTTACATTTTGTGTATTTCATCATTTAGATGTGTTGTGTAAAACGAATCGGATATTGTGTTTCAAATGTGCTAATTATCAATATTTTAACTAAACTGTTGTTATGTTTTAAGTCGGTGCCTGTCGGTGAACAAAAAAATATTAAAAATAAACATAAGTTGTGCTAGAGTCAATTTAATAATTTTATATTACGATATCACCAATATTTAAATTACTACTAACATTCCGTGCTATTTTCGACGTTAATTCTTCAGTGTTGACATCTAAAATGGCATGCGACGCGCAATGTATTGGCTTATGAATCACGATAAGTGCTCAATAGAATAAAGTTGTCTGTAAAACGGTGTTACTATAGCTTTTTATTATTATAGTTGCCTCGTTACTAAATATTTACGAAAAGGGGCCTAACTGTTGTATCGAAACTTTATACAGCTTTGGCAGTGGTGGTAAGCGAGGGAATTCCGTTTTCCGATTTTTATTTTCAGAATCATGATCTGTGCAAATGTAGCTTTTGCAATATAAAACGCTAGGGTAAAATATTGCAGTTGTGTTAGGGATTGCGTATGAGTATTTTATGGGACAATTAACATTCTTGTGTTGTTATTATGAATAAAAAGACAGGAGGCAACTGATGCTGTTGCTTAAAAATTTGTAACATTATGTCTTATGTTTTATGCTAAGAAGATGCGTCGTATAGAAATGTGTTTATAACAGAACTGTAAAAATATCGTAACTTACTGTGGACTGAATCCTAGAAAATCACTATTGCATAGTCGGAAACGTCATCATGGTAACTAGGCACATAAAATAATGGATGACCTATTTAAAATTAAGAAAAAGATAACTTAATGAAAGTAGGAAATGCATCTAATCGAAGCGTTTTCCTAAAATGCCCGCCATTTTGGCCCACATCATGTCTCTTGAAATTACTCTAAATAATATGTCATAAATCTTGAATTATTATACCATACTGAATAAATTGTAATTGCTGCTTTTTGTCTCACTTTTACATACAATTTTTCCTGACCAGTGACATTTGCCCAACTAACTTTTGCTTAAAATGATTTCTTGTCAAAAATATTGAGCCTTAGTTACATCATTGTTATTTGGATTTCTTCGCTTGCCATCGACTCCTAAAGTCAACCATCACGTTAACAGTGTCTAGAGACCAATCCCGTATGAACGGCCATACAAGTGTGGTCCCCAGACATTCTCGAACAGTGTTCAATAGTTATAGCTTCTCGGTTGCCTAATTTTAGTTGCTCAAGGGTAAAAGATCACATGTGCAATTCGGGTTGGCTTGCTGTTGTAAACCTTATACCACAGGAGTAGGGGTGGAAATCGAATGTTGTGAAATAGTAATCTCAACGTATCAATGTTAGTTCAGTGTAAAGTTGGTAGACTTAAAGACATCGTACGCGTTTTTATTTCTCTTAAGACGGCATAATTATGAAATAATTTTAGTAATTATTTGGCTTCCACCGTTACCTAACGGCTTCGGTAACGCGGTGGTTTTACAAATTGCAAAACGATATCGTTTTCGCAGTGACAATGTATGACGAATGGCTATGCTGATGCCCATCGCAAACGATATTGGGATGAATAAAAATATTCTAAAAATATTATATGATTATTTTTGTGATCACTCTGAATTACTTATTTTTTATAGTACATAAAAGTATGTCTGTGTATGTTGATTTAAGATAATAATTGGTTTTAATGTATAAATGCCTTCTGTCGCTATTTTTGACATATTTATTTCTCTCATTTTTAATGTTTATTGGAATTCAGTCGAATATTTTCGATTTTTTTAATGATGCGTGCGCAAGGAGTCGTTACAGTGACAATACAAAAGGTGATTCGGATGTTTAGTAGTTCTTTCGGAGTCTAAGAGTGTTCCTGTTTCCTCGATTCGGTTCGGATGTTGACTGGTTTCACTGTAAACTATTTTTTTTACGGTTTTTGAGAAAGTATACTAAAACAAAATTATGATCATCCAGAAAAAAAATCTACCTTGGAATCAGATTTGACAGTTTCACTACTTTTCCGAATATATTTTTTATTGAGCCTTTTTTTGTTTATTCTGCCAACATTACTTTAAAAAAAGCCAGACAAAATCTAAGCCGAAAGTCATGTCTTTCTTAAACGTATCATCTGTGTTGGATATCGGGAAAAACGCGGGAAATTGTAACTAGTAAATGGGTCGATCAACTATTTTATGTCCCTAGTTGCCATGGTTACGTCTCCTGACTAACCGAGTAAAATTGTGATTTTCTAGAATATAATCCGCTATAAGTTAAGATTTTTTTTACAGTTGTACGCATTTCTTTATGGCGCATCTCCTGGGCATAAAACGAGAACTAAATTACAACCTTTTTCTAAGCAACTCTATCACAGTTGTCCCCCGACTTACGGGACAGAATAACAACACAAAATAGTTGATTGGCCCAAATATAACATAAGTTAGCTAAGGTCTTGGAAGTGTAGATAAAGATTGGATAAAAAATAAGTATTTTTAGATAAAAAGGAGAGATATCCAATAAGAATAATTAGGCGAAATTGATGTATATGGGGAGGATAATATCAAAGTCGAGAGATTAGCGCTTCTTGGGGAGTTATGTACAGTAGAAGCATGTCGCTGGCTGAGAGACTTTGTTCTTATTTAATTGTTTGATAAGTACGGCAAATGCGGACTGTGACAGAGTACTATCGCGCTGCACAGAACCTTGTCCAGCTACAACAACAATAAATGCAGTCAGATTAAGAATGTACTTACTGTAATACATTCCCGATATCCACCACAGTATTTGTCCCCTGATAGGTTAGTCATAAAACCTATATTAAACCTGTATATTGAAGTAGTAATGAATGTATAAAGTATGTTACGTATGAAAAAGATCGGGACGTCGTTATTAAGAAAAACCGTTGTAACACGTAGTTACCTACCTTTTATTAAGCAAAGGTGTAATCGTACTTCCCAATTATGCGGTTAGTAGATATAGAATGCTAGAAATAGTTTCCAAATGTGAATTGTGCCTAAACGAAGCGTAATGTCTAACTAATGTATTATCGGATCACCAGATACTGTTTAAAGTTTGAAATCTTGTTGATGCGATGTGCGAGCGGCCATTTTATCAAACTTTGACAGCTGCCATTATGTGCTGTTGGAGGGTTGTAGAAAAAAGTACCAATTGCTTGGCAGAGATGGCGTGGAAAGGGAGGGATTGGCAAAGATCGCCGCAAGCAATAAATAACAGTCTATTTTGAAATGAAAGAGTAGCCCCTATCTTCCAACTTGGCTCATCTATATTTCTATATCATATTCTGTAAGTTGAAACTGGGTTGTTTGTGTTTGTTGGTTGGAAATCGGGTATCACCCACAAGTGGTTGTAGGGTGAAATGGGGGAGGAAAGTCCGCTACCTTTGATTTCGAGCGGGTATTTTACCTTCTACCTATATCCCCTACGCAAGCTGTACTGTAATGGCAGTTGTCAAAAGTGAAATAACGAAATGTACTCGTTTAATAGCATCTTTGTAATTATTAGTCGTGGCCCTCTTACTAATGTCTTCCAGTATCCAGCGGTGCTCGTGTCCATCCTTGTCTAACGAGAATAGGGCGAGAGGGATAGACACTGTTGTCAGAACACGGCTCACCATCCAAGGGCCTTTAGTTTGCAGCTCAAGGCTTGCTTGATACGTTATGGAAGAACCGTTTTATGATGTATTGCTACAAGGGAAAGCCTAGCTTGAAATAGTCCTTGTAATACTGGCTGTTTCCTAACGCAACGAAGATTAGGTTCCCCTTGACGAGAAACCGGTAACTGGTTAAAATAAAGCTTTTCTGTTCACGTACAAGAGCTAAAAAGGGGTAAAGGTCGACGCACGTTAAAAGAGCTCCAGGCGATGTACAGTCACGAACCGGGATTGTTGAGCCACTTCCCACTGTTCGCAATTTAAACGTGTAATCAATGACCGAAGTGACCGACTATATGTTAGCTATTGGATTAGTATTACACGACCAAGTTACAAACATAGGTAAGTGGCTCAACAATCCCGGTTCGCGATGGTACCTGCGCAGTGAGCAAAATGTAGACCAAATTGGCGGTGAGTGGTGGGACGCGGGAGGGGCGGTTGATATTTTACGCAATCATGTTCCATCTTCTAATGACCCAGAGCTCTTTTCATCTGCATCGACTAATACCACGGAT
This sequence comes from Adoxophyes honmai, assembly GCA_005406045.1. Taxonomy (NCBI): domain Eukaryota; kingdom Metazoa; phylum Arthropoda; class Insecta; order Lepidoptera; family Tortricidae; genus Adoxophyes; species Adoxophyes honmai. The sequence continues at coordinate 77,398 of BHDV01051118.1, read as the reverse complement.
AGATACATTTTTGGCCTGATATGACTGTCAGATTCATACCGGTCGTAATATTTATTTCTATTTATAGTCGGATCAAGAAATGCAATCAAGTGTTTGTGGTGTTTCATAAATCATAACACCAATTAGCTAAATTTGTATTAATTTTTTTGTCGACACTGGCTTCTGTAATAGAGTTGTAGTATGCAATTTCGACTTGATACTTCCGTGGCGCGAATTACATTCTCCAGGGCTCCATTAGTAAGGGGATTACAAAATGAGCAGACGAATGTGTCCTGGTTTTGCAGCAACGTAACATTGTTATGGGCTTTGCGATATGTTTTGATACTCGTGTAGACTAATAATTATGTAGATTTATATCGTTTTAGGTGGACTGCGCCGCGGCGCGTTGATTTAGTATTTTGAGCTGTGATTTTCAACAAGCAATTTTTTTAGTTACTTTCTTAGTACTTGCTTTACCTACCTTACTTTTGCGATGATCACTGCTCGCATTATGAAACCAAGTGTGGGATAGACCACAATAGAAGTCTCTCTCCAGGCAGATGTTATGCATGTTATATAGGCTTAGGACTTTTGGATGCTCGCCGTGGTTCTAGAATCCATGGAGTCGGCATTTATGTTAAAATTCTAATAAGATTTTTTTTCTAAGTCTAAAATATTGTCTAGTAAAATATGTATTAGCTTAAACATAATAATTTACTTTCATTAATTAAAACTAAAATATCTTCTCGTAGCTAGTAGGTATGTTTTATTCGGCATTATTGAAATTCCGATGAGGTACCGTAACTTGTGTAGAGTTATGGTAAAATTAATTAGTTAGTGATATATCCGCTTAAATCATGACACTTATTTTTAAACTTTTATTTGACATTATCAAAAAATATTTAAGATAATGGCGACTCCGTGGATTCTAGAACCACGGCGAGCATCCAAAAGTCATAAGCCTAGTTATGCTTGGGGACCGAAGTTCGCAGAGAGGAACTTCGGAGTTGTATTGATGCAACGCTAGATGACGTTTTGTAGAAGTTCTTCTACGGGACGATAGGTGGCGATATGGGTCGCCACATAGGTACTTTGTGTGTCGGTAAAACTTTGTCAATGGCAACTTTTACTGTCATCATAACATTTAAAAAAAAGGTTAATAACCAAGTACTTAGTGGTTCACATTTTCTATATATAATAACACAAATGGAAGTATTTCTATGCTTTATTTTTACTTGCTTGTTGGAATTATGGCTTGAAATACTACATGAAAGTCATAGATATAATTTATATTTAAGCTTGAATTGTTTAACAATTATTCGCCTTATGAAATTTAAAAAGTTGTTTATGTTTAAGCTAGCTACACGAAATAGATGTCTTTATGTTTTTTGATTAATCCAGATTGTATACGTAAAAGTAAAAAAAAGTGTCACGACAAAAATTACAACTCATGATTTTTGTTAATTATTCAATTGTCCTGCACTGACTCGACCATACAGAAAGGGATAGCCTGAGTCATCATCATCATGGTCACCATCACTAGTCTCTCCCATGGCACGCCACTGAGCACGATGCTCGGACACTTTACAAATTGTCGTGAAACATGTCGAGCTAATCTCGGTTAAAAGACGTAAATGTATCGTTTTACATTTAAAGACTCCGGTTTCGTGTAGCAAAGCAGTGCTTTAGCAAGATGTTGTTTTTAGATATTTGATAGGAGAGAAATGTTTTTTATAGTGTTTCCAGTAGATCCCTTAATATAATCGATGCCTGTTTCTTTCAAATGTTTACTGACTAATATATTGATGTTTATTTATGTGTCTTGGATCTCGTGCAGTACGCGTCAAATTCAGAAAAATGTGTGTTCAATGACATAAAAGAGGAGGATTCTGCCCAGCAGTAGCAATAAGCTATTAAAAAAACATCACTGGAATAAAATTTCACTGGTTATTTTTGTGACTTTTAGGAGATTTGTTAGAAATCGTTAAAATATTTTTTCTTGGTAGCTAAATATCCATTCGCTTTTTTCCCAAACGCATTTTTCCGCAAGTAGAATCGAAACTGAAGCAGTGACGATGCAGCTCCGCTTACACGGGGCTCCTATTTCTGCGTGCTTTGGACATTCGGGCCGATGATCATACCTACGTTTCTGTGTTGATTCAAGTTATGGAAAAATGCTACTGTGAAGATAAGCTCTTACAGAAATTTTGCTACGAACGATTTTAGGGAAATTATCTGAACAATTATCTAGGACCTCTACTGACTCCGTGATGTCCTACGGCATTTGAATTTAACGCGTAGTGTGCTTTCTGAGATCATAGTTTTGGAGGCATCGTATAGTTTCATTGTAATAATAAAATAGTATTATTAAATCATGATTTTAAAGAGATATCGCTTGTTCAATTTATTTAAAGCGAACTATTAACAAATGTTATGTTATCAAATTTATAAATTGTAGCCTTATTTATTGTAATATAATAGTAACATTTTACGAGCGTTTTAAAATGATTTTTGTGAGAAATTTAAATTCCATTCTATTTTTAAATAACCACATAAATTATGCATAAGATTTATATACTACCTACTCATTTATATCGTCAAAAAGGGCATTAAATATTTCAAATAAACGTAAATCGCCGAGTAGGTACATCCTTATTAACCCTTTAACCTCGGTGAACTTGAGACAAAATAAGATAATGTCTTTTGTTTTTTGACACTCGGCGACACTGGCACGTTTGGTGTTTATCTATCCGGCGGTTAAAAGGTTAAACACACTTATCGTTGGAATATTTAATGCTAAATTTACTGATAAGTTAGACAAATTACATTCTGAATGTTAGAAGAATCCAAATACATATAATAATTTGTAATTAAACTTTAGTTTTGTCTTGTTTGTGACGCATACTGATCGCTTAGCGGTTAATGTAAACACGGTAGGTCGGACGGACGACGAGAGTATTCTTCCAAATACTGGCCAAAACGATAGTTATGATATAATATAATAAAAATTATTCATGACACTGCATTTGAATTTATCGTGTGTTATCTAAATGTGATGATTTTTAATCCGTAATCGGGAACCACTTTTTGTATTCACGATGATGTCGTAATTACTTAAAAACAAGTTTTTTTTACTTAATTCATTGTCACCCTACTTATGGCTTTGTCAGTGAATATAACCTTTTTAGAAGGGAGGTTTTAAGCCAAACTTAAAGCTTATGAGGATAATAGATTGTCTTTGGCCAAACATTCCCTGCCAACGAAAAACATTCCGTGACAATTGATATAAACCTATGATGTTTTAACAATTAATGTAGGGTGACCATGACTATTCAAGCCTTTGGTCATAGATTTGTTTTCTTTTTCACTCCTGATCACCGATTAATAACTATCGTGTATACTTTGATTATTTACTCTTTCTAAGCATTCATGGATTTTCAGGTCAGATTTTATATTTGTACTTCAGTGTATTTTTGTGCTCAAAACACAATGACATTCTACAGAAAAGAACTTTGATATTTCCCCTTAAATATGACGCTTAGAATGCATTAAAGTGTCCTAAACTGCAGTTATAGCATTTACATTTTTTTTAATAATCTATTGCTTTTAATAGCTAAACGGCGTTACTCAATGTTATTGAGTCAATAAGATAGCTAAAACATAAAAAAGGCTCAAAACATCGGCATAGCTGATATAGACTTTTATATCCTGTAGAAAGTCATTGTTCACCTAAAAATATGCAATAAAAACCACAAAAACCTCACCACACCTTTTCCAACAGGCGATTACGCGTGGAGCTGCGGCACCTGCATGATGCCGGAACCTTGGGAGGACTTCTCCCCTCCCCTGGGGGGGAGCAACCCCAATACTCCCCGGAGCGGCTGTCGGCCTGGTGCCTGCGCCAACCGACCGCCATACCCCAACTACCTCCCAGGAAAAGGCCCCAGACCAGGCCGAGGTAGGAACCTCCCCTGGGCCCCCAACTTCGGAGAAGAACGCTTCAGAGGCCAGCGGTGCCGAAGTGGCCCGACACCCTACTGGTAGACTATTCACCACCCCCTTCTGGGTCGTATTCGATGCTCCGGTGGACTCTGATCTCACTGTTGTACATATTTTTAAGTTGACGGGAAACTAGCGATACTAGAATATCCTTTGCCAAAGAGTTTCTGCTCGGTTATGATTAGACAATACGATGTTGTATTGGTTCAAAGACCGAGACTGATGGCGGTGGAATGAACGTTAACTGTAATTTAGTTCTCTCAAGTCCTGGATGCAGATTGCAGACGTCCAATGTTCCTTCTAGTTTTTATTATTTAGCCATGAAAATATACCCTCTTGCATCATGGGTTCATCAAAAGCGGCTATTTGAAGTCGCTTGACAGGATGTTTCTTGTGTGGGGTTGAATATTTTATTAATAGGTTTGTTTCAATTGTAATTCGACCGCACGGCTCTGCTTGTATTATTGCGTGGTCCTCGACTAAAAGGCGTACATTCAGCGTTTGAACCGGCGCCATTATGCTCAATTTTACAATAAGTGTGTTATTATAGTGTCGCATGAGTAGCACACACTATTATGTCACACTTATTGTATCAATTCTTTAATTTATAGTGTTTGCAATAATGACGGCGGTTGGAATGACTAAATGATCACTCGGGCGCCGTGGTCGTGACTGCATTATATGTTTGTAAATATTACCTGTTAGGGAGTCTGCATTTTTTAGTTTTTCATATTTTAATTTCTTTGCGATATTCAAGAATTCCAATGAACTAAAATCTAAGAATATCCGAGTATTTCTTCATAAAATTAAAGTTGTTTTAGTTTTTACCACGCCGTAAACGATTTTGATTTTTCGGTATGTTCCGATTATTTCGGTTTGTCTTGTAGTTACTTAGTTAAGTTTTTCGTCTTACTTTTTGTATAATTTCCTGTCTTTTCTTGTTGTAACTAGTTTGTTTATCATCACCTGCGGTGCTTGTTATTACAGTTTGAAAAGTACATCCTCGTTTTATTTCCATATAAAATTCCGCACACAGGGTACGAGCCGAGTCAGCCAGGGAAAAATGTTTAGCAGGTTGAGATGCTTCTAAAATTGGCCTTATTACTATTTCCAGCCAGTTGCATGACATACATAAATACATACATATTCTCACGCCTGTATTCCCATGAGGGGTAGGCAGAGCACATTAATTCAAAAATCCCATGACATAAATACTCAATATTGAACTTTAGTGTCCGACCGAAGGTACAATTTTGGCCGAAGCCGAAGCCGAAGCCGATTAATCGGCTTTCATGAAAACCTTCGGCCGAAGCCGAAGGTGTGTTGACCCAAAGAAATGAGAGAATTTGCTAATAGTAAAAAAAACAGTAGTATATTTTCCGCAGTTTTCGCTTCGAAATCAAGTGTGTTTATGTTGTTATGTGATGTGTTGTCAGTTATTTATAAGATTAACTGCAAGCAATGCGATCGGGTCGGCGAAACGCTGTTCTGCTAAGCGCTGCGCACTATCCGTCTCGCTCTGGCATCGTTCGTTCAATTTCAAATCACAATTTGCAAACCTTCGGCTTCGGCCAAAGCTTCGGCCAAATTTTCGGTTAAAAAGCCGAAGTTTCGGTCGGACACTATTGAACTTCATGGTGAAGTTTGCCCTATAATGCCAGCAAATTATGAAGGCGGTCAACCTGCTAAACATTCAGATTCCCTGACTGTACCTTTTACTAACTAGACGTCAGAAACTGCCAGGTAGTCTATCTCGCGTGTGTTGCCATGCTAAAGGTTCATTCAACCAAACGAAAATAAAATTTAGCAAAGTAATAAGGTACCTTTTACTCGCGAGTAAATATTTTTTACATGTGAAAAAACCGTGTAAAACGACCCCAGCCTACAGTCTTGGGCATTTAATGAAAAACGATTTTAGGGAGCAGGTTCATCAATAAATAAAAACAGAAAAAGTAAAAAAGAAGGTATTATTTAATCTCAAAATATTGTCATTTACGCATGTGAAGTCTACTCAGTCGCAGTTTAATAATATTTATTTAGTTACATGTCTTATATTATCAGGTCAGTTTGAACAACTGACTTTTATTCTATTAATAAAAAAAATACAGTACTTGGTTCAAGACAAGGCACCAAGTTGGCAAGTTCAGCATCTTTTGCACACAACAGCAAAAAAGTATCGTTTCAGTGTAAAAATATTATTCGTATTTTCCCAATGGATTATTAGAAGTATAACTTCTTTACATTGACTCTTTGTTGACTCCTTGATATTCACTGCCACCTTCTAGTCCTTTAAATGCCGCGAACGCACATACGCGGTCAAATGCCTCCGAATCTTTGACAGCGTCACTGGGCTAAAGTCACGAATACGCGTGCGTTGGTGGCAGTGAACGCGTTAAAAGAAACTACCTTAATAATTTTCAAATGCCTACTGCCGGCTAGCTGCAATTAAATCTTGAGCAAATAATAAGTATATACTATAATCTCCTCAAGAACTACTTGTTCATTTTAATTAAATGTCGCGCGGCGAGTTCAGATCGCTCGGAAAAAGTAGAAGGGGTATGCGCAGTGATACATTTTTAGGTCTTTTCGGTATCCGAGGAGCGAGGGGGGCGGACGATGATACGTTATTGGTAGATCAGTCGCACTTCACCTCCCCGCGTTGCCCCCGATGCGCCGATTACCCCCACTAGTTTTGCCGAGCGATCTTAAACAACAGCGCAATGTATACAATACCTAACTATTTTTAATTTATAATTATGTCTAAAGTAAAACAATTACCCAATAAAAATCCAAATTATAAAAGTCAAGTTGGTACCTAACTATACTATAGACCGATAGGTACTTAAAAGATGGTAAACAATCTTGACATGTCTTTTTATTGAAATACACAGTCTAAAAATGAAAATCGTTACAATATACAATTCAATTATGAAAGTAAATGATTTTTTCATACCTAAATTGTAAAATGTATAGATTTTAATTTATAAAGTGTATGTTTAAATAAAAAGACATGTCAAGATTGTTTACCATCTTTTAAGTACCTATCGGTCTCTAGTATAGTTCCACATTTATTTTATTATTTTCAACACTGGAGAAAAATTGAAGGTAACGGCACTAGTAATGGACAATCCTTCTTATTTAATACCTACTACGGAATAGTCAATTATTTTATTATTAAATTCACAACCATTATGATCCTTAAATTAAGAATTAAATGTCCATTACTGGTGCAGCTTTGACTGTACATACTTGGGGCCGTTACCTTATACAGAAAAAACCAACGTGGACCTATTCGTAACAAATTTGGTGTAAGTATACGAACGTCACACGGATTGTCAAGATTCTGGGTTCGATTCCCATGGTAAGTTATATTTTTTTTAATTCCATAATTTCTTACTTCAAGTCTCATTCGGTCAGTAAATAATACAAACAAATGAACACACTTAAACAAAGTAGGGTAGTCTCGAGCGATATCGCGATACTGTGGCCAAAAGCGGAGCTGGTCGAAATAACGCGCGCTATGTTCTGCAACACGAACGCAATACAATGCGTTTACAACGCGTCCTAGTTGCGTTCGAATGACGTGGCACGCAAGTACAGTAAAAGCTCCTTATTCGCGGATTAAAAAATTGTGACCCCAATTCCTATATTCGCGGCAAAAATTTCGTTATTCGCGGATTTTTGTGCAAATTGACGAAGAATCTGTGCAAACTTTGACTGCAAACATAGGACGAGATGAAGAATCGCAGTGTAGATTAGACTGAAAGCGACTTGGAGGAAGTGTTAAATCCACAGCCCATTGAAGAAGAGGCGTCAACAAGCACCGTGAACGTGACATTTAATAAGAAAAATCTAAGTGAAGGTTGAAGAATGGGAAATGAGCTTTGTGATTTCTTTATGAATATTGATCCGTCTATGGAACGAAGAGTTATTTTTTGTCATCTAGGAACGTATCCCCCCTATACCTAATCCCATACAAATTCCCATTCCGTATTCACGGTTTCTGTATTCGCGGCATACTTATTTATATTTACGGAACGTATACCCCGCGAATAAAGAGCTTTTACTCAGTATTAAAATTTACTGTATAGTGGTCAAGTTAAGAACGTGACGGCGTGCCTTTGTTGAACGTTCAACTTGCGTTTGTATTCATACTAACAGGCACAAAAGAGTTAAGGAGTTAGTTTTTTATTTGAATGGTCAAATTCATAAGTTACAGTTTGGTGTATATCTAAATAACGAGCAGAACATGTATCAACGCGTACCTACGCTTGCCGGAGAAGTAAATTTGCATGATTCAATCTTATTTCGCTTGTTATACTTAGGCCCTGTGCAGACGACAGACTATCTGCGACGGATTTTTTAGCTGGTGAAAATGGAATCTATTGAATTATATGCAGTAACGCACACGACGCGCAAAAAGTCCGGCGCACAAGGCATACAATCCACGCAGACTTTATGTGCGCCGCAGACTCGATCGCACAAAAAGTCTGTCGTCTGCGATGCCCCTTAGGCCACATTTAAAACGTTTATGCGGACGCGCGAACCGCATTAAATTCAAACTTATGGCGTTATATGCGTTTACGGAGAAGCGTTTTAGTGTTAGATTGGTTAGATAGGTACATAAAGAAACAGGTTTCCTGCGGGTCGGTACTAACCGGTGCAGGGTCAACTTGCATAAAGAATCAGGTAAATCTGAAACCTGTTGCTTTATAAGTAAACATTAAATATTATACCTACACCGGTCGGTACCAATCCGCACAGATTTGTCTATCCCGGAAACCTGCTTCGTTATGTACGTATAGGTACGCACCGCTCAACGCCTCGCCGCGATGCGAGAACCATACAAACTTCACCGGCTTTATACTAGTCCAGGGATGGCGAACCTTTTGTGATTCAAGTGCCATTTTTTATGAGACAAATGGTATCACAGCTATAACGTGCCATCAAATAATTTATGCTTATTAATATTCTAGAACAAAATTAAAATGGTATGAAGTCATACTACATATTATTAAAAACTACAATTATTTCTCTGGATAGATTCGTCTGTATCATTCGGCGTGCCTGAACTATTTTGCTGCGTGCCAAGGTTGGCACGCGTGCCATTGGTTCGCCATCCCTGTACTAGTCTATTCATCGGCGATCATCTGTCGGATCCACGGCAGGAACTTCGCCAAGTCCGTGAAGACGACGTAGTGCGTCGGGTCGCAGCGGTACTCGTTCTGTCTCGCCACGGAGAGAGACACCAAGCCGCGGAGGTGCCAGGAGTTATGCGCGAGGAAGACCATGCCGCCTCCGCTGTCGCCGTTGCACACGGAACTGCCTGCAATAGGGAAAAAAAGAGTGAGAACTAGTATTAACCTCTCAACTTAAAACCTTAAAATTATGCTAGAAGTGGTTACTGGTATGAAATAGTCATCGTTATTTCTATAAGCCGTGGTAGCCCAGCGGTTCGACCTGTGACCTCTCAAACAGAGAGTCGTGGGTTCAAACCAATCCAATATTTATCACGAGCTTATTCGGTGAAGGAAAACATCGTGAGGAAACCTGCACACAGCAACGAAGTAATTCAACGTTGTGTGAAGTTCCCAATCCGCACTGGGCCCGCGTGGGAACTATAGCCCAAGCCCTCTCATACTGAAAGGAGGCCTGTGCCCTGCAGTGGGACGTATATAGGCTGATGATGATGATGATGATGATGATATCTATGTGACGTTTCGTATGCTGCTCGTATTAGATATTAATTTACCATTGTGCATCATTGTGAAAGAAAGTTAGCTGTAATAAGCAAGTTAAGTCACTTAATTTGGATATTAATTCGTAAATAAAAGTAGGCACCTAAGGGTTTTATTAGACCAATCGATCGAACGTCGATCGATAGTTTCTATCACACCAATCGGTCGATCGTCAATCGACGGCATCGATCGATGTAGGAATAAATTAGTCGATGCCGTTACCTCACCCGCTGCCGGCGATCAACGTCGACTGATGTCATCGACAGGTAATCGATCGATCGATCGGTATAATTACACCCCCAGTGAAATTTGCGTGTCAGGGCTAGTACAGTTAGCATACAAAGCTCCTAACGCATTGACAGCGGAAGCAGGGCGGCGCGGCGCGGTGGCGTGATGGTACGAACGAAACGCTTACTTCCCAGCCGGTGTGGTGTGCGCGCTCTCGTTTAATTTCGAATAATAAGCCAAGGATACATTAGACACGTGTCGCGGCACGTTTGTCCCCCAATCTATCCTTGGCTTTAGAACCGAAAACGCGACGCACTACCCCGCTTCTGCTGTCAGTGCGTTTGGAGCTCAAGTGCAGTTTTAGTGCAGTTTTATTAATGGTAGACATCCACTGAGCTGTTTTCTCCGTTGGTTGGCATTTCCACTAGAAACGTGCGATGATGAGGATGGTTATAAATCACCAATAATGTAAAATATACCTAAATAACTTCTTAAAATCTTTGTCAGAACATTTGTCGTGTCGGTTTCAGCAAGTTTTAAGTATGTTAGTTCTTTTCATTCGAGTGGGAGACGAGAAATGCATCAAAAAGAGGAAATTATAATTATTTTCGGTTTTTTTTCTTACATTCAAAAGATTTCGCGATTCTGACTTAAATTAAAATATTTTTTTCAGAAAACATCAGTCAAATTGTAACACGTGTTATTTTTAGGCTTTCGCTCAAATAACATTTCTTAATATGGGCAACAAAATCTTTTATGGATTCAACATTCCGAAGTGCCTAATTTTATTTTTTATACCGTCTGGTACAATGTTAACACGGAGTACAAGACTAATCCAGTTTTAGTGTCGTTTAACAAAGTTATGCGATGTGTTAGATAGTTAAGTGCTGTACGTTAGGCGAGGATATTTTAAAATAGACGTACTTTTCCTAGTGCCTGTTCTTACGTCGATGGTTCCTGTAAGCAATTGCAAGTAAATTTTACTTACCTAATACTACTACTACTGTAACATTAACTAAAACACCTTAATTATCTTTGTTTTTGAGTTCAGCGTACAATGGGAAAGACGGGAACTGTTACTTATAGTAGATTTGTTTAGGTGGTTAAAACAATATAAACAATCTTGACGTGTCTTTTTATTTAAACGTACACTTTATAAATTGAAATCTTTACATTTTATAAATTGAAAAAATCATTTACTTTCATAATTGAATTGTATAGTGTACCTAACGATTTTCATTTTTAGACTGTGTACGAGTATATTTCAATAAAAAGACATGTCAAGATTGTTTACATTGTTTTAACTACCTAAACAAATCTACTATAGATTACGCGCTGTCGTACGTCAGTTTGTCACCAGGCCTGTATAGCTACCTCAAAATCCGAGATAGCATAACACCTTTGAAGGGAATGATAAGTTGATAACCTGCAGCTTAGGTACTTCCCGTGAATTCAGAATCCTAAAATGTGGTATGAAGTAACGTCTTATAAGTAGCCATAAATTTGTTTTCACATTACTAAACAAAAATGCATTTCCGGCTACAAGCTTACTTCTGCAGTTAGCGTCCTTGTCGATTTGTTGGGACCTCAGAGCAAAAACAAAGAGGAGCTGGCGTAAGCAATTGTGCACTGTGATTTTAAATTGTGTCCTGACGTCATCAATGTGGGCGGGGCCTAAGCTAGTTTGCCGTCAGCGTTCGTCAGCAGCACATCTCCAGAAAATTCCAATTTTTCAACATTTTCGCGTTTTTAAGAAGGACATAATGAAATGTTTTGTTCTATTAAGTATGTCAAAGTTACTCAGACGGACGTTCTGATGCTACGAATGGCATCAGATTTCGTTCGTAAGTAATGTTATACGCAATTTATTAAAATACATCTAGAACATTTGCGGTTTTTAAGTACAAATTTGTTTTTGGTCTGAGGTTGGGACAACGAAGATGATGGCGGCAAACCTAAGTTTGTCTTGCAATCCGACGTTGAATACGTAATGTGGAACTCTCTAAGCGCATGTCCGGCTCGCGCTTGACTAGTTTGTTTAGTCATATGTGTGGGAAAGACTCTAATAGAGAGATCTCTCTCCAGGCAGATGTTATGCCTGGGGGCCGAAGTCCACAGAGAGAAACTTGGAAGTTGTTTTTATGCAACCGTTCATCGAAACTTCGTAGGATGTAGGATCGTTTAGTTCGGCTATTCGACGCATGTGGCGCTGGGGCGCTACACAAGCCTAAGGCGAAAATGACGTATCTATTTATTTATTATATGTGTATTGAAACATTTATAACTTACCGTCCTTATAACCAGCGCAGTAGGTGTACTCCGAAGTGAACCTCGCGAAGAATTCGCTGTACGACCTGATGCAGGTCTCCTGGTCCACCACGGGCATCTCCACCAGGGTCAGCTCTTCAGTCGCCAGCCCCTTGTCGTCAAAGCCCCAACCGACAACCTGACGGGAGGATTTTTTATTAAATAAATACAGCCAACATTGACGCCTTATCGAATTGTTACTGTTTGGTGCCGGGTCTAAAATAACAACTCTCCATTTCTTCCGTGGATGTCGTAAGAGGCGACTAAGGAAATAGGTTTAGATATGCTTTAGACGTCAGACTAGCAACCTGTCACTATTATACTACCTCTTCCATCTGTTTTCAAACCTAAAATTAAATCATTGCTAGAAGTGGCTGCAAAGCGTGATATAGTCATAATCATGGCTTTGTCTATGTCACGTTTCGTGTGCTCTGCCTACCCTTTTGGGAACATAGGCATGATTGTATGTCTCCGCAGCAGAGCAGCTGTCTTTAGATATTGTACACAATCGCGAATAGGAAGAAGTTTATAATAGCTCAGTCTAGCTAGGTCTGTGTTTATTTATAACTAATGTAATTGGATTTGGTGCTTGAAGCAACAATCAATTCAATCCAATGCCTATCTATTATAAGCTCAACCAATCAGCCTTCAATCAAGTTAACAAACGGACACAAATACCGATCCCAATCAATCAATTAGGCAGTTATTAATTAGAGAGTCGACGCGATTCGCACCGCATGTTTGGGATGGTACCTATCTATAGGAACTACTGCAGTTTGCGTTCACATAGTGGTCGGCAGTAAACTTGGCCAGATTTTTAGGGGTGGGGGTAAGTCTGCGCATCGCTTTTACCTGAGAATAGCGATACGATAACTTACCATTACTTACTATAAAAAATCTTAGCAAGTTTTAAGTATGTCGAGTGGTAAATAAAGTCATTTAGCTATTTATTTTTTATTAAAAAACTAGTCTCTTCTTATACCTCTTTCATTTCAATTTAAACCTAATACCTATTATGCTAGAAGTGGCTACAAAACATGAAATTGTCACAATTCTGTCTACATCACGTTTCGGATCTGCCTGAATCTTGGGACCATAGATGTGACTTTATTTGTTTTCAGGGTATCAACTGATGTTAAAGTACTAATTCAAACCATAGTCTGTAGCCTTAACACAGCAACACGCGTGAGTAATTTCGTTCGCGGGATAGACTATCTGAGCGTCTAGTGTGTTCAAATCGATGGTGCAGTCGTTAACGAATTCGTTTGCGAGTTATCGCGGAATTGTATGGAGACGTGTCGACCGTGGCAGTTGTGCAAACGTCCCGCTGGCGGCGCTGTCTCGGTTTCCATACTATTTTGCGATAACTCGCAAACGAATTCGTTAACGACTGCACCATCGATTTGAACACACTAGACGCTCTGTCACTTTCAGACATCTCTAGCTAGACGGTGACAGGCACAGTCAGGGAAATTGGATGTTTAGCAGGTTGAGATACTTCTAAAATTGGCCTGATTATTGTTTCCAGCCAGTTCCATGACATAAACAATATTGAACTTCATGGTGAAGTTTGTCCTATAATGCGAACAAATTATGAAGGCGGTTAACCTGCTAAACATCCAATTTTCCTGACTGTACAGTCGATCTCTTGAGCAACTCTACTCGCACCCTATCGTGCTAAGCATCAGTGACTCACCGAGCCCTTCTTGCCAATGACGTTGCCCAGGTCGAGCTCGTTCTCAGGCCAGAGGCACGCCGGGCGCACGAAGTCGGTGAACTGGACCTGCTCCCGCAGCTTCAACACGCTCAGGTCGCGGCTGTACGAGGAGGCGTTGTACGCTGGGTGCACGCGTACTTCGCTCACCTGAGGAAAAGATTATGAGCTTGAAAACGTCAGCGGATAACCAGTGGCTTGTTTAGAGTATAAAGGGCCTGCGTCTACTTAGCGTCTTTCGAGCGTCGTCGTAAGTATACGGTAAGTTACGGCGCCGCAACGTTAGTGGCGTTTGTCGAACGTCGGCGCCTGGCCAGCATCAGACAATCAATACCTACTTGATGTGGAGACAGCACTGTACGGACGCCGTACTGACGCTCCGCAGGCATTAACAAGGCGCTGACGTTCGAAAGACACCACTAACGTTGCGGCACCGTAACATAAACGTAGCGTGGGCGCTCCGCGGGCGTTCACGAGACGACGACGCTCGAAAGACGCGACGCTAAGTAGACGCGGGCCCTAAAACGAGCAGCGGCGACGCAGCAAATTACTCGTTCGGACAGAACTGATTAAAAGATGTCGTTAAGTCAGTTTTTTCAGCGGCCAGCTGCTCAAAACGCCGCTTAAAGGCAGTCAGCGGACAATTGTTCGTTGTAAGCCTAAAGTGCGCGCGCAGTAAACTACTCGTGGCTGGTGTTCAGTTAGCTCTGATTGCAGATCGCAGCAAGCTGCTAAATACGCTCCTCAGAGACAGTCAGCAGACAGGCAGTTGATCGTTGAGAGTACTTATAAAACGAGCAGCAGAGTCGCAGCAAACTACTCGCGGCTGGCGTTCATTTAGCTCTCTTCATAGCGCGCTAATGAATATGTCGCTCAGAGACAGTCAGCGGACAGTTACTCCTTGTAAGTCTAAATTGTGTAGCTGAGTTGCAACAACACGCGACTAGCTTTCATTTAGGTTGCTACTCCATCCGTACATTAAACAAGCAGCCACTCGTGACCCCAAGAAAGACAGAAAAAATACTCACGAATTTGATCTGCACGCCTTCGACGGAGGTCCTCAGGTTGTGCTTCCCCAGGTAGACGGTGAGGGTGTTGGGGTTGACGACGCGGCTCGAGCCCTTGCGGGTGACGCAGTGTGCCGCGGTGATCACATGACGCCGGGACACCAGCGTGCCGCCGCAGATGTACTTGCTGTCTACTGTCTGTAGAAGAAAATGTAAATCTTTTATGCAAATAGGCTCATAGGAACGCTTTTATTCGCTGTGACATAAAACGGATACTACGAGTATGCACCTTTATGCCAAGATTCTTGACATATTTCTGGCCAATTCGCGACCCATAAACAATAATTCAATTTTGTCTGTAAAGTTCCCAACCCGCATTTTTGGCAATTGGGCCAGCGTGGGAAATAGAGCCCAAGACTTCTCATATTGAGAGGAGGCCTGTGCTCTGTAGTGGGACATATTTAGGGTGGTTTATTTCTTAAATTTAAGTAGGTACACAGACTATCATAGCCAAAAAGAATGCAGCGCAAGAAACTTGGGAGATACTTAGTCATCAACTGGCGCGAGATATGTCGATCTAATCTCAATAAAGACGAGAAATTATCCACGTCCTTCCACCAATATTCATTTACATGCACGCTGACAAAACAAACCTTGCGGCAATATCGCCATCTGTGGTTACTATTATCTGCAAGTTCATACATACCTGGGTGTGGTAGAGGGCTATCTGCCAGGGCCACTGGCCTTCCAAGGTAGGTCTTCCGTTGACGACCAGCGGGTTGGGGTTGTTTCGCACCACCTTCCCACACTCCAACTGTAACAGGGATGGAACTAAAGTATTATTCTAGTATTATTTCCTGTGTGGTATCGGGATTGAATAACACGTCTCCATTTCTTCCGTGGATGTCGTAAGAGGCGACTAAGGGTCGTAAGTGGTTTAGGTACGCTTTAGGCGACAGGCTAGCATGTAGCATATCTGCTATGATGCTGCATGCTGCTGCTATTATGCTAGAAGTGGCTACGAAGCATGGAATGGTCATGATTTTGTCTGTGTCACGTTTCGTGTGCTCTGCCTACCCAATTCGGGAACACCTATGTATGTTGAAAAAAATTGGTTTTCGTACGAATTATGGGTTATTTCGATACAAATTGATAAAAGGACACGCAATACATGCACACGAAAGGCTTCGTAGGCAAAACCACAAATAATTCAGGCTTCGCAGCCATATTTTCAGCAAAACATCTGTAAATGTCTTTCCCATCTACTAAGTAACTAACTATAACTACCAACTATATAGGTACTGTCTATAGGTATATCTAACTCAGGGGTTCCCAAAGTTGTCTGGACTACGACCCACCTAATACAAGTTTACAAAGTTAAGACCCATGAATGAAGGACTTTACAAATAACAAACGAAGTATTAATATTTTTTTTAATACTTATTTAAAAAACTACCAACAAGTTTAGTTATCTCAATGGGAAGCTTGAAATTGTTTCCTATGTTTCGGCATCACTGTTGACATCAAGTTCAACATCAACTTCAGAGCTGGACAAGTCCAATTTATGAATTCCGGTATGTAGTTTTATTGTAAAAAGGGAGCAGGACTTTCATAGCTTCACACACTGGCCATCGGCTCAAGTCATTCGATGTGCCGATCTATTGGCTGGGCCCACTTAATATTCTCTTGCTACCCACCACTGGGTCGCGACCCACAGTTTGGGAACCCCTGATCTAACTAATTCAGAGTGGGGAAAACCTTTTCTAATGTATGTATGTATTTTTAAAAATATAAAGTTCAGCCAGTCACTGGTTCGATCAGATTTTGTCGAAAATATTGATATTTAAAGATAAAGGTACTTCCAATTAAAATTTTATTCAGGCACCCTTAAAAAAAATAGGTGTTTTCCGTCTGCGAGGTACGAAGAAAACAAATTCTGGCTTCAAAGTTATTCAAAGTATAGTATTCGAACAGGATGCGATTATTCAAATAATTTTGTTTGGAAAACAACGCAGTAGAAAAAAAAGCAGTAAGCAACCACAGAATATAAAACATTAAATGTGGTAAACAGAGTCCACGAAATGCTACAGACAAAACCATGGTTATTTCACGCTTTGTAGCCACTTCTAGCTTAGTTTTTAGGTTAACACACTGATGAAAGAGGTGACGTAGGTGAGGATAGAGTCAGGTTGCCAGCCTATCGCCTAAAGCATACATAGACCTTATTTATTTATTTCCTTAGTTTCAGATCAGTGTTTAGTAAAAATAACAACGCGTTGAAACTGAATAAGCATAATGAGTTACTTCTAGCTATTTATAAATGGTAACTAAGGAAAATTGGTTAAAATGTAGTTTTAGCAACAGGCAAGCGAAGTAGCAACTTGTCACGATTGCATCTTTTTCACTTAACTTACTAAATCTTAAAATCTATATAATACTATAAAGCGTAAGAGTTTGTTTGTTGGTTTGTTTGAACGCGCTAATCTCAGGAACTACTGGTCCGAATTGAAAAATTATTTTTGTGTTGGATAGATTATTTATCGAGAAAGGCTTCAGGATATATAACATTACGCTGCGACTAATAGGACCGAAGAAAAATAGGAAAATGTGAGAAAAACGGGGAAATTTAGTCACTATTCCACGCGGACGGAGCCGCGGGCACAGTTAGTTATATATAAGTGGCTATTAGGTAAACGTGAAATTGTCACGGTTTCGTCTATTCCACAGACTTATATCGAACTAGATACCGCGAGTTCCTGCATTTGTATGAAAACCAAGCGTGTCACTTTTTCTCAACGGTAGGTATACTAGGTATCGTCACGTTAGCTCTTTAGTGATAGGAATTGACAGTCCGAGTGAAATCCATTCAAAGATGATGCCGCCTTATTCAAGTTATCTTGTCTCTAGGCAGTTAAACCTAATCTAAGCGTTATAAACTAAATAAAATCGCGTCAAAAGAGGAGCATTGCTCTTCCTTTTGGCACGCAAAGTACATACACTTGAGTCATCTAGTTCGATATAAATCTGTGGTCTATTCGTATTTTTAGCCTACCCTATTTGGGATTACAGGCGTGATGTGTAACAAACACATAAACGTTGCATTGCCACAACCATACACGAACATCCAAATTATTCATATTTATGACTCAGATACCTATTGTTAGTACGTATACTGCCAAAAGATTTGCCGTGCCGTTGGTCTCCAACTTAATTAATATTGAACAGTTTTTTGTCCGTCCATCTCAAGGAAAAGCAACGATCTGTGGCTCCGGATAAAGATCACGGCGATGAATACCTGAACGAGAACAGCGGACAGAATACCAAATGCGGAATCTATTACAGTTTGTATTGATTTTAATACTTATTAGGTACGGCATTTTCTATCCGAACGTCAAAGTGATGCAAAGACTTTACATACATACATACATACATACAGTCACGCCTCTTTCCCACAGGCCACAGGGGTAGGCAGAGACCACTTTGTTCCACTTGCTACGATCCTGGCATACTTCTTTTGCTTCATCCACATTCTTTATTTCACATTCATTAGTCTTTTCAGACATGCTCGTCGATTTCGGGTACTTTTGATCTGACTTGTTTCTAAAACGTCCGCGATTTGGTCACGGAACGTCCGTCTAGGTCTTCCCCTCCCAACTACTATTATACCAAAGACTCTAGATAATTCGAAATTCGAGGGACTTTTTAAAATATGTCGAATTATCGAGCAAGTATTTGAAATATCAAATGGTTTGAAAGCTTTGTCGAAACGAGTCCTAACAAAAACCAAGGCTAGTGCACCATGGCACAAGTTTGAATTGATATCTACTTGCTCAGGATTCGCTGCTTTGAGGTCATAGAGGACAGAACCTATAGAGTACTAATGTCATTGAATTTGTTTGAAGACGATTCCGCCAAAGCATGGCGGCGTTCGTATTGCTCTTATTGGCCGGCCCAAGATCGCGCGTAACGCAGTGGCTTTTTCCTCTATGGTTATTGGCTCTTTACAGTTTCTGTGACAGTTTGTAAGTTGAAATAAACTGACGGTTTGCGGAACTGGGTGGCCATCATTGTTTCTCTAGTTGGTCTGTCCTCTATGTTTGAGGTACAGTCACGAACCGGGATTGTTGAGCCACTTGCCACTGTTCGCAATTTAGACGTGTAATCAATGACCGATGTGACAGACAAGATGTCAGCTATAGGATTAGTATTACACGACCAAGTTACAAACATAGGTAAGTGGCTCAACAATCCCTGTTCGCGATGGTACATGGGTATAATTTTTGTGTTACTTTCTCTGCAATTTTGAATTGTCGAGTGTTTGGTGCCGATGAGTTTGAATTAACGCTAATTTTGGCTCTGAGTAATTTAAAAACATAGACTCTCAAAGACATTGCTTACATTACAATAATTTTAACAAGCTAATACTAGTAATCGAGTGAATAAGCATTCGATTATTCGAAGTTTGCATGAAAAGGTTGCATGGAGCGGGCCCCCTTACCCAAACATGGATTATAAAATTATGTTACCTGCGCGTTGTTGTTGTTTGGTTGGTAGTTGTTGTTGTTGCCAGTGTTGCCCGGAACTATGAACGTGGGTTGCCCTCCGCCGAAATAATCGCCCTGCCTGCAAATCGTATACAAACAAACACACTTGAGGTTGCATTGTTTTAGGGCGCTATTGTAATTACAAGTTGTAGGCTTAGCTTGCGTTGAAAATGACAGTGTTATAAAGGGTGGTTTCAGGGTCGTGATTCTAACCTTTTTTTTTTGTGACTCGATAAACCATTGCAATGTTAGGCTGTATACAGAGTAGCCGGCTGGACGCGCTGGACAGGAAAATTCAAATCTCACTTCGTGGACCGCGGGAGATTGCAATTTTAATGATATTTGTCACCAAAAATTAGGAAACAGCCAAAAAAACAAAGTTCGTATTCTAATATGGTTTTCGGTCCATATCTTGATAGCGATGCATGTTACGCAAAATGTATTTATGTATAAATTATAGAGCATAAAAAGAGCTACAAAAAATTTCTTGACAGAATTATCGTACCTCGTCGGATAGTCGAGAAAACCAATGTTAACCTTTTTTTCAAGATGGCGGAAAACCCACATAGGAAATGTTGGTCGACAATTTCAAGTTAAGCTTTTTTAGGCGTTCCCTACGTCATATCAAAAATTCAGCTTTCTCGGTTCATTTGCATTTCTTAGCCATTTTTTCCTACGTAATGACAGTCAGTACTAAATTGGCTACGAATAGCGAATGGTCATAGTTTTGTCTAAGTAGCGTTTCGTGTGATCTGCTTATGCCGATTAGAAATACAGGTGTGATGTATGTATAGTTTTGTATTGGCATAGCTATGGTGTAGCTTCGTATAGCATAGGTTTGCGATACACAGGTCGCACTGACCTGAAAAGCAACGAAACATTTATCTCTCAGAAGTTCAATAAAAAACATTTTCAGGAAATATTTTTAGGGGCTTTAAGACTGGTTAAAATATTAACGGTCAATTTCCGGGCACCCTGTATACCTAACGAAGAATTAATTTAATGATCGCTTACTAACTAGTAGCTTTATAATTAGTTAATTAGGCTTAGGACTTTTGGATGCTCGCCGTGGTTCTAGAATCCATGGAGTCACCATTTATGTTAAAATTCTAATTAGATTTTTTCTAAGTCTAAAAAATAGTCTAGTAAAATGTGTATTAGCTTATACATAATAATTTACTTTAATTAATTAAAACTAAAATAAAATATCTTCTCGCAGCTAAAAGGTATGTTTTATTCGGCATTATTGAAATTCTGATGAGGTACCGTAACTTGTGTAGAGTTATGCTAAAATTAATTACTTAGTGATATATCCGCATAAATCATTACACTTATTTTTACACTTCGATTTGACGTTGTCAAAAAATATTTAAGATAATGGCGACTCCATGGATTCTCGAACCACGGCAAGCATCCAAAAGTCCTAAGCCTATTTATAATATTACAATTAACTAATATACAAAACAGTTTAATTGCGAAAACAGTTATATTCCCTCTCACAAACGTGCGAGCGAATTAAGTAATATTATGTTCGCGCATTAGTGGTAACATCAACTACAAGGAAAACCAATCAAGCTACTCGTCTCATACATTAGTGGGGGTTATTTATAGCAAAATGTTTAGCTGAGGCTTTCCTATCTTTCCTTATATTACAGCTAGTGTCCGACCGAAGCTTCGGCTTCGGCTTCGGCTTCGGCCACCTTCGGCCAAAAAAGCCACCTTCGGCCAAACCTTCGGCTTCGGCCAAAATTTGGCCGAAGCTTTGGCCGAAGCCGAAGGTTTGCAAATTGTGATTTGAAATTGAACGAACGATGCCAGAGCGAGACGGATAGTGCGCAGCGATTAGCAGAACAGCGTTTCGCCGACCCGATCGCATTGCTTGCAGTTAATCTTATAAATAACTGACAAAACATAACATAACAACATAGTCACACTTGATTTCGAAGCGAAAACTGCAGAAAATTTACTGCTGTTTTTTTTACTATTAGCAAATTCTCTAATTTCTTTGGGTCAACACACCTTCGGCTTCGGCTTCGGCTTCGGCCGAAGGTTTTCATGAAAGCCGATTAATCGGCTTCGGCTTCGGCTTCGGCCAAAATTGTACCTTCGGTCGGACACTAATTACAGCGTAATATAAATCAAAATCTGCCCTTATTATAAATAAGCACATTGAAAAAATAAATAAATGTGTATTGAGTGGATCCCTAAATTGATGACTGATGTTTTGTTTAGTATCACGGCGCATGTGTTATAGGTACTTATATGTATTATAAATAGTACAAGGATTTTATAACACGCTGCATAAAATATGAACGCACATCAATAACTATCCAATTATCGCAACAGAACTTAAATACTTAAGAGGATAGGAGTCGCACCACTTCTCCATACAAACGTAGTCCCCTGTTTTCTCCCTGAATAATGACATAGTAGGCAAAAATGTTTTTTTCATTAAATTTGTATCTGTTGTGGCTATGATTTGCTTTTATCGATATTCTAATTTTTTTTTATTTTTATTTATATTTAGAAAATCGATAAAACCAAATCATAGGGGCATAGCCACAACAGAATAGATACAAATTTAATGAAAAAAAATTTTTTGCTCATAATTATAATTATGGTCATTATTCAGGGAGAAAACAGGGGATTACTTTTGTATGGAGAAGTGACGCGACTCCTATCCTCTTAACCACTAATGGTGTTATAATTGTGAGTGCGACGGTTAGGTACCCACGACTTAGTAATAAAATAAACTTCCTTCATAAACTCGCATCCGTGTGCGAAACCACAAGAATGAATCATTTATTATCAAAGTTAGCAAGATATCGATAGTAAAAGATCAAACGCATTAAGAAGTTCGCATGCAATCCATTAAAAAAATAGTATAGTATTAGCAAAGGAGACTAGGTAGGTTAAACCTATAGGTGAAAAACTTAAGCAAGTCACCAGTTGTATGAGTGAGTAGTGTAATGTGTGCGAATAGACATTCTATTTTTAAAAATTGTATAGTTTGCAAACTCATTATTTGGCCTACATACATTATACATACATACATATTCTCACGCCTGTATTCCCAAGAGGGGTAGGCAGAGCACATGAAATCAAAAATCCAGTGCCACATTTAGCAATTTCAGGATAAAAGGATGGTTAAAACGTGATATTGCAGTGACAGGTTGCTAGCCCGTAGTCGACTCTTACGACACCCACGGGAAGAAAAGGGGAGGTCCAATTCTAACCCGGCACCACACGGGGATTTAATTATTTGATTATCTTTCAAAGTTTATCCCTGACCACTTATGATTGACACAACTGTCACGACAAGATACTCGTATAAATAGCTGTCAATATCAAGTAATATGTTTTAGTAGTTTTTGTGTCGTTCATTGCAAACTGTACACAACTACATACAAGAGGTGACCTACTTAAGTTTTTGACCTATAATTCCGTTTTATTTCTGAAAAGTAAGGTAAAAGTACCATGCTGGACACCTCAACGCCCAATAGATGGCACCCATCTGTCACCTGTCTTCTATGGCATAAGGTTGCAAGTGCCAAGTATTGGGTCAGTGTCCAGCACAGGGACGTTTACCTTAAATAAGTAAAAGATTGAAAAAGAAAAAAAAAGTTTCAATTGTTATACCAACCCATCATCGAAGTCTCCGTCCTCGTCGTACCTCGAAGTGGTGCGTGAGGGCGCCACAGTGGTCAAGCGGAATCCATTGTCCGGCCTACCGGTAAAACTGTTACCGGTTTGTGTTCCAGTACCTCTGTTACCGGTCTGAGTGCCGGTACCTCTATTCCCAGTCTGGGAGCTAGTACCTCTGTTACCGGTCTGCGTACCGGTAAAACTGTTACCACTCTGTGAATCACTAAAGCTGTTACCAGTCTGGGTATCGGTAAAGGTGTTACCAGTCTGGGTATCGGTAAAGCTGTTACCACTCTGGGTATCGGTAAAGCTATTGCCAGTCTGACTTCCGGTGCCCCTGTTACCGGTCTGAGTTCCAGTAACTCTATTCCCCGTCTGGGTGCCAGTTCCTCTATTCCCAGTCTGGGAGCCTGTACCTCTGTTACCGGTTTGAGTACCGGTAAAACTGTTACCGGTCTGGGTACCACTCACGATTCCGGAACCGGTTTGGGTGCCAACGTTCTGCGCTGGGATCTGACCACCACCACTGTTAACAAGCGGAAGATAAGCATAAGTTGCTAGTTATTAAAAGCAAGCTGGTGCAATAATGAACTACATGGAAAGAGAGGGAAAAAATATGTGTAGGATTTTGCCTGAATTATAGATCTAAGTACGGCTACTATTAAAATAGTGTTATAGATACATACTCGTACAAACATTGCGCCTGCAGAACACACAAAAGACACATTTATAAACTTAGCGGGTAATAGTTACAGGTTGCTAGTCTGTCGCCCAACTAAAAGATACCCTTACCTACTTTCTGTAGTCGCCTCTTATGACATTCATGAAAGAAACGGAGAGGTATTACTCTAAACCCGAGAACAGAGAGATTCTTGGCTTACCTACAGTTATAAAATGCTATTGGAATTGTTTCTTATTGTACAATAATACAGAATAAACCTTAGTGCTATAATAATTGTTCCTGAACATACAGTTATGACGGCTTTTACTCCAAAAATCATACCAAAACCTTCTTCTATTTCTGCTTAGAACTAAATAAACAAAAGCACTTCATTACCCGCTGTATTATTTTATATCAAACCCAAATTAGCAAGTTAATAAATCGCGGTAATAAATAAAAACTTTAATCAGGCCGTCTTCGGCTGTATTATTTGGGGGCGGCTGGCTGGAAACGAGATACAGTTGAGGACTCGCTTCGGGAATTAGGGCGCAGTTTCCACCCTACTGAGTTTCAGGAAATGCATACGTTCAGTGTTTTGGGGGAAACACAGACTTATATCGAAATAGATACCGCGAGTTCCTGCATTTGTATGAAAACCAAGTGTGCCACTTTTTCTCTACCTACTGTAACGTCACATTATGAGCGCTTTAGTGATGGGAATTGACAGTACCTACGAGTGAAACTGATTCAAAGGTGACGTCGCCTTATTCAAGTTGATCTGTCTCTAGGCAGTTAAACCTAGTCTAAGTGGTACAAAACTAAATGAAATCGCGTCGAAGGAAGAGCATTGTTCTCCTTTTTGGCTCCGTTTTGGCACGCGAAGTACATACACTTGAGTCATCTATTTCGATATGAGTCTGTGGAGGGAACGTATCGGAGAATTGTCTATGTCCGGAAAATTGGCGTAAGCCTTTGTCCAGTGAGTGCGTGGCTGAAATGATGGATTGAATTTGTCGTGTTTAGTAGTTTATTTGACTGGTAAGGTGAAAAGGTGAAGTTTGAAAGGTGAGGTTTATGAAGAGTTTAAAGGCACAATCCTAACGAAATCAATTGGGTTTTAATTTATAACGCCCTGGACCTGATCTGACCCGGAACTGGACCGATCTGGAAAATTCTTTGACTATTAGTAAGCTACTCTATCTCCGGTGAACATGCACATCCGTTATATTATGTGTGCACCAAATTGCAAGTCAATCAGACTAAACAGAGTTTCTTCCAGCGGATACGGTCTTGAGCTACCATCAGCTTTGAGGTTTAAAACAGAGTTGCAAGATTCCGCCAGAAAAAAGTGACACACGTTTTTATTTTTTTTACGACTTGGATAAAAGCTTGTAAAAAGCTAGGCATTTCCTTCATTCACTTAGCCCAATAGAGCGGTTTTTCGTTGGCTTTTGTTTTTACGCCACACAAATAATGTCGGCCGCTTTTTATCACAATTCATTGAGTGGAAACGTTAACAATGCTCGAACGGATTAAGCACGTAGTGATTAAGGCGTTGGATAAATTGTCTTGCTGTGGTCAATGTTATTCTGTAACGTAACTATAGGTAGGTACTGACATTTGAAATTATTTCTGGAATCCAAAGGTTAATCTGGAAAGTTAAGAGGATAGAAGTCGCGCCACTTCTCCATACAAACGTAGTCCCCTGTTTTCTCCCTGAATAATGACATTAGAGCAAAAAAATTTTTACACTGTATTTGTATCTGTTGTGACTATGCCCCCCTACGATTTGCTTTTATCGATTTTCTATTTTTTTTACTTTATTTTTTATTTTTTTTATTTAGGATATCGATAAAAGCAAATCATAGGGGCGTAGCGTAGCCACTATAGATACAAATATAATGAAAAAAAAAATTTTGCTCTAATGTCATTATTCACGGAGAAAACAGGGGACTACGTTTGTATGGAGAAGTGGTGCGACTCCTATCCTCTTAATAATTTAGTTTGAGGAGAAGAGTTTAAGCGTTAAGCACCGCCGGAGGCCTCGCCACTTGCGGCGAGTCGCCGCATAGGTACCATCGCGAACCGGGATTGTTGAGCCACTTACCCATGTTTGTAACTTGGTCGTATAATAATACTAATCCAATAGCTGACATCTAGTCGGTCACATCTGTCATTGATTACACGTCTAAATTGCGAACAGTGGCAAGTGGCTCAACAATCCCGGTTCGTGACTGTACGTAAAGGTGTTATTCTAAGCCCGACACCCGGGTAGTTCATATTAGAGTGTCAAAGCTTTAATCTACACCGGTCCATGAATACACGCATCACAAATATCACAATAGACTGGGCACGATACAATATTATTAAGTACCTACGTCATCGGGCGAGATAACATCTGTTGCTGCACAATACACCGTGAACCAGTTAGGCGCAGCGCAGACGACAGACTTTTTGTGCGACCGAGTCTGCGGCGCACAGAAAGTCTGCGTGGATTGTATGCATTGGGCGCCGGACTTTTTGCGCGTCGTGTGCGTTACTGCATATAATTCCATAGGTTCCATTTTCACAGATTAAAAAGTCCGTCGCGGATAGTCTGTCGTCTGCGCAGGGCCTTAGGCGCAGCACAGACGACAGACTTTTTGTGCGATCGTGTTTGCGGCGCACAAAAAGTCTGCGTGGATTGTATGCATTGTGTGTCGGACATTTTGCGCGTCGTGTGCGTTACTGCATATAATTCCATAGGTTCTATATTCACAGACTAAAAAGTCCGTCGCGGATAGTCTGTCGTCTGCGCAGGGCCTTATGTAACCGGATTTTCCCGGACGAAATTTATTCGGTACGATATCCTGGATGTTAACACAAGTTTAATTTCTTAGAATTTGCGCGTGTTGTTATTGTTAAGACTTGATATCTCAGTTATTAATAAAAAATATGCGAGTTAGACTCGTCGTATGAAGAAGGGTTCCTTGCAAAAAAAAAAATACAAGTTCATTTAAAATTTTGTTATTTTATTGCCACAGGAATACAGAGTGATACATTGAACAGTGATACAAGTGATTGCAAATTGATTCAGTGTCCCTAATTGACACGCTTAACATTTTTTTTGCAGTTTTTTTTCTAGTTGTATAGAAAAATAAACAAAATGTGTTACTATGGACAAGATTAAATTTTAAATAAAAACGAATAACAGTTAGAAATTTGAAAAAAAAAACCGCTCCAATTTATACCTACTTATGGCGACACCTTTGATAATTTTTAATTTTGAGTCCTATAATCTAGTATTTTGTACAGTTCACTATTTGTGTTGCAGAGATAGAGCCCTATTACAAGTATTACAACTACTTATTAACCATTGGGTACGGATCTCTAAAACATTGATTTCTACCATATAAATAAATTGTACTTACACACAATGAGAACTTGACCTCGTACCTAATTGTTGGAATATTATCATGCGTGCGTTTGTTGTTGTTCTGTTTATTAGGTTATGTTGCCGATTAGATTATTATAAACATTTATTTTAAATAGTATCTGTCACAATAAACTTTATTATCTGCTTCCCTGTATAGACAAAACATTCACTACAATATTTTTATATAAAGTCTATTGCGTATACAAAGCGCGTAATGTCAATCCGAAGGAAATAAAGTAACGCTCTACTCGTCAAGAGTAACTCCGTTTATAACTTTCCTACTAGTATACATCGTTTAAGATCGCTCGACAAAACTAGTGGGGGTAAACGGCGCGTCGGGGGTAACGCGGGGAGGTGAAGTGCGACTGATCTACCAGTAACGCGTCGCACCCCCTCTCGGTCCTCGGATACCGGATAGACCAAGACATGTATTGTTGAGCCATCGAGTACCTAGTTATACACTAGAAATCTAATATCATTTCGGTTGTTCGGAGACGATTCCGCTAAACCATCGCGGCGATCGCTGTGCTCTTATTGGCCGGCCCAAGATTGCGCGTAACTCTAGTGGCTTTTTCCTCTATGGTTATTGGCTCTGTACCTACAGTTTCTGTGACAGTGACGGTTGACGTTTATATAAGTGACAAGCCACTAATGGTTAGTGGGACTGGGTGGCCAGCATCGTCTCTCTAGTGGCTTTTTCCTCTATGCACAGTCGCGAACCGGGATTGTTGAGCCACTTGCCACTGTACGAAATTTAGACGTGTAACCAATGACAGATGTGACCGACTAGGTATTAGCTATTGGATTAGTATTACACGACCAAGTTACAAACATGGGTAAGTGGCTCGATATTCCCGGTTCGCGATGGTACTGCTCATACCCCTTCTACTTTTGCCGAGCCATCTTAACTCACCGTTCACGCGTTTAATTTTCCGCTAAGCTTCATTTATAACATCCTAAAACGGTTTTACTATATCAAGGCCCATACAAAGTTGTTAACCGGTTTATGCGAGAAAAGTTCCAGAAATAATTTACAGGGCCATAAAAGCCTGACAAAGGAACTTAATTGAAGTAATGAAATTACGTGGGAATACTGTTTTATTTCAGCCCGTATTTGGTGACCTTTGTCTGGGAATGCGTTATGGCCGCAGATTACATATTAAGTAGATATGGCATTTGTGGGCGTGCGCTCTGCACAGTCACCAGTACCAATATCTGACACAAAAAGCATAAATATCTGATAAGAACCTATTGCAAGGGGCAGTAGGATGTGTCAGATATTTTTGTACGCTCCACTGTGGCAAAAGCTGGTGACTGTACGTAAAGTGGTGGTCAGCACACATCACGGTTATTGCGTATTCTTTGGTTACTGAGACTTTAAATTGAGGCGACAAAATTGACGGAATTCGTCAGTTTCAATTAACTAAAAAGGTCCCAGTACTAATGAATGTGGATGAAGCGAAGATGTCAGGATCGTAGCAAGTGGAACTAATTGGTCTCTGTCTACCCTTGTGGGGAAGAGGCGTGACGGGATGTGTGTAAGGTCCCAGTGCTCGACGATGTACAGTCAGTGTCAGAGAAAATGAACCCCCCTAGAAGTTAAGGTTATCTAGGACAGATCGCTTATTAGCGATAAGGCCGCCTATTGTCTCTGTACCTTTTAATTTCTGTAATACAAATTGTACCGTATTTTTTTAGTCTTCTTCTTGGCAATTATTGTCTTTACGAAGCTCTGGAAGACTCAAAAATGCTTGTAAAAATGCTCTTAAGAATATATGCAAAAATAAAGCATTGAACTTTTAATTTAATATTTTGCTGTCGTATGCCATTTCCACATAATAAAACTTGGTGGTCTCACCCCTTGTATGATGACGTAGGCGAAATTACGGTCGCATCCCGAACTACAAAGGGTGAGTTTTATATCCGGTCAAAATAAAATATGGGTAAGAGGTCTAAATAATTGTTTATGACTTTTCCTCGAGTTTTACAAGGGTTTTATTGCAAGCAATCTTGTTCTGGGAAACGTAAACTTGTTTGAAGGTCTAGGTTGATTACAAATCGGTTCGGGTAATAATATAAACTGTTTCACGTTTGTTTCTTAGAATTCGGGATATTGGACTTCGTATGTCAAACGAACAGATTTGAGTATAAGCGTGTATTTACGCAGAGTTAGGCTAAGCGCGCACTACGACTTTTTGTCGCGCGACACGATTTTAAAATAGCGCTGTCCATACTGATTTTTTCATCATAGTGCGCGAGATGACATATAAACCCTGACGTTGCATTTCTGCGACAAAATTGTCGCGCGACAAAAAGTCGTAGTGCGCGCTTAGCCTTATAATTTTCAATTTGCCCTCGTCCGTTTCTTGTTGAGTTGTTTAATTGATACGTTTCTTAATATTAAAACTTTTACCAAGATAATAATTTTTGGGGTTCTGTATCCTAACGATGTAAAAATAAGATTGAGTCTCGTATCTCTCATTTCTCTCTCATATAATTCATTAGAGTGATTCTCACGGTAGTCTCGTAGTGTTTGTTCAAGAGATTTCAAAATACTGTCAGTCTCGTACGACCTTATTTTTGGTTTATTTTTCACGTAGTTACTAAAGTAACTACTTTAAATACGTACAAAGTGATCATTACATTTTTTGTTGTTTGACGTAGGTACTCGTAATATTAGTGTATAGTTAAGTATACAGAACAAATGTATGGTTCTTTCAAAATCTTTTTTATTAAGAAGATACTCATAACATAACGATGTATACCTACCTATGTTTCTAGGCACGTTGTCTCAAGACGAAGTTAAATTGCGATTTGTAGGTATCAATAAAATAGTGCCGTAGCCGTAGATACATTATTGTACAGTATTTCCGTTCAGTGCATTCACTTAACGCTAGAAAGTTCCATTACCGGTATTCATTATTCATGCTTCGAATGCGGCTGGGTTTAACTACTTCAAATTAGGAAGGTGCCTGTTGGGTAAGTAATAAGGCGAGCTAAGGATGACTTTGCAATTTGCTACTATGTTTAAATTTGGTGAATAATTAATTTTCACGTATTATATTTCCAATCCTCCTAAACGTGATGTAGATTGACAAAAGACGTAACCTTATGCGGGAGTAAAATCAAGGTTGAAGCTCAAACTGTGAGTCTATAAAAATATTTCGAAAACGTTGACTAACAAAGAAGAATATTCCAATGCGATGTCGTGTTGGAGTGAAAGAATGTTTCCGATCCTTCTAAACGAAATACCACCTATTCCGTGATAGAACATTTGCTTAAGTACTGTAAATAAATACTACTTACATGTTGAAAACAACGGGTGTCTGTTGAACAGGACTCTCCGTCGAAGAGTACACTGGCCCGTTGCCTGCCGGCTGGCCTTGTACTGGCCTGGAGACGGGTAAATCCTCAGGCCTCAAGTCTGGCCTAGGCCTGGACGTTGTCCTCCTGTCTTCATCAGGCCTTTCGACTGCTGGCAAGGGGTTGTTGGCATTGCAGATCTCTCTGCCGTTAAGTCTTATGGCTTGGAGCTTTGGAGCCTTGTTCAAGGGGTTGTACTGGACGAAGAACCTCACGGCCGTGGCGGGCCCGGGGTGGATTTTCATCTTCGTGTTCTCGATTTTGAAGTCGATGTTGTCTGTCGTTGTGACGTCACCGACCCAGTTCTGGAAAATTGAGAGGGTTGAGTGTGGATTCAACTAAAAGAGAATTTAATTTTGTCTTAGAAATAAGTCACTCTCTATTCGCCTGTGCGGAAAAAATGCGGATAAGAGTGACTTCTAGGCTACACCCAACAATCGTCGCAGCTTGCTTCTTGTGGCCCGCATCGGCTACTACGGCTGTCTGAACTAAACAAGTGGCTGTCGCGCTTCAGCTACTTTTGTAGCTGCGTTTGGCTTCTCGTGGCGGCGTTTGTGGCTGTGACTTATTAATTTATTAATCGACTTATCCCCAGTATATCGGCCTTGCTGTCCAGCATGACGTTGATCCACACGGAGTGGAGGATCCTGTCGGCGGAGAGGTTGACCTCACCATATCCTCGCCTTGGAGTCAACCGTCGCAGCTCGCTTGCGGCGCGCACCGGCCACTAAACGGCTGTCTGAACTAAAAAAATGACTGCCGGATGCTTCAGCTACTTTTGTAGCTGCATATAGCCGGCGGCGTTTGTTGCTGTGGACGGTGGCCCGTGCGCGGCTACACTTATTAGTCAACTTACCAGAGTGAATTTTAACACTGCCAGCGCCTTGGGCGACGAGGTTTCAACTAAGAACGATAGGCTACAAAGGGGGTCATGTGGCCCTTTCACCCGGCGCTCTGGGCGGTCGTATAACCTAATCTAAAGCCACTACTGCAACTTACCCCGAGTATATCGGCCTTGCTGTCCAGCACGACGTTGATCCACACGGAGTGGAGGATGCTGTCGGTGGAGAGGTTGACCTCCCCATACCAGCGGCCTGGCTCGGAGCCCGGCTTCTCGTAGCTGAACACGTTGGGGCAGGGCGAGAGGGGCGCCTGCTGCTGCAGCGAGGGCGCCAGGAGCCCTAAGAACAGCAGGGCTCTGATCTAGAACAAGGGGAGGCGTTAAGGCTGCCATTTTTTTCAGGGTAGCCAAATGGCAAAACCCTTACAGATTCGTCGTGTCTTTCTGGTGTCAGTTTTTCAGAAACTATAGGACTTATAAGAGCTACATAATTATACTGTCGAAACTTGGTAAGTAGATGTATTTTGTGAACTGCATTGAGATTTTCATACAAGAATTGAAAAAAAAAAACTATAAATTTATGTGGATTTCCCATACTTCCACAAACAAAAAAAAAAGTAAAAAAAAAACTTTTAAGTAAAACGGTTTTATTTTAGTCTAATCAATGTATATGTTATGGACCAAGTGATAAATTGGGCACTATGCATAATGCCCGGGCATTATGAATAATGCTCAATATGAGCGGGCAATGTGATAATAATTGTTCAAATTATCAAATTGCCCGGGCATTATACATAATGCCCATCACGTTTTGGGC
>BHDV01051118.1:31221-43988 GCA_005406045.1 Adoxophyes honmai | reverse complement strand
AGTTTCTAAATTTGAACCAACAAAGACCAAAGAATAAAGATTAAAGACTAAAACAAACGGGGTAAGCTAAGTAAAACCGTTTAACAAACGGGGTAAGCTAAGTAAAACCGTTTAAAAATGACGAGAATACAGCGCATAGAAGTTTCGAGTGACGTAAATGTGTGGCGCAATTTTTACCAAAGTGACGTCACAATTAAGCCCCATTCCGGAAGTTTGATGATTGTTGATGTTTTAGTATTTACATCAAGAAAACACGTATCTTATAGGTATATTCCCATAATGTAACTAACAGACTGTTTAGAACGATATACATATTTTTAACTCAGTTGCTTATTATAGTTATTATTTATGATCCAAGAAGGATTAACTAAACTTCATTTCAAGTTTTTTTGCCAATGACGTCTTTGAGAAACGGCGAATTGGGTAATAAACTCAACGGGGATTTTTCAAATAAATAACTGAAGATATAATATATCTCTATACTTGATAAGCGAAGTTTATAGATATAAAGTCCAACGTCAAAAATATTATGTTTTTGCTTCCGAGTGGTGTCGGATTTGGAATACCTATAGGGTGACCGCACCGGTAATGGACATAGAACCAGTAATGGACAATGACTCTTATTTACTACCCACTAAGGAAAAGTCATTTGTTTGACAACAATCAATTCACAACTCTATGGTCTTTAAATTATGAATGAAGTGTCCATCACTGGTGCTTGTCAACTTAAACCGTCCATAACTGGTGCCGTCACCCTACTCCGTTTTTTTTGGGTTGAGAATTTTAACTGTCAAATCCTTACACATTTTTGAGTAATCCCACGATATCGGCGCAAATTATGATGATGTTTGATTTAAGAACATTGTAACAAACAATGTTAAGCATATTTGCATAAATCATTTCCAGTTTTACTAATGAATTCCAGAGATAATTTCAAATTGTGTCCGTTGAAATTCTCAACCCAAAAAAAACGGAGTATAACACCTACATTTTTTTCATAGATTTCGTCAGAGGTGACTTAGGATCTAAGGGTAAGGTATTTTTTAGGCGACAAGCTAACGGTTGTTACAAGCTCAAAACCTAAAAAAAGTATGCTAGAAGTGGCTACGAACCATGAAATTGACATAGTTTCATTTCTGACACGTTTGTGAGCTCTGCATACCCCATTGGGCAATAAAGGTGTGATTGTATGTATCTATGTATGTATTGCCCCGTGTGGTGCCGGGTTAGAATAGCACCTCCCCCTTTCTTCCCGTGGGTGTCGTAAGAGTCGACTTTGGGAAAGGGTTAGTGTATTGTGGGCGATGGGCTAGCAACCTGTCACCGCAATATCACGTTTTACCATCTGGTCATCCTGAATTTGCTAGACGTGGCGCTGGATTTTCGAATCCATGTGCTCTGCCTACCCCTCATGGGAATACAGGCGTGAGAATATGTATGTATGTATGTATGTATGTATGTATTACACTAGAGACGCTGCCTGAAGATGCATTTGTGACACTATTTTCACAGATGATGGGTGAGGCAAAGATTTAATTTTGTATTGTGTCTACTAGTAAAACAAAGAACTCTATAAGAACATTGCAATATTTCACCATGTTTATTGTAGCCTCTCTATTGTCGATCTCAATAATTATGCTTCCTCTCTTTCTCTCAGAGGATGGCTGTAAGAGATCCCTTAAGTGATAAGTACGCATTTAGGCGCAGCACAGACGACAGAGTTTTGTGCGATCGAGTCTGCGCAGCAATAAATTGTCTGAATGGCGCTCTGACAGTTTCCACGAAACTCTGAATAGAAATTCCTGGAAACTGTCAGCGCGCCATTCAGACGATTTATTGCTCCACAGACTCGATAGCACAAAACACTGTCGTCTGCGCTGCGCCTTATACTATCTCGTCTTGTTTTTTAATGTATGTATGTATGTAACTCTTTATTGTATAATAAAGTGATTGATATTTACATAGGAAAAATGGCGGTGAACTTCAATACACACCATAGCTTATTAAGTTCACGTTAGTTTAAGTTAATGAAATATTTTAATCCATATTCCGTGGCGTATGAGTGTATATGACACACATTTATCCAACACACGACAACAACGTAAACACCTGCCAGCATAAAGGAATGCTTGTGTCACATTTTCACTCCCTATAATTTTAGTCGAAGAGTTAATGAACAAAATTTCCGTGTTATTTTAAATAACATGCATATATACACTGACGCCTATATTCCCAAAAGGGGTAGGCAGAGCATACGAAACGTGACATAGACAGAACCATGATTATGACTAATTCACGCTTCGCAGCCACTTCTAGCTTAATGTTAGGTTTGAAAAAGATGGAAGAGGTAGCGATAGGTTGCTAGTACGACGCTTAACCCCTCGTATGCGGGAAATGAAAAATATACTGCATTCGAGCCTCTTCTGTTTCAATATTTACAAATTATGGTGATTAAAAAAAAAAACTTTAAAATGGAGCAGATCTGCTCCGTAGCATACGAGAGGTTAAAGCACACCTAAACCTATTTCCTTAGTCGCCTCTTACGACATCCACGGAAGAAATGGAGACCCGACACCACACGGGCAATTTTAAAGAAGTAAGTAGGTACCTTAACTAAGCAACGGTATAAATGGGTCACTATTAAACATACTCGTAGATTCGAAACGTGTAAATTAATCATGTGTTTGTCTATGGAACGTGTCATCAGCTCTGCCTATCCCATTTGGAATTACGTGGTATATATTATGTGGTTCTCTATTGAAAGGCATAAAGTCATTTATACTAAGCATAAATACAGAAGGCATAATCGTTAGGAAGACTAATAAAAGGCATAAGCACAAATTATATGCATAGTAATCAATTGGCATCATATCACAATGTCTATAGTTAGGACTAAACCAAATGCAAAATCAATACGAAACAATAATAGTCTAAATAACATTATGCGATCTAAGGGGATCCCGGTACAGTCAGCGTCTGATACATGGTTACACTTTGGTACTTTGTCACTGTGATCGCAGTGACAATTTCATGCGAGAGTTCAATATGAGGTTAATTAGTAAAGGTACTAAAGTGTATACATGTATCAGACGCTGTCTGTACATGTAAATGTGTTGCACTATGGTAACGTCTCATCACATCACACCGGTTGGGAAATAAGCATTTCGTTCGTACTGTCATTGTTGCACACTGTCAGTGCGTATTGAGCTTAATAAGTGACAGGTTCCTAGTCTGTCACTCATCACTCAATATACATAAACCTATTTCCTTCGCCGTACAACATCCACAAAAAAACCCCGCGAAATAACATTGTGTAAACATTTTTCTTAGCAGTAAATCTTTGTACCTAAGACAAGAAATTGGCTAGCCACCAACTTATAGTCATAAGTACTCGATAGTCTCGAGTAACATTCATATTGCAAAAGTTGGAAACTGCGGTCTTCCCACCAAGAAGCCATGTACCAATCACATAAATTAGGTTGGAAGCCGTCGGTCCGCAACTTGGCAGAGAGCCATGCACATTCTTTACTTTCCCCGCAGTCCTCTACGTGTTACAAAAATACGAGTAAAGCGAAAAGGGGGTTAAAAGGTCCATAAGGTGTCAATTAAAAAAAAAAAAAATAATAAAGAAAAAAAGGCATTAATTCCTCTTATTGCGTTTGCAAACCTTTTTGAATCAATTAAAAATCCGTCTAAGAGTAGGTACACTCTGTTAAATAATAATCTATGATAACTTCACTTCTATTAAGTGACAGTTTAATAGGGTTTAATAATATTTTTCGTCACGATAATTTATAATTTTTACCCGTTTTTTTGTAACGCGTTGTATAATATTAAAAGTTGAACTGATAAGTACGCTCGCCAAAAGATTCCTAGATTCTGAGAAAGCGCTGTACTCAATTACTTCAATTTGTCGGAGCAGAAGATTTTAAAATAGTTTTTTAGGGTTCCGTACCCAAAGGGTGAAAACGGGACCCTATTACTGAGACTTCGCTGTCCGTCTCTCCGTCTGTCACCAGGCTGTATCTCGAGAACCGCAAGAGCTAGGCAATTAAAATTTTCAAAGATGATGTATTTTTGTCGCCGCTATAATAATAAATACTAAAATCAAAATAATAATAAATAAGGGGAGCTCCCATAGAAAAACGTGATATTTTGGCCGTTTTAATGGTCACCATTCTGCGAGATATATCTCAAGAACCGTGACAGCTAGGCAGTTAAAATTTTCACAGATTATGTGTTTGTATTGGGGGCCATCCATAAAGTACGTCACACGAATTTCATGATTTTTTTAGACTTCCCCCGTCCTTGTCACAGGTGTTCACATTTCTGAGACCCCCCCCCTCCCTAGTGTGACGTCACATGTTTTGCAATTTCACATCGAAAATTTTTATTTCCATTTAAATTAAGTAGGTACTTTTTATGAAATCAACATTAAATCAAAACCGATTGCTTTGAAATTTTACAGACGTAAAGATAGAAGTCCGGATTAAATAATAGGGTACTTTTTATCCCGGAAAAAATTGATGTTCCCGAGGGAATGTTCGCTTTATACCGCAATATAACCGAATTCCACGCAGGCGAAGCCGCGGGCGGAAACCTAGTAAATATATTTCAAATTACGCGATTACTACCTCTAGACATATTAGATTTTGAAATGTGATGTCACGAAACTTAGTACCCCTCCCACCCCTTGTCACACCATGTCACACTTTGTCGACCCCCCCCTCCCCCCTTTACGTGTGACGTACTTTATGGATGACCCCTTGTCACTACAACAACAAATACTAAATGAAATGATTATTTATTTGCTTAGAACATGGTAGAGAAATGTTGTACAGGAGTATTATTGTGCTGTGACATGTCCAGCCAAATATATTGGCATGCAAAAATTTATCTTATATCTAAAACAAAATAATTATTATTATTAAGGAGGGGGTGGGGGCTCACATAGAAAAAACGTCCTTTTTGCTGTTTTTGGCAAGAAACCCTTCGTGCGCGAGTCCAATTCGTACTTGGCCGGTTTTTTCATATTTAAACTTCGAGGGATTTGATCACGCTATAGTTTACAATTACCACGACGTTTCGGCCGCGTGACAGGTCTACTCATGACCGCAGTCACTGTAACATCGTGGTAATTAAACTTAAATTAAACAGTGATTAAGTCGGCGTAGTCATAAATTATGAGTGAGAATCGCGAAAGTATAAAACATAACACATAGATTTTTCGTCAGAACACGCAAATTTTAAGCAATTTGCATTTACGATTATCATCTTTGAAATGACAAAAAATGGAACATGATGATATTAAGATAAATCGTAACTCATGACGGGAATTTTTTAAGCAGTCTGAAGTGAATGAAACGCTTTTTTTACCGGTGCTTTGTGCTTACTCTTTCGTATAATTCCGAATATTACAACCGATGCTGTCACGCCACATCAGTGCGTTTGGTTCTTGAAATATCACCTACACAGCGGTTTGGCCAAAAGATATAATCTAATTGTGAAGACCTCCACCAGAGGCAGATACACCACATAAATCTATAATTACCCTAAACACCATTTTTAACTATCACGATCTCATAATTGTATTGTATTGTATTGTATTGTATGACTCTTTATTGTACACAAAAACACTTACAAAAAAAAACAATTAGCACGAGAACAGCCTTATGCACAAAGGCGAACTTATCCCCGAGGGGATCTCTTCCAGTTAACCTTCGGGTGATTGACAGGATATCTTGATAGAGTAGACATACATACAAAAAAAAAGAAAAAAAAAAGAGAAGTAAACGAGATAATCGATCTCATGCTTCGATTTACATGTTCATTCTTTGTTTAATGAGTGTCGTTTTCTCTGTTCTAAGACATTTTATTGTTAATTTAATAATTAGTTAAGAAAAGTTAAATAACATTGTTATTATTTTTAAGTATAGCCTATTTCCTACACAATTTATTTTTAATGGAATAAAGGAACTGTGAAACCTAATATACAAGAAAATCGATTTACCAATTATAAATATTAAAAGTTAATCAGCGAGAAGGTGTCAAAAAAGGCGCGTCTGGCTGTCCACAGAGGGGTTGCTCGTTCCAACACTAATGTACTGTAACGAAAGTTTGGTATGGCAAACGAAGCATAAAAGTAGAATAAATGCAGTACAAATGAGAGCGTTAAGAAGTATGAATGGAAGGTGTATCACTGAATGACAGTATAAAAAACTGTGATAAGGGAACGAGCTGGAGAGAAAGTGGATACTATTATAGTGACTAGGATAGAAAAACAGTTACTTTAGTTATACATATAGAGAGAACAGACGTAAGATTTTTTTTAAAGCAAATTTTTACCGATCGATGTCTCAAAACTCAGTGGTTTTAGTATTTCCTTATTTTTTAATGAACGAGGTAAACTAGAAATAAACTAAAAAATAGCATGCACCTTTTTATATTTCTGAATGTCTAGATGAACATTCGTGACATTTATTCATCTTAATTTTAGGTTTTTTGTATATTTTTTTCCCATCTTTCTATGTGTCTATTTTTATTTCTCAAGTTTTGACACTCGCTAGCAAGATCAGGACAAAAAGAAAACGTTAACTGCGTAATCATATTTAGTTTTTTTTTATTCTGTACAAAACAAGAATACGTAAAAGTTAGAACCAAAAAAAAATCACTTGCTTATTTAAAAAATGTTTTTTTTTTTACCGTAGAAATCTGCAACATTGCCTATATGATGCAACTTTGCCTGATTTGAAAAACTGCTACAATTTACCAAACGGCTATGTATTTTTATGATTGGGTAAACTAAACGGTATTTCTCCTTTTACCCAATCATAAAAATACATAGCCGTTTGGTAAATAATAGCAGTACTCTAGCTATTTGTTTTCGAAAAAAAGTCGTTGGCTCTTAGACTACTTTCCGTAATCAATTAAGAGGAAGCAAACAATCACCGCGAGCACTCGACAGACGCGTAATTAGCGGGTTTTACTCACCGTTGCCGTTTTTCTAGTTAATTAACTAAAATATGTAGTCAGCTACAAAAATATCGACACAGTCAAAGCACATTCATACATACATACAATAACGCCTGTGTTCCCAAATGAGGTTGGCAAAGATCACGAAACGCGAGATAGGCAAAACCATGAATATATCACAGTATTACAATATCCCCCGTGTGGTGCCAGGTTAGAATTGTACCTCCCCCTTTCTTCCCGTGGGTGTACTAAGAGTCGACTCTGGGACAAGGTACCTAGTTGAAGGCGATGGGCTAGCAACCTGTCACTGCGATATCACGTTTAACCATATGGTTGCCCTGAAATTGCTAAACGTGGCACTGCATTTTTGAATTCATGTGCTCTGCCTACCCCTCTTGGGAATACAGGCGTGAGAATATGTATGTATTACAGTATCCCTATATAGGGAAATATCGTAATACTGTGACTTTGTCATGTTTCGCAGCTACTACTGGTATATTCTTTTGGTTAAAAAGATGTGAAAGAGGTATAAAAGTGTGATGGTTAGGTTAGAATAACACTTCTCCAATTTTTCCGTGGATGTCGTAAGCGGCGACTAAGGAAACAGGTTTAATTTTGCTACAGGCGACAGGCTAGCAACCTGTCACTATTGTGAACCTACCATCTATTTTTAGCAAGTGGAACAAAGTGGTCTTTCCCTAGCCCTGTGGGAAAGAGGCGTGACGATAATGTATGTATGAATAAATTTTTAAACGTAAAATTATGCTGCAAGTGGTTGCGAAGCGTGAAATAGTCATAGTTTTGTTTGTGTCTCGTTTCGAGGCGTGATTGTATGTATGTATGTAACATTATTATTATATTTTAAGATTTTTAAGGCTTCAGTTCTGATCGAGTCCACATTTAAAATCGATGTCTATCGTAGTAGATAAACAATTAAACGCAACATAATGCGTCTTAATTAGGTAGGTACTTTCCCGAATGCCCATAACACTAACCCAGATGTATATTAAAATCGCTAAAAACATACCTGTTTTCCGTGTTTATGGCATATCCGTTATGATTAATAATTATAAAACATCTACCTCCGAGAACCAGTATACAACAACTTAAAACAACACAATAAAAACTTCATTGACAAACAATTACTCACTACCGCAAATATCACTTCACATTAGCACGTTTCTTACCATTGTATAAACTTCAGTCACAACAGAAACACTGTTTATTTCTTACTTAATTTTTAACATAATATTTTTACGCGCATCACTCGTGGACCGCAGGTTAAGAATGACAGAAGAAACGTCATCTAAGGTCAAGTTTACGATAGCCTGTAGAGCGAGATGGCTGCTAATTACGCGCACGAGCCTTGTGTTAGACAAAGACGGCTATATGTGCATCGGTTGCTGCGTATGCGCAAACTGGTTAGCAATGATCGAAGATTAAAGATGAGATGCAGCAGTTTCGCTTGGATTTAAGATTATGGTTACAATTTGCGGTTTTTCCTCAATGAAATGTATCTAGAAACATCCTGACTTAATACACTTCACGCCTGCATTCCCGAAAGCGGTAGGCAGAGCACGCGGAACGCTGCATAGGGTAGATGACTATTTTACGTTCTGTGGCCACTTTTGCATGTTTTTAGGTTTTAAGTTGGCAGGTGTAATAGTGACAGGTTGCTAGCCTGTCGCCTAAAATTTACCTTAACCTATTTCCTGAGTCGCCTCTTACGACATCCACGCAAGAAATGGAGAGGTATAGTATCCTAACTTATGGCAGTAAAAATGGTGAATCAGCCTGTGACCCACTTCGGTGCAAAGACCTCTTATCAGTATGAAAGGGCAAGGGCAGTATAAACCCGATATCCGCATTCAGATGTTGGCAGAAAACTCATTTAGCATTTATTCATTCATTTGGTTTGGATTACCAGCGCCACCTATCATCTAGTAGTAGAATTAAAGTAAGAACGTCATCAACTGTCAAAGGGTTCTACATTGCGCTAACGAAGTTTCGAAGATCGGTTTCATGTACATACATACAAATATCATTCTGAGGACTTCGGTAAGTAAGAGGCGACTAAGGGAATAGATAGTAGGTATTGTATTGTATTGTATTGTGTGACTCTTTAATGCACATAAAACAATTACATAGAAAAACATAACAGAAAAACAATGTAACTTACGTATAAAGGCGAACTTATCCCCGAGGGGATATCTACCAGTTAACCTTCGGGCGATTGACAGGGAAAATGGCAGCATACAGCGGAACGTGTGGCCTCGTGAAACAAGACGAGGATAGATCCAAAGAGGAGGGGAAACTTATCTTCACCGTACCGAACTCGGACCCTATAGTCGTTGTGACTAAGAACACGAAGGTGATGCTGGACGATGGAATCCTGGAGCGGGCTAACACCGTTCTAGGAGACCTTACTGAAGGCAAAGTACCGGAGGGCTGGGTCACACCGATTATGCATAGGGTGAATGGGGTCCCAGGCTGTGGTAAGACGACGCGGATGGTGAAACATTTCGACCCCCTAAGGGACATCATAGTGACCACCACCATCGAAGCAGTGCGAGACATCCGCCTAAAGCTGCAAGAGCGATTTGGGAAGAAGGCGAAGAGAAGGGAGAGGACTATGGCATCCTTACTCGTTAATGGTATGTGGGAGCGTCACTCATGCGAGCGTATCACAATTGACGAGGCTCCCATGAACCACTTCGGAGCCATAGTCTTGGCTACCCAGATCGCGAAGGCAAGCGAGGTGACACTGCTTGGAGACATCAACCAGCTCCCCTACATCGACCGCAGTAACCTTTTCCCCCTCATTTATACTAGACCAGACAAATGCCTCTTCACTAACATCGAGGAGATGCTGTGCTCGCACAGATACCCTATGGACGTAGCATATGCCCTTAGCGACTTCTACGAGGGCATATACTCGTCCAAACGAGACACCAGGTCCCTAGCGCTTAAACGATACAAAGGGGTAGCGATCCCAAACAACACCAACACCCTCTACCTTGTACACACCCAGGCTGAGAAGGCAACCCTGATCAGCCAGAGGTACGGAAGAGAGGCTGGATCGCGTACTCTAACAATACACGAAGCGCAGGGACTCACCTACAAGGACGTGGTGATTGTGAGGTTGGTCGGTGGGGTCCCCGATCTAATGAAAAGTCTCCCTCACGCGGTGGTGGCCATCTCCCGCCACACGGTCAGCTGCACGTATTACACGGACGTGTTCCGTGAGGATGCTGTAGCTGGCCTCAAAATAGAGGCGCAGAAGGCCACGGATGAGACCATCAAAGATTACAACCTGCGGATGGCGATGTGGGCGAGGGATTCGGCCGCCATAAACACAATGCTGCAGAATAGCCAATAACATCTGGCTAACCCGGAATTGACATTTGTTTAGTTTCTTTATTCGTTAGTTAATTGTATTCATTATATTAAGAAGAAAAAAAAAGAATAGAAGGAAAGAATGAGAAAGGAAAAGAAAGGAAAGGGAGAGAAGGGGAAAAGAAAAAAAAAAAAAAAAATCTAATAGTTGTAATTAATTTTAAGAGCACAGTATTGTAAAACTGTTGTGTCTTACGCGGAGCGCACAGTTAAACTAAAATAAACAAAAATTTATCCTAAAATCATCAAGGTACGGACCACGAGTCCGTAGATGAAAAATTTGTTTAAAAAAAAAAAAAAAAGACAGGGAAATTGGAACGAGCAGACATACAAACAAAATAAGAGAAAAAAAAGGAAATAAAACCTAAAACTACTTAATGTAAACAGACAGTTATGAAAAAACATATCTCATACATAGGTAATTAGGTCGTAGGTAGGTAGGTAGGTAGGTCGAGGTATATTTTAGGCGACAGGCTAGTAACCTGTCACTATTATACCTGCCAAATTAAAATATAAAAATGTGCTAGACGTACGAACATGGAATAGTCATGGATTTGACTATGAAGCGTTTCGGGCACTCTGCCTACCCCTTCTGGGAGTAGGTACAAGCGTGACGAATGCATTGTATTATTCTAGAAAATAATGTATGATACAGTCCAGTTAACTTCACTGACAGTTTAGAAATGACTAGAGATACAATTCCAGGCCAACTTCAAAGGCTTTATTCTGTAACACTATTTGCATCGCTATGGCATTCGTAATTTCCTTTGCCTAAAATAATCTTGCGAGGACGCGCTTCGATCGCGTTGTTTAAATATCTCAATTACTAGTGACAGATTAACAACAATCCATGCTCTTGGTTATATTCAATATAAATGTAAAGCAGCAATTACATAGCATGTGGTGACCGCAAAAGTGTAAGTGACTTTTATTTAGCATAATTTTAGGTTGAAGCATTGATGAAAACAAACCGTAACATATTTGCTTAGTCGCCTCTTACGACGTCCATGAAAGAAATGGGGAGATGTTACTCTAAGCCTGATATCACACGGCATGGGCATACTTAAAAAAAAAAGTAAACCGACTTCCTGTGTTGTGTTGGGATAGGACAACACCTCTCCGTTTCTTTCATGGATGTCGTAAGAGACGACTAAAGAAATGGGTTTAGGTACGCCTTAGGCAACAGGCTAGCAACCTCTCACTATTATACCTCTTCCATCTGTATTCAAACCTAAAATTATGCCGAAAGTGGCTGCGAAGCATGAAGTTATAGTCATGGTTTTCTCTGTCACCTTTCGTATCCTCAGCCTTGATGCCGAGCACAGGCGTGATTGTACGTATGTATGAACTGAAAGCGAAGCCTTCAACCCGTCAGAAGGAAGGCGATACCAAGATAGCAGGCGATAGCAAGAGGTTTATCTAATAACTCCTTGTATAGGGTCCAAGTGAAGGGTCATTAGCAGAAATACTCTGTATTGATGACAAACACAGGCGTGATTGTACGTATGTATGAACTGAAAGCGATGCCTTCAACCTGTCAGAAAGAAGGCGATACTAGGATAGCAGGCGATAGCAAGAGGTTTAACTAATAACTCCTTGTATAGGGTCCAAGTGCAGGCTGCTTAGCAGAAATGCTCTGCTTTGATGCCGAAGACAGGTGTGATTGTATGTATGTATGAACTGAAAGCGATGCCTTCAACCTGTCAGAAAGAAGGCGATACTAGGATAGCAGGCGATAGGAAGATGTTTAGCTAATAACTCCT
This sequence comes from Adoxophyes honmai, assembly GCA_005406045.1. Taxonomy (NCBI): domain Eukaryota; kingdom Metazoa; phylum Arthropoda; class Insecta; order Lepidoptera; family Tortricidae; genus Adoxophyes; species Adoxophyes honmai. The sequence goes on along the minus strand of BHDV01051118.1, from coordinate 31,857 downwards.
TGTATACAGGGTCCAAGTGAAGGGTCATTAGCAGAAATACTCTGCATTGATGACAAACACAGGCGTGATTGTACGTATGTATGAACTGAAAGCGAAGCCTTCAACCCGTCAGAAAGAAGGCGATACTAGATAGCAGCCGATAGCAAGAGGTTTATCTAATAACTCCTTGTATACAGGGTCCAAGTGAAGGGTCATTCAGGGAGCGAAACTTTGGTGCCGTTGACAGCCGTATGACGTCGAGCTTCATACAGAGTGTTTTTATCTAGATTATTACTAGCTTTTGCCCGCGGCTTCGCTTCGCGTTAAATTCTAGGTAACACTGAAGAGTTCTCGTAATTATTATAACACGCTGCTATAAATGATATTATATGTCTTTCCATTTCGGGATAGAATGAATAGATTCTGGGCATTGGACACACGCGAACATACTACATACAACTGTCCATGGGAAATGCACGGAACCTAGAGACCTAGAGAAGGTTCCAGACTCTAAGGCTAGTCGCTACTCTAAGCTGGGATGCCTAGTTTTAATTGACGCTTGTGTAGGGTTTCACCTGATCGATAGTTCAAGCAGGCGAATTTAGAAACTCTACCTACGGGATCTGCATCTGCAGTGTTCCGTATCCATATCTGTGT
>BHDV01051010.1:0-12448 GCA_005406045.1 Adoxophyes honmai | reverse complement strand
GCCTTTAGTGGGGACCTCACAGTCCGTATATACTTGGTCCAAGATTGCCGACTACTATACTTAATTTTTTTTAGATTGTTAAGTCAAAATGATACTGACGGGCGTTTTTAAGTTTGGAATGGAGTATTTAAGCTGCACTAAGACGAATGCATCATGTCTTATTATTCCTCCGGGCGTTAAAAAGCCTTTCAAATCGTAATGGCTCGTCCGTAGCCAGTCCTGCCTGAGCTTTTTTAAAACTAGCAACACATGTCACTTCCTTTCCAAGTCTTTACTTTATGGTTCATGTTGTGAGTACCTATGTCAAGTGCGTGAAGAAAGAAAATCTTGTCTTTGGTGATTTGTTACTGTGATGTCGTCGTCGAGTATCGAGTGTCGTCGTCTTTTGTAGAGTTTTATCAAGGTAATATTTGTTTATTTAACATCTCAAAGATAGCCTTACTTTCGATTTTACAATATGAAAGTATAATAGCCGCACAATTGCTTTTAACTCTCTTCCCATTAAACCTTAATATGTCGATAGCAGTTTGGCGGCCATATTAAATTTTGAGACGAAATTTATAAGTCTGTTCATTGAATCTCTTGTAATCGTCTTAATCGCTAGTCACGTCCGTTGTAACTTATTTTATATTTATTCTGCTTATGTCAAGATATCGCTGCGATGTAATAGTTGTTAAGTATTTGTATTGATATCTTGCGTCAATAACATTTAGATAGTATTTATAGGTATCTTTATTGTTGACGCGTCTTCGGGCTTAATCTAATTTGAAATCCCGTTGTGTGGTTGATAATGGTCATTCCTTGTTGCAGATATTCCTGGACTTAACTTGGTGAACGTGATAAACTTCTCAAATAGCTTATGTATCTAAAAGTGACTTGTAATAAATTTTGTTTAGTGTCGGACTTGGACAAAAATTGTGAATCGTTTCTAATTTTAATTGCCCCTAAGTGGGATCGTTTGGCAAAATGATGACCGAAAATAGAATTAGTTCAAGTAATCACGTCGGCAACAGTATGAGCAATCAGAATAAGGGGTTGGTACACTTTCCTTTGTTGTATTCACTGAAAAACAACCATCATTGTCTATGCCTGTATTTACCTTTTCCTGAAATTACAGAGATGTCGATAAAACTGTCGACGACATCGGTTGGAAATCAAAATTAAAAATACCCCCAAAAGACAGAAGAATGAGAACCAGTGTAAGTAATTGTTATACCCACATTATTCAGATTGTATAAAAAATATATCTTCATTATGAATTGAAAGAGGAGTGATGTATAGTATGCCATGCATTTACTAAAGGAAACCTATTAACTTACATTTTTACAACTTTTTATCTTACTATTTTAGTTGTTTGTAATTTGTACATTTTGATGTGTCACTTTGTCAGCTGGAGTTAAACTGTTATTTTATCATAGGATGTCACTGACACAAGAGGTAATGAGTTTGAAGAATTCTGCTTGAAACGTGAGTTGCTGATGGGCATTTTTGAAAAAGGATGGGAAAAGCCGTCCCCCATTCAAGAGGCTTCAATTCCTATTGCGCTAAGTGGTAAAGATGTGCTCGCTCGGGCCAAAAATGGAACTGGCAAAACTGGGGCTTATTGTATTCCAGTCTTAGAACAGGTAATTATAATGCTAACTGTACAAATTATGTTGCTCTAACTGTGCTTTCATAACTTATCATAATTTACAATTCATTTTTCTTGTTTGGAGCAGTTCAATTTTTAGTTGTTGAAGTTTTTGTTGGTTTGTTTTTCTTTTTCCTCTTGAATATTGGAACTGGCTGTAAATTTATTGTGTATTTATATTTTTGGTACTTTTGGACTATCTTGTCAACTTAATGTAATTCAAATAATTTACATAAAAATGTATCCTCTAATCCTTGACTTAAAAAATAAAACTAACACCTTTGGGCAGAAACAAGAAATTTTGTGACTGGAAATTATGAATTTAATGTTTCCTATCTTAGTTTGTTTAACACTGAATAACTTACATTATGCATTTTTGAAGCTAAAAAATTTTTTTTTTCATGAATTTCTAACTCCACATACTTATTGTAGAAAGCATTGTGTTGCCTAGGCACTCACTGTCATGTTATTGCAGCAGTAGCAGAGTACCATGGACCATAATGTACCACTATTTGCCTGTCATGAAGTAAAAATTTGCTTGATATGCTTTGTTAGTTTGTTACACAATAAGTAAAGACCAAAATGGTTGTTTCTCTGTACAAATTAGCTCTAAATATTATGATGGTGCTATTTTTCTATAAATAGTCTATTAAGTGTTTTGACAGTTGATTTCATCACTTTTATATAATATCATCTTTGCTACTTTACCTCTTCATGACTTGCTGTGTAACCCATATCCCATTTGATTTGTAAATTGACTCTTAACATGTAATTTCAATCAGTACCAAGAAAATAAGTACCAGTCTTTTGTTAAATTTTGAGAGTTTTACATTGAAAGTTATCAAAATGTTTTTCTAATGGGAAAATGCTGTTACAAATACCTTTGCACTTTAAAGACGGTGCGGACCCTCTATCCCCTCCCTTCCTGAGTGGAAAGTGGTGTCCCTCTAGCTTTAATAACTATCATGAATAACTTCAATTAACCCCCTTATGTCAAGTGTTTGTAGCGTAAAAGTAAATGATGAGACCATTGGATTCCCCTTCACTTATTATAAGTGAGAAAAAACAGTTCTGATATTTCTGATTAATTAGACTTAACTTGTGGTGTTCCAAAAGCAACTTCTTAAGTTTGATTTATTTTTAGGTTGATCCAAAAAAAGACGCTATTCAAGCTTTAATTGTGGTACCAACTAGGGAGCTAGCGCTTCAGACATCACAAATTTGCATTGAGTTGGCAAAGCACACAGACATACGCGTAATGGTTACCACAGGAGGCACCAACCTCAGAGATGACATTATGCGTATTTATCAAAATGGTAAGGACTTGAACATTACACTAAGATTTTAACCCCTTTTGATTGGTTCCAGATTAGTCGTATTCCTGATTGGTCATATTCCTGGTTCCGATCTGATTTTTACTATCAAGTGAAACTTACATTTACCATGGCGCCACTAACATTTTAAAAACGAAAATATTTTTTTACAATAAAAGTGTTTTAATTTTAATACAATATACTTTTTAGGGTTCTGTACCCAAAGGGTAAAAACGGGACCCTATTACTGAGACTTCGCTGTCTGTCTGTCTGTTTGTCTGTCTGTCTGTCTGTCTGTCTGTCTGTCTGTCTGTCTGTCACCAGGCTGTATCTCACGAACCGTGAGAGCTAGAGAGTTGAAATTTTCACAGATGATGTATTTCTGTTGCCGCTATAACAACAAATACTAAAATTAAAATAATTATAATAATTAAGGGGGGCTCCCATACAGAAAACGTGTTTTTTTTTTGCTATTTTGGATCTATTTAAATAACTGTAACAGGTAAATACTTGAAATGCTCACAGAATATTTAATTAAATATTTACTTTAAAATGAAATAATTAAAATAAAATAAAATTAGTATTTAAGGGGGGCTCCCATACAGAAAACGTGTTTTTTTTTGCTATTTTGGATCTATTTAAATAACTGTAACAGGTAAATACTTGAAATTCTCACAGAATATTTAATTAAATATTTACTTTAAAAGAAAATAATTAAAATTAAATAAAATTAGTATTTAAGGGGGGCTCCCATACAAAAATTCTGATTTTTTTGCAGTTTTTGGTACGGAACCCTATGGTACTATATCACTTAACAAAACCTATTTAAACATTCAGCGACATTGATTTTTCATCAATAAAATCATTGACCATTTCCCGCTGTTAGTAATTTTTTTTAACATCTAGCTCGATAAGTTTTTATCATGCTTGGACAGTGTATCTGCATTTTTCTTTTCTTAAAGGTGCATAAATATGTTCTATTATTTGTAAAGATTTTGTATAAATAATTCCGAGGAAATGGGATTATGACGAATCAGGAATCCAATGAAACAGGAATATGACAAATCGGGAACAAATCGTCTTATTGAAATTATAAAGCATATTGTTACCATGGATAAACTCCTCTATGCTCCCACTATATTTTTATTCAGCTACATAATATTTGTATAGGTACAAAATAAAGAACTATACAAACAATATGCTGATAAGACTAGTAAATTTTCATGGCCAAGATATATTGATAAACAATAGTGATAATGACTTGCAGATACAACCTTGTCTTAAAACTTACTCTAAAAAGTTTCATTTGTGAAAATGATGATATCAGTGGATTCCCCTTCACTTTCAATAAGTGAGAGAAAACAGTTCTGAAAATTTATTTTACTCCTTTAATGGCATTTTTTGTGTCTTAATGAGTTCTCATTTAATTGGGCCGTGCTTGTTTCAGTTCAAGTGATAATTGCCACGCCTGGCCGAATGATTGATCTCATGGACAAGCAGGTTGCCAAGATGGACCAGTGCAGAATGCTGGTATTAGATGAAGCAGACAAACTTCTTTCTCAAGACTTCAAGGGCATGCTGGATATGGTTATTTGTCGGTGAGCATAATTTTTGATCTCAATGTTGTACATGCTCATTGAAAGAAATATTAATAAATTAAGTAGGCAACAATAACAATTTTATAAACAATTCCTGTTTATTGTTTTAGATTACCCAAAGAACGCCAAATCTTGCTGTTCTCTGCCACTTTCCCATTAAGTGTAAAGCAGTTTATGGAGAAGCACTTAAGAGAACCTTATGAAATTAACCTCATGGAAGAACTCACACTCAAGGGAGTCACACAATATTATGCATTTGTACAAGAGAGACAGAAGGTGCATTGTTTAAATACCTTATTTTCAAAGGTGGGTTTAAGTTGAATTTTATGTTGTTGGTTTCAGATTTCTCATACAAGGTCAAAATAATGACATGAACACATTTTATTTCAGTTACAAATCAATCAGTCTATCATTTTCTGTAATTCCACTCAACGGGTGGAGTTGCTGGCAAAGAAGATAACAGAGCTCGGGTACTGCTGCTACTACATCCACGCCCGCATGGCGCAGGCGCACCGCAACCGAGTGTTCCACGACTTCCGCGCGGGGCTGTGCCGCAACCTGGTGTGCTCGGACCTGTTCACGCGCGGCATCGACGTGCAGGCCGTCAACGTGGTCATCAACTTCGACTTCCCGCGCATGGCCGAGACCTACCTGCACCGCATCGGCCGCTCGGGCCGCTTCGGCCACCTCGGCATCGCCATCAACCTCATCACCTACGAGGACCGGTTCGCCCTGCACCGCATCGAGCAGGAGCTGGGCACGGAGATCAAGCCCATCCCCAAGGTTATCGACCCCGCCCTGTACGTGGCGCGCGTCGGCGGCGACGACGACGACGCCGCCGACAAGTAACTCCGCCGGCTCGCTGGCTCGCTGACTGACTGCTGAATGGAATTACTATAAAAAAATTAAAACAAAAAACTTATTTGTAAAAAGTGTAATGAATTTATTGTAACAAAATGTGCGTGTAAATAGTTTATCGTGAAATAAGACTTTAAACCTGAAAAGGGTTACTTTTTTAAAGTGTATATAAAACGAACATCGGGACTTGCGAAGGCATCTTGCGCCCTTTGTCCATATTGGATACTGTGCGTGAATTCCTATATTGTTAAAACGTAAAATATTTATCTGAAACTGTGAGAGTCTACCTAGATTTGTCAGTGATCGTAACATAAATTGTGGTAGACTTTTGACAGATACTCGTGAGACGCCTACTCATATTTTGTAGAGCTAGCACCAGTATTTTTTTCTTAACAAATACAAAAAAAACTGAATTCTGTGATATGAGTAGGTCTGAAGTCTAGCTCTTACAATTTGTGGAAATGTTAATGTGATAATGAATTGTCAGTAAAACCAGTGTCAAAGCGACATTGTTTTTGTCCGCTTAAAACAATGTCTAGTTACAACAAGCCGTATTTGTTCAGATTTATTAAAGCCATTTTGTATTTTGTTTCCTGTAAAGCGGGTCAAGTCACAGTAGAATTTTGTCACAGAATTGTGAGGTTTGGTAGGCAATGAGAAGAAAAATCAAATATTTGGTTTTTCTTTCAAAATCTGTGTCGAATGTCCAATGAATTTTACTAAAAGATACATGATTATAAACACAAGAAGTGGCCTACCTCACTAACGAAACTTTTTTTTTTAATTAATTGAAACTGTGACTTCAACGAGGCTGGGGAATGAACTATGCTGTCGCGGCTTGCAGCCATGGTACATTGCTTGGTCTAGGGGAATTTTGAGTTTGAGAGCGTTTGGTTTTGATTCTTAAAGTAACGTGTAATTTTGCTCTCTGGGGATGAGGGAATGTCAAGTGAAGAGTTAATGATTTGGTCTGCATTTTCAGTCTGTAGCATTGTATAAAATTGGAGAAGCATTGTGTTCAGTATTACTTGAAATGTCTTATTTCCTGTAAGGTTGGCACTGCCTTTCAACAACTTGTGCCCAAAAAGCAATTGACCAATCGGCTAGTACCTGATCTAATCGTCAATATTGTTGCAGAATTCTGCATAGAAATAGTAGTTTTGGTGTTCATGTAATTTGAAACTGTCACTGTGATTTTTATGTCGAACACTGTTTCGAGCTTCAGGAGAGAACGTGTGTGTACTGTATTATCTACATGAAGTCATGTTGATTTGTTATTCTCTCAATCCAGTGCTATAAACTGTCACAGTATCTGTCAGTCTGTTAGAAAATAAGAGATAGAAATGTTATATCTCATAATTTTCTTGTTTGCCTGTATTACGGAGTTATTTGTAAACGGTTAAACCGTATAAAAAACTGCACCATCAGTTAGATCCAGAGTAATATAGTGGTCATGGAGCTGTGACCTGCATATTTTATCTGTGATAGTTTTCATGCTGGTTTTGTATCTGGTCTGGTTGACTCCTTATTCTGTTTGATTTGGTCTTCCGGTTTGCTAGTGATAGTGAAAGAGATGCATGTTCGTGATTGTTGCAGACGACGATGAGTGACCGTGCGATCATGTAGATACACATACGTAATTCTTTCGCTAAATCTCAAGTTCACGTGCTTATGTTGAACCCAGCAACAATTTGACAATTGACTGGCATATCATAGATTTCTATATAGTAAATTATTTAACCCATCAAAATTATGCCTTTATTAGTATTAACTGCAAAACACATATTGCTAAGTTGTCTTTCCAGTGGCAGTGTCATCACAAATTTCTGTGATTTTGTTTTTGATATAAAAATATATTACTGTTGAAAATTGGCCAAAATAAACTCTTCACGCCATTTAGTTTTTTTTTATAAATCGAACAAACCTTCATGTTATTGCATTTTCACTGTGCAGAGCCGTATAATATGGTTCACAGCCGCGGCGAACTAATAACTAAACCAATTAATACCCACTCCACCATTCCAAGTTATTATCTAATCAATTTGAAAAGTCAACCCCTACATTTTAAAGAGAACCCCGCACAAAATGTTCGGAAAAATCCGTTCGGTCGATTTGGGTAAAATTTTGTGTAGGTCAACTAGGTATGTGAAGTTGCAACTAATGACCTTGATTTTGAAATACGACGATTTTACGGTAAATGAAAAAAATATAAATGCTCATATGCACTTACTACCTTTTCCAAGTGTTGATTTCAGATAGAAGTTTCTTGCATAGTAACAATAAAATAATATTACAAGTGTCAAACTATCTTTACGCCCAATGTCCGAGCGTTAACGTGGAGGTGTAACTTGATATTTCAAAATCGGGTCAACTTCACATAGTTGATCAGAGTATTAGTCTTTACCAGCTATGTTTTCACAAAATTTTACCCAAATCGACCGAACGGCTTTTTCCCCGAACATTTTGTGAAACATCCCGAAAACTACTGATCAAATTCCGATTAACCTTTTGACCGCCAAAGACTTCATATCACGTCATCGCAAGTCAGTGCCCGTGACGCCACGACGTTAAATGGTGCGTCGAAGTTATTGCAAAAGAACTGAAATATAAAACGCTGCAACATTTTTTCTAGGTTTACTTTATTTATAGGTAGTGTAAGTTATTTTATACCTAATTTAAATAAAATAATACAGCACCATTCGAAAAAAAACAAGCATTATCTAAGAGCCGACTCACGTCTTTGGCGTTAGGAGCACAGCGTTTCACTTCGCGCCTTGGCGGTCAAAAGGTTAAAGCCAAAGATACAAAAGCGACATTTGTCGTGCGACATGTCGAGCGATGTAGCGCGACGTCGCCGGACATCGCGCGACTTAAATCCGCGTAGGTATGTATATGCACGTGTCACCTAATGTATCTTTGGCTGCAGACTATAGCGGTCGGCAATAATCTTGGCAAGATTTTTTCTAGTGGAGATAAGTTCGCGCATCGCTTTGTCTAGGACCTAGGGGGAATTATACGTCAGCTGAGCGTCCGAACTTGAAAAAACGCTCGCACGCTCAGCTGACGCATAATCCCCCCTCTGCCGTGCAGCTGACTATTTTTTTTAATTCTAATCAATGTCAATTTTATTACACATGAAATAACTTTCATGCGGCATAAAATAACTTCATTTAATTATTTTTTTTACAAGTTCGCACGCTCAGCTGACGCATAAACCCCCTCTGCCGTGCAGCTGACAATTATTTTCTAATTCTAATATTTGCCAATTACACATGACAAAAAATTTATGCGGTATAAAATGACTTAAGTTTTTTTTTTGACGTGTTCCGCAGCTTCCCACTCTCGCATCCACCGCTACTGGACCAGCTGACGATCGATTTCGTAATGAGCCACATGCATTCTTTTTGCTTTAATAACATCAGCAGGCATAAAATGACTTGTTTAAAAAAGCCTCTGCCTCCCGGACTAATTATAGTATGTCATATTTAATGATAATCAAACACATGTTAAACCTTAGTTTCTTTAAGCAATAAATAAAATAACTAAGTCCGGCAGCGCTATTGTCTAACTCTAACGCATCAAAAATCTGCATCGTTTTTAATTAGACAGTTCCAGTGTCCGTTCGCTTCTTTGTTTCTGCTCTGAGGTTCGCTTAGAAATGTTTCAATTTCAAAGCGATTTTTGATTTCAACTGTCAAATGAAAAACGATGTAGATTTTGGGTGCGTTAGGCAGGTTAGGTTAGCGCTGCAGGACTACCTACGTTCTATTACGAAGCTAAAAAACTTCAAGATGTCTTTGTTTTTCAAAGTGTCGCCTACAGTTGATCTGCCTATAGTATAGGCCCTATACTATACCAAACTTCAGAGCAATGACGGGGTAAGTGCCAGTGCCACCTTCTAACGTTTTTATAATCCGCATTTTTGTGTGTAATATTAATGTTGAATGTTTAATGTTAAATTGACACTGAATGTACCAAACGAAAAGCGATAAACAAAAGAGCACCCAAATTTACACGACCGCCACCCCCGCGATATGTATTGCCTGGCCGGCCGGAAGCGGGAGTCCGGATTACCGAGGCCCTACTTACTGTAGTAATTTTAACATTAATTTACTCGTAGTGTCGTCAAAAATACGCGGTTAAATCTTTCGGATTATTAACGAATTCGTTTGCGAGTTATCGCAAAATTGTATGGAAAGCGAGACAGCGCCGCCAGCGTATCGTTTGCACAACTGCCACGGTCGACAAGTCTCCAACCATTCCGCGACAACTCGCAAACGAATTCGTTAACAACTGCACCATCGAAATGAATACACTAGACGTACTGAGCGACAAGTGAAAACAGCTGGCGTGATGTAGAGTGCAGACGGACCAGGAGGTCTACAACCTGTAAGGTTTGTACATTGTTAGGATTCATGCTAAAATAAAAAAATACAATAGATTTTAAGTATTTAAGTTTATTGTAAATCAGTCGTAATAATTATTAAGTACAATACTAAATTTCGTAATAGCACACTTGCGGCACATAATAAAGTAATTAAATTGAACACAAAAAAGGTACATTTTTGAACATAGGTGGTAAGTTAAGGTCGGTGACATGGGTAGTAAAGATAAGGGCATAGACAAAGTTTTACACGATACAATTATACAAACCATAAGAAGAATCATATAAAATGTTTAACTTTCGTGATTTTCAATAATATTGATTACTACGCGGGACTTACCACGTTTTAATAAATAAAACGTAGTAATAAATATGAATCATACAATTAGTCAGTGTAAATCCGACATGTTGCCATTTGACCCTCCGTAAAACTATTTTTGATGGAAACACCAACGCATCAGTAAATTGCTGAAACGGGCCTTTTACTGGTGCGTTAATGCTAAACAGTTTACCGAAATATTAACAATCGACTTCAAAAACGATAACGCTTTTGTTCGATAATCCGATGAACATTAATAAAAAAGTAAGTACATACTGTAAGGTACGGTTAAAAAGGTAAGTACGTTTTTAAATGGCACATTTTTTACAACACTAAATCGGAATATAAACTAGCTTAAAAGGTAAAATAAAGGCGGATAAGTAATAGAAACGCTATAGCGCCCAACTTGACCATATAATTTTGTTATGATTTTGCCAAGCCATATTCTGGCTCAATCATAAATTACGGCCGCAAGGCAAAAATAAGTACAAATAAACGAATCGAATTAACTACAATATGAAAGTATGTATGTAGTTACATACTATCTCTCAATTTTGTCAATTAAGTACCGGACCGATGTAAAATATTCCATAAACAGCATTCAAAAATGCAAGGAACAACCCAGGTTTTTCTATGAGATAATTGTAAATATCGCAATTGAAGCTATTTTCAATTTAACGAAAACCAAATTGCGACGTAACAGCGTAACTGTTGATTAAGTTTTTCATATCCGTTCAAAGAAAACAAAACGATATAAATAGCATGTAAATTGATCATATTGCTTACAAAATAAATCCCAGACAAAACACCTTACTCCTTTTTTAAGTAAACAAAGATTACCGAAATTAAAGTAACATTATGTTTTGTGTACAGGTCAATATTTTAACTGTCCATACCAAAAGTTTCTACTCAGAAAGAAAACAAATCCATTCATAAATTGCTGAAAAATAAATTGGCGTATAAAATAAAATGTGAACAATATCGGAGGTCTATTAACGGAATGCAAAATAAGAGTTGTACTAAGATTTCTCAATACCTACATTGACATAAGTCCATCAATACACTTGTTAAATTCTTATAATACTGCCGTAATTATAAACCATGCGAAAAAAATACACACGCAAACATTTAAAACCTAACTGCAATAAATAACGATAGCTAAATTGATGATAAATAAAGTAAAAATATTAAGTATATGTACGTGGATGTTTGGGATGAGCTTACATCATCATCATCTTAATAAATAAAAGAAATAGAAAATCGTCATTGTCATAACCAATCTCATTTGTAATGTAAATGTCATGACATAACATGGATGGCGACATTTATTATTTGATACACTGTTTTTATGCTGAAATCCATCAATTATTTAAATTTTAACAAATCAGCTGCCATGAATTGAGACAAAACACAATGGTCTTTCGGCCTGCAACACTGGGTATGAATGTTTATCGTATGAAGAGTGAGCTTTACGCTCTTGTATGTCGTTTGGCCACAAACTAAAGTACGCCATCCCTGCTATATGAGCTCACACGTAAATATTTTTTTAACGTCACCTAGCGTTATTAACAGAACGGTTTCAAGGCCCATAACGCTAAGAACACCACATACGTTAAGTGAATGTATGTATATAGACTAGCACTGCTGATGCTAATTCATTAATGATAAATTTGTGTATTTTAACACTTAAAATTATATTACCTGTGTAGGTAAGAATATAATATATTACATACATACATACATAACCGTCACGCCTTATTCCCTGCGGGGTAGGCAGAGACAACAGAGCGCCATTCGCATCTATTCTGACATACTTCTCTCGCTTCACTCACATTCATCACTCTTGTCATACATATATAATATATTATAAAACTTTAATTATGTATATGCTAGTAAAATTCCTAATCTATTGGGCGGGTACAAATATTCAAATAATAAAAGAAATACAAATTCGATGCTTAATAATTAATTGTTAAATATTAATTATTGTAAGAACACAAAATAGTTCAGTGGTCGTCACTAATATGGCATGACGTCTGACGAAACCACAAATTACTGCCATCATGGACGTATCAATTCAGTTTTATCTACATTCATATCATAATTACTATCATAATCATTAGTTTAGTCATAACCATTAGGCTTGTATTAAGAAACCTGTAAACTGTGACAGCACTACTATATTTTACATTATAGAAGACTATAAATCAAACAAAGCAAAGTTTAAAAGAAGTAAATAAACCACTACAAATATGGAACACACGGATGACGGTGCAGCTGGCGGCGGGAATCTGTGAGGTCGATGTTGGTTTATTCGTCTTGTATTGTGCAAAAATTAATAATAAT
>BHDV01051006.1:63225-75453 GCA_005406045.1 Adoxophyes honmai | reverse complement strand
TAGCTGACATCTAGTCGGTGACATCAGTCATTGATTACACGTCTAAATTGCGAACAGTGGCAAGTGGCTCAACAATCCCGGTTCGTGACTGTATGTGGGAAAGACTCCAAAATTATTGTCAACAACCAAACCCTTTACCAAAACTTACCAAACTATCAATAATATAATTTTAAACAAAAAAAACCGACTTCAAATTTGGGCTATACTGAAAGCATTTGTCTAATGAAGGTGACCTTTAATCACCAGCAGACCTCACTAATTACTGAAATTATAATTTCCAGTCTGCAGGTGCATTCAGTATTGAAAGAATTATACTTTAACTCCTAAGCGTTAAGGAGTTGACCTTCCATCATCAGCTCAGTCATTTTTTTTTACTGCCAGACGTAAATACTGGTGTAGCTTTGAAAAATGTACTAAAAACATTACATGTGCCTATAAAATTTGAGGGTTACCCTCCATTTCCCTCACATTCCATCATCAGGTCACGATTGACCTTCCATCATCAGCTCAGTCATTTTTTTTTTACTGCCAAACGTAAATACTGGTTTAGCTTTGAAAAATGTACTAAAAACATTACCTGTGCCTATAAAATTTGAGGGTTGCCCTCGATTTCCCTCATATTCCATCATCGATGATATGCTGACAATGGGACCACCTGGAAACTATATCCTTTCAAACAAAAAAAGAATTTTCCAAATCGGTCCAGGCGTCCTCGAGTAATCAGCGAACACACATAAAAAAAAAAAAACAAAGATCCTCCTCCTTTTTTTTGAAGTCGGTTAATAATCAAAATAAATCAATAAATAAATTGTTTACCCCTAACCATAAGCAAATGGCCTACATTTATAAAACCTCTTTCCAGACTCTTAGACTACATAAAAACAAAAAAGCCAGAACTACTCAAGGACCAAGACTTCATAACCGAGTTCCTAGAGTTCGTTAACCTTCTGACGAACAACTACGAGGCTTCCAACGATTGGACGGACGTGACTACCATGAGTCGATACGAGGAGTTGGAGGGAGATCAGTTGCTGAGTTGGCACCGTCACGGGTATAAGACGTTCTTCGAGATCATGCTGGTGAGTGCTGAGTTGCTAGGTTTAAGTGCTGAGTTGGTAGGTTTAAGTGCCGAGTTCCTAGGTTTAGATGCTGAGTTGCTAGGTTAAAATGCTGAGTAACTCTGTTAAAGTGCCGAGTGACTCTGTTAAAGTGCCGACTGCCGAGTAGCTCGGTTTAAGTGGCGAGCAACTCTGTTAAACTGTTGAGAAGTTTCATAAAAGTCTAAATAAGTAAGTAAAAAACTCTTTATACAAGAGGGCGAGAACAATTTGTAAACTTTCTGACGAACAACTACGAGGCTTCCAACGATTGGACGGACGTGACCACCATGAGCCGGTACGAGGAGCTAAAGGGATATCAACTGCTGAGTTGGCACCGTCACGGGTATAAGACGTTCTTCGAGATCATGCTGGTGAATGCTGAGTTGCTAGGTTTAAGTGCTGAGTTGGTAGGTTTAAGTGCTGAGTTGCTGCGTTACAGTGCCGAGTCGCTCGGTCTAAGTGTCGATTAACTTCAACAGAGTGTTGGTAAGCAACAGTGACTTTGATTGATACGGTAGGTGTTCTTTGGTCTCAGAATATATTCTTTAGTCCCAAACAATATTCTTTGGTCCTAGAACATATATTTTTTGGTCCCAAATTATATTCTTTAGCCCCAGAACATATTCTTTGATCCCAGACCATAGTCTTTGGTTCCAGCCCCACTAGCACGGTAGGGCGCGAGTAGAGATACGCGCGAGGTAGACTATACTTGTCACTGTCTAACTAGAGACGTCAGAAAGTGACAGGTAGACTGTCCCGCGTGCGACGCGACTAGAGCGTGTTGCCGTGCTAAGCCTACAGAACATATTCTTTAGTCCCAAACCGTACTCTTTGGTCCCAGAACACGCACAACGGCGGTCCGGGCCTCCCCAACCTAGAGGTGTTGCTTGGCCGCGAGGTGACGCGCGTGGCGGCACCCACACGCGCCGGCGCGCGCGCCGCCGTGGCCTGCCGCGACGGCCGGGTGTACGAGGCGCAAAGTATCATCGTTACTGTGTCGCTTGGAGTGCTGAAAGCCCAGTAAGTAGTAGTACACCTAAGGGCCTCTGCTAGCTGACGCGTACGAGTACGCGAAGGACGAATTTTCATTGTTCAGGCACGTTTAGTTACTAAAATACCCGCAACTCGACTAAAATACTAGCCTAGCCCGAACTAGGCGTTAGCGCTACCTATATTATGAGTCACTGAGCGTACTGTAGTCGGTCGCGAGCGTCCGCGTCACTTAGCGGTGATCATACGATTCCTTATTAGGCGGGCGTGCGTCGCGTTAAGTACGCGTTAGCTAGCGTGTATAGTATACGTGTGTTTTTTTAAATTTTAATGTTGCTTTTCAAATTTGTTGCTAATCAAATTATGTTTTACAGTCACGCTACAATGTTCGATCCCCCTTTACCGAAAGAAAAACAAATCGCCATCGAAAAGATGAGTATAGGTGTCATGGACAAAATAATCCTGTCTTTCGACGACCCTTGGTGGCCTACTCAGGAAGTTTTCTTCTTCGGATTTATTTGGAAAGGAGAGGACAAGAAGAGAGTGGGGCAGAGTGATTACTGGACCACGAGGATCTTTGGGGCCAGCCGGCCCATGGGGGCTAGTAACTGTTTGACCATGTGGACGAGCGGGAATGTGGCTAAAGAGGTGTGCATCTTTTTACCCAGAATTTTTAATTGTATATCTACTTTAAATGTCAAATAAAATATGTATTTAAGGGGAGCTCCCATACGAATAACGTGATTTTTTACAGTTTTTGGACGGAACACTTCGAGCGCGAGTCCGACTCGCACTTGGCCGGGGTTTTTTACGTTGTTTTTTTATTTTTTTATTTTGTAGGTGGAAACTTTGCCAGAAGACGTTGTGAGGACAAAATGTGTGGAAATCTTGCAGCGCTTCATTGGTGACAATTTGAAGATCACAGTTCCTCAGCCGAGCGCTATCATCAGGTGAGTGATCAGATCAGAACTTTTGACTTTTCATAGTAACTTGTCACTTATCAACAAGATGTACCTGTAACTTGTCACTTATCAACAAGATGTACCTGTAACTTGTCACTTATCAACAAGATGTACCTGATGTTTGTAGAAGTTCTGCTACTTGACGATAGGTGGCTTTAGAACGCTAGATTAGGTTTAGTTTCATTGTATGATAGTTTGGCTTTTTTAAGTCACATGTAATTTGTTTTTTGTACTTATTTTGTTTCTGTAAATAAACTACAAAGTTTTATAAAAGTTGTCCTTTTCTTTTTTCAAACTCAAATACAAGGACACTTTCAAAACAAATGGAAAAAAGATTGTCTTCGATTTTTTATACAATAACGACCAACTTTAAACAATACACTTATTGCCGGGAGCCGGTAGGCTGCCATTTACGGGCATGCCGGGAAACGGTCCAATCCCACTCGGAGTTAAAATTAACCTATTATTTGTAGATCAACATGGCACACGAACCCATTCACGCGCGGCAGCTATAGCTTCGACAACTTAGAGACGCCTCAATACCCCGACGCCCGCGCGTGGCTCGGGGCTCCGCTGACGGACTCGGCCGGAGCACCCCGCGTCCTGTTCGCCGGGGAAGCCACGAACTTAAACCATTTCAGCACAGTCCATGGAGCGAGCGAGACAGGCTACAGGGAGGCGATGAGGCTACTCGGAAATACCAGCAAACTGTAAGCGTCACTATTGAATATGGTGTCACTAAGTGTCACTTTGTAATATGCGTTTAGGGGTTTGTGGCGCGTGTGAGTGCGCGTCATGCGTCATTATTTAAAATGAGGGTGGTGTGTGTCATCTTTTAAAATGAATGCGTCACTGATCAATATTAATGTAAAGTGACATATTTTTGTAGATTTCTTTAGTTCTTGTCAATGTATTGATATGTTATTTTGAGTGTAAAGTCAGACAATGACTCATATTATTTTAAATCAATTAAAAATTGTTATTTATTACAAATGAAATGTAATTTTAAAATACAAATGAAAAAAAAATCGAACTTATTGAAAACAAGTACTATATTTTTGTTCACATTATAATTTTATTTATTTCTGTTTTTAATTATTTGACAACTGAAAATCAGCTATTATTTTTAAGTCCTTCTCACTGTGTTTAAAAATTCGTGAAAGGAAAATTGTTTTTTTTTTTTTTACTTTAATGATGTGCATTTTTTTTGTATTTTTTGTGCTGAATTATTTAACTAGTCAAACTAAGAGAAAATGTAAATGAAATACTTGCCGTAACCCAGTCATACAAAGTATTTGCTCAATATTCCATGTTTATATTGTTAGTGCCAATGCCAGGCAATACTTTTTACATGTTTACACAAATAATATAAATGCATTAATTTACGTTATATCAAGGATGTTGCGGATGCATGTTTTTTTGCAATGTTTTTTGACATCCACGGATGCGGATGCGGATACCGCACGGCTCACATCCGCGGATGCTGATTAATCCCTCACCATAACTAAAATCATGAAATAATCTAAATTGTGGTAGCACGAGGGTGGCACGCGCTGTGGCAAATTCGTTTCTGTGTGGGCTTGATTAAAATCTGCATCCACATAAACTCCGCATTTTTTGCAGATTATGAATTTAAAGCGGAAGTTCCGCATTTGCGGATGCGGATGCGGATATCCGCAACATCCTTATCATAGATCATAGAAAGCATTGGATTGTTTTTATTACGTTTAAATTTTATCGAAATGTACAATCTAGAATAGTGACAATATAAAAAATGGACTAAAGTTTTAGTTTTATATCGTGCTCCAAAATGATGACGAATGTAGAAGACTCCTATAACTTTTGTAGTTTCGTATGTACAGCGTTTGTTTTTTGAAATAAAGTGAAATTGTAACAACTGCGTCTTTTTTGCCATCATTCGTAGAATCATTTAAAATATCACTGGACAATTTTTACACCAATCACCTAGTCCCAAAGTAGGCAATTTAATGCCTGTGTTATGGGTACTAGACAACGGATAAACTTACTTATACATGGTGCTCGTGAGCATTGCGAGAGATTTCAACCACGAATTCCAGAGGCTATAAGAAGTAATAAATGTTATATGAACTTAGGTCGAAACACTATTTTTTTTTTATAATTTTCATACATAATAATTGCTAATGTCGTATAAACGTGCCTTAATAATAATAAAAAAAATCGTGCTTCGACCTAAGTTCATATAACATTTATTACTTCTTATAGCCTCTGGAATTCGTGGTTGAAATCTCTCGCAATGCTCACGAGCACCATGTATATAGATAAACATCCAAGACTCGAATGCAAACATTCGTATTCATCATAGAAATATCTGCCCCGACCGGGGATCGAACCCAGGACCTTAAGCTTCACAGTCAGGTTCTCTAACCGCTGGGCTATCCGGCCGTCAAAATCGTAAAATAGTCTTACATCGCGAATCAAATCATGTCAGTAAGTAGTGTTTGTTAAAAAGACTATATCTGTCACTGTCTAACTATATTTCGTTTCATATACTTATCGGATATTTAGACCGTGTGGTGTCGGGTTTAGAATAACACCTCTCCATTTCTTCCGTGGTTATTGAAAGAGCTGACTAAGGAAATAAGCTAGCAATCTATCACTATTCTAACTGCCAACTCAAAACCTAAAAATATTTGCTCAAAGTGGCCACGAAACGTTCCATAGTCATAGTTTTATTTCCTTAGCGCTTCGTGTGCTCTGCCTACCCCATTTGGGAATACTGGAGTGAAGTGTGTATGTATATTTCAATAAAAATAAATGTCAAGTTCATTTTGCTTAGTTCAACATCATGCGCCAACGCGAAATAAAAAGTGCAATAAAATTTTACATCTTATTTTTATTCGCATTTTGCAACGGTTTCGTAACAAGAATGTATGATAAAACTACATCGGCTACTGAACATTTAAATAACCCGAGAATAAGAGATATTTGCAACAAAATAGACACGATATGTTCATCTGAGTTCATGGAATTGTGTACTGTGAGAATGGTGGATGGAATACTGCAGTTTAAAGTGTTTAATAATAATTGTTATTTGTTTTTGTCCAACATGTGCGTGTATCCTGGAAACGGTAAGTATAACGGCCAAGAGCGAATCGGATTCATCAAAGGTTGTTGCGGATATCCGCATCCGTATCCGCAAATGCGGGGCTTCCGCATTAATCAGTATCCGTATCCGCAGATATGAATAAGGAGTTTATGCGGATACGGATTAAAAAAGCGGAATCAGGACAATATACCTACTTGTTTCCTATTCACAATGTGGGTTTTTTTTAATTATTTTCCGTGTGGTGTCGGTTTTAGAATAACACCTCTCCATTCATTTCTTAAGGTAACCTGTCACTATTATACCAGTCAACATAACCTCGTAAGGCCCCGCGTACTTTATAAAGTACAAATTACTAGTAAGCATAACAGCCGAATGTACTTCATTAAGTACAAATTATTCAGTGGAAAATGAACTTAAAGATCAGGTTACGTAAGATTCAATATTTTAAGCCATGAAATTTTTGTCTGGGTCTGAGGCCCTAAATTAAGTAATTAGAGTCAGGGCTTAGGAGGTTAAAACATATGCTAGAAGTGGCTACAAAACGTGAAATAGTTATGGTTTCGTCTACGAAGCCTTGCTTGTGCTCTATCTACCCCATTTAGGAATACTGACGTGATGTATGTTATGTATTGGATGATCTAAAACGTATAACGCCGTTGCATAGTATCAGAGTAACCGATTCAAGTTTATATTATAACAGAATGGGCTATAAAACAAGTTGGAACTTGTAAGAACGAAAACCTACGACGGTATGCATCAGTAGTCCAAAAGAACACTAAAAATAACAATACTGATGCCACTGAACTGACAGCTGATAAAACTAATGAAGCAACTGACGCAAATGCTGATAAAGCTACTGAGGATAATTCAGACGTAGTTACTGAGGACATTGCTACCACAGATGACGATAAGTTTGAGACAAATACTGAAGATACTGAGACAGTTGTAGAAGATAATACTGATACAGTAACTGAGAATATTGCTGTTACTTATGCAGATAATGATGCAAATGTTGAACCAACTGCTGCAGACGCTGGAGCAAATACTGATGATGCTGAAGCAATCGATACAAATACAGAAGTTGTTGCAGAAATTGTGACTGATGTTGAAGTAGTTGATGAGAAGGCCAGGGAAACTGGAGATGATGCAAATGCTAATGAGAATTTCGGACTTCCTGTTTTTGAAGATTCCGGTGAGTAGAGAGAGAAATTATTATTAGAACCATCTAGTCTAGACAATATAGAGGTTATAAGGGTTCGAAATTTACACGATAGAGACAAAATCTTTTGTAATATTAAGTAAAGTAAAGTAAAAAAACTCTTTATTTTACAAAAAATAAAATAAAAAGACTACAGATTGGCAAAAAAAAGCATAAAGTACAATGGCGGACTTATCCCAAAGCGGATCTCTGCCAGTCAACCCAATAAGTTTGTAATATGTCTTTTATATTATTGCGAAAGTTAGAAGCACGAATGAAAAACCGCTAATTTTATACTTATGTATTGTCCTCGACATCAAACTTACCAAGATTTTTTGTAATGGGGGCTGGGGGTACAGTATTCCCAAGAAAATAAGTCACATCGGCTGTTACCGTCTGCGCTGAGAAGCGCTGAACGATATTCGAGAGTTACTCTTGGTAGCCGAACGAGTAATTCATCTATATTGAACTTTATTTACAAACGCACTGGGCTCAATTTTTTCGGCTACTCGACGCATTTGGCGTTGGGGTGCTAGACATGCGTCATGAGTCATCTGTCTGAGACATAAATCAATAACCAATCACAACGCAAGTGTTCAGCGCGCGAAAAAATCTCTTTTATCATTGGTACCTAGATCGAAGTTGCCCGCGCACGAAACTAGTTTTTTACGCATTCTTTCAACGTGGAGCATTCTTTGTTTGGTAATACTGTACCTAATATTACTTACTTACTGCCAGCCACTCTGAAGGCAGCCCTGCGGACGCTGCCACGGACAACATATGAGGTGGATGCAGCACCAGACAACCACCCCTGCCCCTACCACTGCCCCAGCGTTTACGACCCGGTCAGTACCTACAGCCAACAGTCTCTACCGTTGTGTACAGTCCTCGGCATTTAAAGTGGTAAGATTTTAATTGCGGCTAAGTTCGAATATTATAAAGCTGAAGAGTTTGTTTGTTTGTTTGAAGGCGCTAACCTCAGCAAGTACTGATTCGAAATGAAAAAGAAAATGTTTTTGATATAGGTACCATTTATTGAGGAAGGCTTTAGGCTAGGTACATAACATCACGCTGCGACCAATAGGAGCGAAGAAACACTGCAAAATGTGGAAAAACTGGGAAAATTACCCAAAGTCAATATGTTATTAAAATTATTTCTTTCGGGCACAGCTAGTAAAGAAATAATTTTAATAGTCGATGAAAATAATAATGTACCTACCTAAGTAAATCTAAAAAAACTGTTTGTCTGTCAAGACCTTTGTCTCAAGAACACGTTGCTACATTATAACATTGCAGCTCAATGACGGGTCACCTAGTGATCGGTGATTGTTAGCGCGGTGATTGCTAGTTC
The DNA here is from genome assembly GCA_005406045.1 of Adoxophyes honmai. Classification (NCBI taxonomy): domain Eukaryota; kingdom Metazoa; phylum Arthropoda; class Insecta; order Lepidoptera; family Tortricidae; genus Adoxophyes; species Adoxophyes honmai. The sequence continues at coordinate 66,764 of BHDV01051006.1, read as the reverse complement.
GGTAGTAGATCGGCAGTTAGTGGTGACCAGCGATTGGTCGCGTGGTGATCTGTATTATTTAACCTGTCCAGGTGTGTGTCAACGTCAACCGCGGGGAAGGCAAGTACTACCGGCTCCTGTACTTCGTGAATCACTGTGAAGCCGATCGCCATTACTGCATGTATTGGGAAACACGTAAGTTTACAGTAGACATGAAAGGCAATGGCACCATATTCATCATTTCAGTCATAAGAACATTAAATAAAGCCTTCCATTTAGACTTCTGTGGGAAATACCTACTCTCCAGGCAAATATTATGCCTGGGGACCGAAGCCCACAGAGAAGCTGGAAGTTGTATTTATGCAACCGTTTGTCGAAACTTCGGAAGCACGATGTAGGATCGTTTAGTTCGGCTATTCGAGTCATGGGTAAATATTCGGGTGTTTGAACTGCTTTCATTATTCTCAACACTTTTTCTAATAGATTCTTTAAGAAATGTGTTCATAGTAGTCTTGTGTGTACCTATCTATAAAGCACAGACACTATATAACACACTTATTGTACCAATTTGTTAAGAAATCAGATAAAAAAAGTGTTGAGAATAATGACAGCGGTTCAAACGCCCTAATATTTACCCGCATAGGTAAGCATATGTGGTGCTGGGGCGCTACACTCCCATAAGTACCTGTTGGGAGCGACCTGCATCCAGCGTTTTCCGGCGACCTTTACTAAGTCGTGTGTCCATCTTGTAGGTGTATTTAGTGTAGGTAGGAGAACCTTTATAAGATCCCTTGATGTCCCTCTGTCTATCTGTCTGTCAGTCACTTAGTCTGTCTGGCTATCTGTCTGTTGGTATTGATATCAAAATAAATAAATTAAAAAAATTAAAAAGTTGTGGAAAAATCAAACCTCAAAATGAAATACGAGTATGTCATGCAAGAGGCATGTGAACCCAAGCAAAGGAATAAAACCGACAGCCGGAGAATTGTAAATCATATAACATAACCTACGTCGATGTATGGGGACACCGGCAAAGTAAACTTTGTCACTCAAATCCATTATCCTTGATAGTAAGTTTTAGCTTGATAACCAGGGGTCGGATTTTTCATCGCGTGATCCAAAGCAAGAAAACTATGGAGTCGATATTAAAATTAAATTATTATTTAAACCATACTCATACTCATTCATTTAATTAAGAATGAAATTAAATTGTAAATATAATAAATCGTTATGAGTAGAAATAAATTGCATTGTAAATAAAAGTAAAGTAAAATAACACATTACTTTTATTTTGTGCATCTTGTTTCCAATATCCATAAAGCTTGTAGATACAGGAATGAGTGCCTCAAAATCTTGACAAGGTATGGCATGTGCATTGTCCATTTCAAAATTACAATTCAAAAACGAGTAAATAATGGCAAATTTTTCCATATTTTAATTTTATTCAGTAAGATTAATTTTCGATTAACATTTTTATTCTGTTAACCTGCACAAGGGGCAAAATATTACGGGACTAAGAAAATTAATTAGTGAGTATGAGTATGAATATGAATTAAAAGTTTAATTTTAATATCGACTCCATAGTTTTCTTGCCTCGGATCATGCGATGAAAAATCCGACCCCTGTTGATAACAACTAAAGACCGGTCGCGGAGCTCAGAGAAATTCGAGCGATGACTTGCTGCTATCTATCTCTGTCGCACTCGCAGGCGTGCAATAATATTGCCTTCACGCTCGCACAGTGTGACGCACGTGCTCAAGTGCGAGCGTGAGGGCAATATTACTGCATGGGTGCGACAGAGATAGACAGCAGCGGATCAACGCTTATCGTTGTCCTCCGCGTCTGCTGCGGTTATCAAACCCTCAGAGCAAAAACAAAGAGGAGCTGGCGTAAGCAATTGTGCACTGTGATTTTAAATTGTGTCCTGACGTCATCAATGTGGGCGGGGCCTAAGCTAGTATACATACTGTCAGCGTTCGTCAGTTGCACATCTCCCGAAACTCGCAATTTTTCAACATTTTCGCGTTTTTAAGAAGGACATAATGAAATGTTGTGTTCTACTATGTCAAAGTTACTCAGACGGACGCTCTGATGCTACGAATGGCATCAAATTTCATTCGTAAGTAATGCTATACGTAATTTATTAAAATACTTCTAGAACATTTGCGGTTTTTAAGTGCAAATTACTACTCGATACTAGATAGCGGCACTTTTGGTAATTAAAAAATATAAATACGTTACTAGTTTATTGCAATAATTATATGAAAACATTGAAAATTATTATCCATTTAGTTCTTAAGCCTTTTTTTAGTTGCTAAATACAGAATTCAATGATTTTTTATAATTATAATTTGAACGGGCCGCCATCTATCGTCACGTAGAATAAATATTATGAATTGTGTCAAATATCGTCGCTCCCATGCTAAACTAACACAACTGTAAAATACACATTTTTGAGGGGAGCGATTTGAAGTTGCTAGAATCCGTTTTTTTGTTTTTTTTATTTTGTAGTTTCAGTTGTATTAAAATTGTATACACACGGTATTTTCAAAATGGATCGTCGGACATCATGATCAATTTGTCAGATATGCAGGGCAATTTTCAAGTCGTGAACAGAAGTATTTTTTCTAGACTCTAAGTCCATGGTTTAGATACTTGCGCACTTGTTACGAACAACACTGCTTAAGTCTTCACTTTGTTGGAGTAAAACCTCGTATAAGTCGTGAAAATTACCACTTCAGGCCAAATAGATGTATATTTTAATATTCATCTCATCTTGACTCAATACATCATAATATTTGCATTTATATCATGCACGTGTATTGTAAAAATTTAATATTTTATGCAGTTTTTTGTGTCTCCTGAAAACTAAGCAAATTTGACTTACGCGGTATTGTTAGCTATGCGACGATACGTCCCATTATATTTTACTCTTATTGACATCTAGTGTGGAACAGCTGAATTACATAGTTATCTTTAACATCAACCTACATGAGTAGTTTTGCTACTAGCCAGCAGATGGAGTGGAGTGGAAGTGGGCGGAGTTAAACACCCCCTCACCCCGCAAAATGTCACGCGCTTCTTTATAGGGAAATCTAGTTACCACATCTCCTCTTTGTTTTTGCTCTGAGATCAAACCGCACGAAATCCTCGTTTTCGTGTAGGACTCGAACTCGGCTTTTTTGACGTGACAACGTCTTATAATTCGATGAAGCCGCATGCACGGACAAAAAATGATGACGTAATTTGCCGTTACCTCAATGACAGTTGATGAATTCGATTTTAGGCGTCCTATTTCCAGCAAACCAATTACGTTGCAGAAAGTTTATCAGAATTTCAAATCCTATTCTCAGCCATCGATAGCTCAGTTGGTAAAGCGGGCGACTCTGGACCCATAGTTCGCTAGTTCAAATCCGGTTCGAAAGAATTCTTATTGTATTTTATTTTTTAATGCATGCTATAAAATATGTTAATTATATTAAGGGCCGATTTTTCAATCACCAGATAAATTTATCTGCCAGTTAAAAATATTGCTATCCTTTTTTCGCGTCATATAAAAG
>BHDV01051006.1:33626-52853 GCA_005406045.1 Adoxophyes honmai | reverse complement strand
AAATTTTCGCCGAAGCTTTGGCCGAAGCAGAAGGTTTGCAAGTTGTAATTTGAAATTGAATGAACGATGCCAGAGCGAGACGGATAGTGCGCAGCGCTTAGCAGAGCAGCGTTTCGTCGGCCCGATCGCATTGTTTGCAGTGAATGATATGAATTACTGTCAAGACATAACATACAACATAATCACACTCGATTTAGAAGCAAAAACTGTACAAAATTTACGGCTGTTTTTTTTACTATTAGCAAATTCTCGTATTTCTTGGGGTCAACACACCTTCGGCTTCGGCTTCGGCTTCGGCCGAAGGTTTTGATGAAAACCGATTAATCGGCTTCGGCTTCGGCTTCGGCCGAAATTGTACTTTCGGTCGGACACTACATTTCAGCCATAAGACGTCCACTGCTGAACATAGGCCTCCCATTTAGACTTCCATAAGTACCAGTTGGGAGCGACCTGCTTGCTGTGTTTTCCTGCGATCTTTATTCTTTACGAAATTTTAAAATTTTTAATAGACTATCGCAGTGCTTGCAAAAACTGCCCTTAATCAATTTAAAAAAAAAAAAGTTGATACATATATTATTGGACAAAGCCATTGATTTAATATACCCTATATATAATATATCATATATTACATCTATGGACAAAGCATACTATATCATGTAAAGGACTTTCTCTTGCAGGACAGCTTTCAAGGATAATGATCCCGGTATCTCTAAAATAAAAATGTAATATTTTCGCATGCTAGTATGAGAAAATTGTACAAATAGCAGGATACGCTACCTTTTTGTCTCATTGCCATCTAATGACATGTAATGTATACTTGTGCTATGCAAATAAATTCTATTCTATTCTACGACATCTTGTACCTAAGTACATGTAGGAACCTTTATAAGATCCTTCGATATTCGTCTATCTATTCTGTCTGTCCGTCTGTTTCTGTCGGTCTGTCTGTTTGTCTGGCTGTCTGTCTGTTTGTCTGGCTGTCTGTCTGTTTGTCTGTTGCAATTGATGTCAAATATTAAAATTAAAAAACATTTAAAAATCTGTGCTCTTAACACGTTCACGGACACAGGGCCATTTCAAATTTATTGTGATACGGCACACAAATTCTCCATACAAAATGACATGAGGTCTAGAGACGGATTATCGTATTAAGTACAATGATTTGAATCTGTGTGTTGCGGCAGTAACGTCCAGAGACGTACCGTCTGTGGACGGATATTCATATCAAGCGGGTAGTAAGACCCTGTGTCACGGCACAAACGCCCCCAGACGGAATCGTCTATAGTGAATCGAGCGGCCACAGACGTAGTGCCACAACACGAGCTTCGTCAATGTATGCGTGACTGAGGTAACTTTTGTCCTGTAGTGGTTGCTGTGGCACTAGTGGATTATGGTTTTGCCAAAAACGGTACAGAGTCATAGGCTTCCTATATATACTACGAGAATTATCCTGCTGTGGACGGAGCTCCACTTTTGGTGGACACACTATAGACGTAGTGCCATGAGGGTTTTCAATCCCGTCTCTCGACGTACCATCGCGAACAGGGATTGTTGAGCCACTTACCTATGTTTGTAACTTGGTCGTGTAATACTAATCCAATAGCTGACATCTAGTCCGTCAAATCGGTCATTGATTACACGTCTAAATTGCGAACAGTGGCAAGTGGCTCAACAATCCCGGTTCGTGACTGTACTGTCCGTGAACGTGTTAAAATGAACTTTATCTCGCAAGAGGCAATGTCGTGAACTCAAAACTGTCTCTCAGCCCATTATCCTTGATAGCAAGTTTTTGCTTGATAACGACGAACGCTGTATTGATAACGGCACAAAATCCTAGTTTTCGAGTACGACTCGCACTTGGCTTTTTTTTAGAGTATCAACAGCCACCGAACGAAGAATACGAAATGGTGCGTCCGCCTTCCAACGCGGCGTGGTCATATTGTGCGGGGAACAAGTGAGTAAAATACTTCCACCAAACGGCCGGCATCAGATCGGAAATTAAGAGAATAATTTTATGGTCATTAAACCATACTGAATCATACAAGTAAGGTAAAAGTACCAATGCTCGACGCCTCAACCCCAGTAGATGACACTCATCTGTCACCTGTCTTACTGTGACATAAGGTTGCAAGTGTCAAGTATCAGATACTCGTCACTTAGAAACATGACAACTAGTCAAGCAAAATCCAACGAGCCCCAACTCCAACTCAATGGGGTTACTGGACGTGTAACATTCCTATCACACCTAACAAATGACCTGATGACCTTGAAGACCTGAAACGATTTCCACCAAACATAGCTATACTTTATCGGTTTAGGTAGTTAAAACAATGTAAACAATCTTGACGTGTCTTTTTATTTAAACGTACACTTTATAAATCGAAAACTTTACATTTTACAATTTAGGTATGAAAAAATCATTTACTTTCATAATTGAATTGTATAGTGTAACGATTTTCATTTTTAGACTGTGTATTTCAACAAAAAGACATGTCAAGATTGTTTATATTGTTTTAACTACTTAAACCGATAAGGTATAAGAACACTCGCGACTGATATAACTTTCATACAAAAAAACCGCATTACAATCGGATCATCCGTTTGGGAGCTACGATGCCACAGACAGACATAATAATATACACATTTTACACACACACACACACACACACACACACGCGCGCGCACACACACACACACACACACACGCACACGCACGCACACACACACACACACACACACACACACACACACAGACACACACAGATACCTCAAATTTATAACATCCCGTGGTTTTTGCGTCGGGGGATAAAAAAAAAGCTTGTAAAAATGTTACAGGTATATGAATTTCGCGACTTTCGCGGAGTCAGCGTCTTCCTTAGGCCACTACGGCTGGCTGATGGGCGACCAGCGGCCGCGGCACATCATGGAGCCCTACGAGCGTATCCCGGGCTTCGGTTGAGGCCTCCGGCTTCGGTTGAGGCCTCGAACTCCATTGCACCATTTTTTTTTTTCAATAAAGCTTTTTGTGCCAACTGCGTTTGATTTTGACTGTTACATCAAGGCCCAGATCGACGGGCGAGTAAGACCGCGGTTTAATGGCTCGTCGGTGAATCACTGCAACAAAGCGGTTATAAAAAAAACCGGCCAAGTGCGAGTCGGAATCGTGCACGAAGGGTTCCGTACCAAAATCAGCAAAAAAACACGTTTTTTCTATGGGAGCCCCCTTAATTATTATTATTATTCTGATTTTAGTATCTGTTGTTATAGCGGCAACAGAAATACTTCACCTGTGAAAGTTTCAACTCTCTACCTGTGACGGTTCGTGAGATACAGCCTGGTGACAGACGGACGGACAAACAGACAGCGAAGTCTCAGTAATAGGGTCCCGTTTTTACCCTTTGGGTATGGAACCCTAAAAACCGATGAGCCTGGCTTGCGGCTCGGCGTCTTGCTATATTTTTTTTTTTACTCCATTCGCGTGTCGATCAATACCAACGAGCCGCGAGCCAGACAGTATTGTGGCAATATACCTAATTCACAATAATTTTAAACAAAAAAAAACCGACTTCAAATTAGCAATATTTTAAAAGTATTCTGTTTACTGAATGTAAAATCTTGATTTCATCAACAAATTACCAAAAACGCCGTACATCTCCATATAAAATTTGAAGAGTTCCCTCGATTTCTCCAAGATTCCATCATCAGATCCTGGTTTCGTGCCAATGGGACCAATTTCGAGTTATACCCTTTCGATTAAAAAAAAAATTTTGAAAATCGGTCCACGGGTTTTCGAGATATCGAGTAACATACACACAAAAAAAAAAAAAATAAAAAATAAATAAAAATTAGGTCGAATTGAGAACCTCCTCCTTTTTGAAGTCGGTTAAAAAAAAGTCTAATTTTGTCTGAATAAAGGCTATATTTTTAGTTTAAGTATTTTTATTTGTCTCAGGAAAGGTTTTCACAATACTTATTCAAAGTAATGAAATAGAATAAATGACAAAATATACTAATATTATAAAAACCTAAGCTAGGGTGCCATCAGTAACAAGGCAAGACCCAAACTACTGATTATTACAATTACTATATTCATGTTGTCATCAAACGTCCGGTTGTATAAAAGTTAGGGCATAATCCCATGTTTCCGTAGTATACTGATATCAATGACACTCTCATCAACTTCTTGCGTTGGATGATGGATCAGGTGCAGTAAGATCTTAGCCATTGTACTGGACGTCCATCCGCAGACCTGACAAGTGAAATTCTCCTTTTTCACCACCGTGTTATCTTGGACACTATGCTCCTCTCGAAGATGCTTCTTCAGGTAAATTTTAGAACAAGTACTGAAGTCACAAACGTGACATTTGGCCTTATGCGTCTTCTTATGCTTCTCAAATGAGTCCAGATCACGGAATTTGAAGCGACAGCTGTCGAATTTCAACCACTCCCCCGTGACATGGGATTCCTCATGCCGTTTTAAAGCACGAGGGTGTCGTGCGATGAACCCACAGCTACACTTTAACGGGTTATTCGCTCTGTGTATAAGCTCGTGCTTTTTCAGGTTTTTCTTCGAAGCACTCTTATACTCGCATTGTGTGCATTTAAAAGGCTTTATGCCTTGGTGGATTCTTACGTGCTCCTCGAAAAGACTTTTGTTATACGTGCTGTAGTCGCACATGTAGCATTGGAAGGGATTCTCACCCTTGTGGACCTTTTTGATGTGCCGCAGCATTTTTTCGACATTTTCTGCAGAGTAGCGGTGGCATTCCGGACAGCGGATACGACGGGACACCACGTCTAGGACTCCACTGCCAGCGACATCAGATGCTGGGTTTCTGTAGATAAATATTTCAGTTATCTAATGAGGTATATAACAAAAGCATTGGGAATGTTGAGTGTTGCAATCAAGGATTGTAAAAGGTAATTGAGGGGTATTTTGAAAAATGTTACATACTGTTTGCTATTCTGATTATCCATGTCGGCTTTCTGCTTAGTTTGAAGCCTAGTTTGGCTTGAAGTAATTCCACTCTGGCTTGTTTCACCTGCCGATGACACAGTTTGACTTGTGACTGAAAATGGGTGACTTGTAACCGCGTTTGCCGGGGTTTCATCCTGTTTCCGAGCTTGATTAGTTTGGCACGGCACCTGTGTTAAATCTCGTTCACCAAATTGCTCCTGATTTAATTCCACATCGATGAAAACTGGAGCACCACTGAAGGAATCCATTCTAAGGATCAGATCAGATGGTGCCTAAGATTTTATCTTCGCATTCTGTAAATACTGAGTCAATAAAAAGGCCGAGTACTTGAGGCTTAAAGCTACCTCTGTAGTTTGGATTTAGTGTAATTTAATTCGTTCTTATTGTATTATTTCGTGAAAATTAGGGAAAACAAAAACTCTACACTGTCTGTTTCATCTGTTTGTTTGTTTTGACTTTATTTTTATTTAATATTTATAGTCTTAAATAAAGGTAAAGGAGTTAGGAACATACCATTTCAAGTTACACGGTAAGGTAAATTACAAACTTTATTCTATTATTTACCTTTTTACATGTTTTAGCTATTAATAATTTAATATCGCATTTTTATTAAGTTTTCAGTTTCTCTATCAATCTTCAAAAATCGTTTCAAAAACTCAAATACAAAAACCGATAAAAAAAAATCGACACTACGCGCGCCATTTTTGAAACCAACGAAATAAAAAAGTTCAGAGATTTTCAGATTCCTATTTTAGATTTGGCATAAATTTTATAAATATGCGATTGAATACAAAACATTGTTTAATATTAATTTACACCTATTAAAGCTAAGCGTCCACAGGTCCGCATCGCTCGCATCGGACGCATCGGATTCAATCAGATTTATGGCGAAATGCGATGCGTACGATGCGGACAGGTGGACGCACTTGTATGAGTTTCTATACAAAGAATACTACAATCCGTTGCGTGCGATACGTCCGATGCGTACGATACCGACAAGTGGACGCTTAGCATAATACAATGTCATATTATTATAGGTTAAGAAATATTTTTTCTCATCTTGGCCAATTGCTCATGATACTCTTGGTAGTCCGAAGAGTCCTTTAAGATGTATGTTCTGTCACCTTCTCTGCGAATTATTTGTTTAGTGGTACTTTTATTATTTTTTTCTAGTTCCTCAGTTTTTGCTTTTTGGTTACCACTATTTTTTTCCGTGTCATCATCATCATTAGCAGTGTTATTAATGTCATCTACTTCATTGGCACTGATGTCTTTAGGGGAAGTAGTAGAAATTGTTTCTGCTCTGAACAAATGAGGAATATCTTTTACTGATTCTGTTTTACCCTCTGTTATCCTTGCCGTTACTTGACGACTTGTCTTCTTAGTTTTTCCTGAGTGCTTAGTTTCTGATTTAATTTCACTGTTATCATTCTCTCCGCTATCGCTATTTTTACCATTCCAAATAATAACTTTCTCATTTCCGAATGGATTATCGTTTTTCCTAAGTTTGATATCATCTCTAAAATCGGCATTCGCTATCTTCGTACTTTCAACGCTCAAATCATTGGGAGTACTTTTTGCCGAACGCTTATTTTCCACGCTTTTACTTTCTTCATCGGTAGCAGTTCCACTTTTATTTAGTTCTTCACTATTTTTGTTTGCGCTGGGTTTTTTTATTACCTTATGTTTGGTAGATTCTTCCTTGTCGTTTGGTAAATTAAACTCACTCGCTCTTTCGACGTTTTCAGGCTTAGGTGTTTTCTTGGATTCAATAGCAGTTCTATCGCCTCTGGTAAATCGGTTGTATCTAAAAGCTAAATCATCTGAAGGTACAATTTTTTTCTGCATGACAGCTTCAATATCGATCCGCCCTGGTTTATTTATCTTTTTGATTTTTCTAGACTTCTTTTCTGATTTAGTATCACTTTTTCCCGAGTCTTGTATGGTCTTAAATTCGGTATTTGATTGAAAATTACTTTTCTTGGTTTCAATTTCAGAATCATCAGCATTTATTGCAGAAGACTGTTGGTTATTAATTTTTTCTATCGCTCTGTCTACTATTTTATCAGCAAGTTCGTGAAATCGGTCTGATGCTAGTATTTTTTCTATTAGTTGATCGCCTTCCATGCTTTTTGCCTCGTGCATATGTTTTTGATGCGTTTTGCTGTATGAAACCTTTAATATAAGAACTGGAATGAAACCAATCTAATTAAATTTAAGTGTAGGTATAGATAAAAAATGCTACTGAATAGTATCATAAAACTTACACATTAAAAAGGCTGTGGATGGTCTCATTTTTCGTAACTCATTTACTTTATTGTTATTTACACACAGAAAAGAAATATTAAGTCTACAAAAGCAGTTAGTTTTGGTGACTTTATCAATTTCTGTTAGAAAATAAACATAAAATATTTATTGCTCTTCAATAAAATATTTGCTAGTATTACGTAGGCATTTCAAAATTGGATGTAGCTAGTAACAAATATTATTTCTATTTACTTTTTATTCTCTCATTGGCATCAAGGAAAATAGCTGATAGATATTTTTTATATAGTAATAAATTTTAAGGAAACACATGGCATAATCACGACTAATTTGATATGTATGTATGATGTATGTAAAATTATTTATTGTAGGCACATCCTTAGTAATATGATTAATGCAAAAGTCTGCTGCGAAATGCTGTATGTCTGTCTGTCTGACGCTCAGTCATGCAAAAACTACTGAACCGATTTAAATTAAATTCCGTAAATTTATAGATAGTCCAAAACCTGAAAAAGTACAGTCAAGGAAATTGATTACTGTGCCACTTTGTACCTTTTCACAAGAAATGTCACTGTGATATACCATTCTTTCTACTAATCAACGCAATATGTAACTCACTATGAAATGGTTCAAAGAGGCACAGATATCAATTTAAGCTACTTTGGGGTGAAAAAGAAGTTGCAAGGGGTCGAAAGGGGGGAATGAAAGGTTCTATGGAAGTATTGTCATTGCTAAAGCTAGACGCTAGAACCCTATTATTCAGGCTGATTAGATATTTATAAATAAATACGACATTCAATCAAAGATTGCAAACTATTAAGTCACTACTCCACGGGGACGAAGTCGCGGACACAGCGAGTTTAACATAAAATAACGAACATTGTAACTCAAAAGCAAGTAGATACAAAGGCGAACATTTATGTAGACGTTAAGTAAGGGTGAAATTTATAAATTTTTAATAATGAAATATAATTCTGTTCTACAAATTATATAAAAAAAATCTTATTTTCTTTCCGTTAATCGATAAGTCGACAAAACAAGAAATGGATGCCATTGTCAGGTACATTAAATTAACTGAGGACGTTATTTAGATTCTTGGACTTTAGGCACATTAGTACGAAATTAAACTTTTTTGAATGAAATGAGAAGGCGCGTAACTTTACTCTTGGTATGTGAATCCTACGTACTAAGTGCGCCGTTGATTGGCTTTTTTTAAACCCGTAATTCGCAAAACCGTAAAATTGTAGCACAGCACTATCCTATCATAAACAAAAATGATTCTACAAGTGAGTTTTACAGTGTTGCCAACTTAATGGATTTTCCACTAGATCTGGAGGTTTAGTTTAGAGTTTAGACATGTGTTTTAGCGGGAAATATTAGTTTTAGTGGCTAGTGGATTTTTTAGTGGAATAGATTCTTTTAGTTAGTGGAAAGTTAAGAATTTAACTACTAACACATTTTTTTTAATTCTGATCATCTTTAGTTAATATCTTAGTATTATGATCAGCTTCACCTGTTCGTAAAGATCAAAAAACAATTAATTACTATTAAAATGCTGCTGTAAGTCAGTGTTTTTTTAGTTATGCCTTCATGCTTTGTTTTATATACAAAAAAAAATTGGTTTCTGGTATTTTGCACGTCCGCATCTGGTGAGTTCGTTTTTTTTTTAGTCCTGCTTTCTTGTTTTGGGTCATCTACAGAACTTTTAGTGGTTTCTGGTGGTTTACACGGCCGCATCTGGTGGGCTCGTAAAAATATAGTTGGCAACACTGGAGTTTTACCATAAATACTAACCGGATCCGGAAACAAATTGTGAAGTTTCAATTTCAATTCGTTTAGTTTTAGTTTTGTGTTTTGCTACCTTCAAACTTCAGTGTTTCCGCTCAATTTTTGTAACAGAAATTAGTATAAAGCCTGTGATTCGTAGCTATGTCTGGTTCAACACCAGCTTTACGTCAGCCAAAGTTAATAAACAAGGATCGAAAACCGTCTCCCAATTTGGTACCCCTTCCGGATAGCCAAAATGTGATACTAACTTTAAAGGACTGCAGGAAATTGGTGATATCTTCAGATTCATACCACGGTATACTAATGGAGAGTAATATGTATAAATGTGTGTTCTGTTGGACAGAAATAGAACTAGACAGCAAATGTAAAGAGGCTCATTTGAGTACACAGAAGCATTTAAAATCGGTGGAACAACATCCGCATTTGGAAGAGTTTTCAGAAAATTTGTTGAGAAAGGTACATTTTTACTATATGTTAAGCGTATCTCAGCTATAAGTATCGAAATTTGCAGCTAGTATAATTATTTTCCTATTAGCCTTTTCCCACTTCGCGCAACTTTGATTGTCGACGAAGTAACCATCGTCAACTCGAAAGCCGACATTTATTGTACTGTTGCCTCTATTCTCGCTTAAACTTAATATATTATTTTATATGGAATGCATTACCGGGATAATAATGCCTCAATTCAGACCGTTTTAGCCATTATTGCTCAAGAAACTAACAATCAAACTTCTGGAACATTTCACAAACTTGTAGTGAAGTAAAACAACTTGATATATTTGGATTGGAGCTAGCTAATGGCCTTTTTTTAAATTGTCTCTATCATTCATTTTCAGCGTGATAATGGCTGTTATATACATGCCACTTTTTTAAGGTGTACCTATTAACTCTTTGCACATGTATTTGATGTTTTCAGCTGACACACAATGAACTATACTGCTCTATATGCAATGTTGTGGTGACATCACCATTCTTAAGATGGCATGTTACCTCTGAAAGCCACATGGATCACTTAGAGAAAGCAAAGATGAAGGCAACAATATACAAGCCTTATTAACATTATAAAGGCAAAGGGAGACAATCCATGCAGCAAAGTTCAACCTTACTAGAGGAATACACATTTTGAGACTGCATTTTTCACTAAGTGACATCGCAATAATGTTGAGTGAATTAACCAGGTTGAAGATTTTTTATGGACTATAATGTATATTCTTGGTGTATTGTCTAATTTTTTCATTTGTGTAACCATTGTTATCCATACTACTTTCTATTTCACAAAGGAGAAATTTAAGTCTTAATTTTTTTTTCAATTACTTTTTTTTACTAGCTAAGACCCTAATTTTCATATTTGATTGACAAAATAATGTAATAATCAGCAGATAGCCACATACAAGACCGACTTCACCTAGAAATAGAGATAGAAATGACAGGTAATCTAGTCTATTTTACACATTTTTCCTGCTCTTCTTACTGGTGTTAAGGAAAAAGCTTTATTGAAAATAAAAATAAATACTGTATATTACTTGAGCCATTGCCACTGCCTATTACTTTAAAAAAAAAGTTACTTGTGGCATTCTTCTATTTTGCATGGAGGAGCTGGTGCACTATTTATGCCAGCCTGGTTCCTAAAAGAATATTAGAACCTTCACAGCAACTTGTAGATATTGCATGACTGTTAGAAAGTAGCAAGACTGATATGTTAGATCATCCACATAAGATAACTTTTTTTAAAGAACTTGTATGCCAATTGGTCATAGACTAACTTTTATAGTGAATACTGGGAATAAAAAAAAAAGAGTCTTAGTGCCAGAACAATTTAAACATATTCTATCCCATAAATGTGTTCTATGTGCCATCGCTAATGACCTAAAATAAGCATTTTCCGCCTTTTTTTTGGCACTTAGACCATTTTTCATTTCCAGTATTCAGATGTCTTTGTTCTGTTTTAAAAAAGCTTACAATGCAATCTTGCCAGTCTAGTATTTCATTTAAATTAAGTACCTTTCATGTTAATTCTAATTGCTGATTTTTAAGGAAAAAATACAAGAAAGTGTGTTTTTTTTTAAACTACAGCTCATGAACTCTTTTCTTTCCAAAGCCATTAAAAGTTTTTTCTTCTGTTGTAATCTTCCACAGCTGGGCAACTGTCTTCTTATCTATGAAGCCAAATTGAAATTCTTTAATACTTTGAATTCAATAGTTATTTATGTATGTTGTCTTATGTGGTTATACAAGTTGTTTTCAAAAAATGTTGATTTAAGTTACTACATACATATTTTTGTAAATTAATACTGATTGCGGTGTTCTTTTTCTTTAATAATGTATACTGTCATAGTTCTTAAACATAGTTAATGTGATGTATAAGATTTAAATGAATCCTCTATTGATAAACTAAGTTTTTTATTTCAGCCCTCTCAGAAGTGGTGGATAGTGGATACAGTGGCATGGTTCATACACCCAAGTAGGCATATATACTGGGTCAAAAATATATAATTCAAACTAATCTGTTAGTTAGATTATCAAAAAATATGAGACATATTTTTTGGTTTATCAAATAATTAAACATCAACAAAGGTTTATCTCTTGTTTTATGCAAATGAGTACTTTGATTGTTTTAATAAAAAAAAAAAATTGGAATGTGCTAACTGCTAACTAATTCATCAGTTGCATAGATAACTACCACCTGTCTCAGCGGAATTCGGTGCTCAGGCAAAACATCAGCTCAGAGAGAAATCTCTTTCGGTGTCTCTCACTAGACTCAAAAAAACTCGTCTGGTTTCACAGTACAGTACTTGGTTGGTTCTATCATAATCATAATATAGTTGAGTTGTTAAAGACAATGGGTTCTATTGTTTTAATGTAAAAAAAAAATACTTGGACGTAACACGGAGATTCTACTAGTTAGCTTAGAGATTGTTAATAGTTGTGAAATAAAATAAGTTTGAATGTTTTTGACTTAACTTTAATAAAATACCAACTACAAGCTATCGCCTCCGCTTCTTGGACCGTTTCTTCACGTTTTTCTTGCTGACCTTGTTTATTTTCGCGATTTTCCGCTTGTGAAGCCACACGGGGTACTGTCCGTTCTGATCCTTCATTGTTTTGCTGTTGAACACTCGCTTTTTGCCGTCTTCGCCTTCCACTTCGATCTTCTCGTCGTCCGAGCTCATTTCAACGTCTTCTTCAGGCTCTGGCTCAGGTTCTTTCTGCTTTTTTTTCTTATTTTTCACAGCACCAACGTCCAAAAATATGACTTGTTCAGATTCCATAACCTCACTTTCCTTGACTTTTTCTTCCTCTTTTATTCCAAGCATTTTCTTCAATCGGCTTAGTTCTTTGACGGCATAACGTTCCCGCTTTACGGCCCTGCATTTTCGCTTCCATCTGCTGCGGAGAGACTTCGCCATTGTAGGTTTTTAGGATTAAAAATAAACAAACGTGGAGCACGAGCTCCCGTCAAATTGAAAAGACAAATAGTATCCCTTAGTAGTCTGTGAAGACAAAAGAACTTTTTTTTAATTGTATTGTAACATTTGTAACGTCAAAGTGACAGAAAGCCACAAATTGCAATTATACATACTAACATAGACGTGCATTCCGTAGGTTGATTTCCGCCCATCACACGACATTTTCGTGCATTTTCGCCCCGAGGGAGCCCCGAGGCGATAAAGTTGATGAAAAATTAAAATCTATTGTAGAAAACGACAAAACAGCTTCGTTCGTTGTTGGATTTTTTGCAACACTGCGCACTGCGGTTTTTTTGGCCTGGTAATGTTCTCTTTGACATTTAAGTTTTTATGTTGCCATGAGTATGTTTTTTAGGAGATTTCTGTTTATTTTGAAACTAAAATATATTTTTTTACATTGTGTGGTATTCTGGCCGTAAAGACAAAAAAATAAATGGGTAGGTAAATTTTTTTGGCCAAGTCTAGGATGAGTCTTGCTATCCAATGTGGGAACTCTGCCAACATCTTTAGTATCACGCTAAGAGGTGGTTTTTTTCTCAGATTTATTTTAGTTTTTGTTAAAATAGTTTGGTTTTGTAATAATTTCGAAAAAAAAATATAGTTTTCTATTAAATTTGTTTACCATGTGTATCTTTGCCTTTCAAATTGCCAGTTGTTACTTATTGTCAATTTAAACTTACCTAGCTAGATAAAAAAAATAAGGAAGCACGTATTGCAATGATGGATTTGTAAATGTATGCGTCGACATTTAAAGATGAGCAATCAATTTTGATATCTATTAAGGGTAATATTTACTTTCCACTTTTTTAAATGTGAATTTGGGCAAGGCAATCAATATTATGAACGAACATTTTTCATTAAAATACGTCATTTAACACGTATCCACTTCATTTAGCCTTAGCCTGACCTTAAAACTTAAAAAAAAAACTATTCTTATTTTATCATTACTGAAAATTGTCAGAGCTATTTTGTCTTGTCTCATTGACAAACATAATATGTTATTCTGTTTTTATTGGAGCGAAGAATGGCAACACTTCGGGGCTGGCGTTTGTCTGCTTTGGTCGCGTCCGGCTGTAAATGAAATAAATAATTAACTTCGTGATACATTATTGTGTTTCTTAAGAATTTTGGAAACGTTCCAACATTATTTTGTTTACTTTCTGTCGGTCATCATCCTTTAAACTTAAGCAAGTGCCGCTTTGCTTGATTCCTTTGTGTCGATAGCTTTGTGTTTTCGATTTGTATCTTAAAAAAAACTTTGAATATAAAATGGGTTCTTTGGGCGCCGATAGTGAAGTAAAGGTGGAGATGGACGACAGCGGATGCGTACAAGATGGTAAGATAAGTTTTAATGTGTTTTATTCATGTTTATAAACTACCACAGTTGTCCTTATATTTACATTTTCGTGGAGACAAAATATTGTAATGGTGGACTTATTTTAACTTTGTCGTGCTTGATTCATAATCTTTGGCTGACAAATTGCATGTCAGAGTCTATTACCGGTGTTTTGCGTGTTTAAAAGTTGTTCAAAATATAATTGATTCCAATTGAGTCTTATGCTGTGGCCATATTGTTATTATTTACTTTTTTGTGTTAGAATTCAGATTTGTTACCTACTAACGCTACTGTATATGTTTACACTATACAGGCAAAACACTGACACACATCTACATATTTATTGTTGAAAAAATAATAGTTTTTTTTTTTTTCTTTTTTTTAATCTAAATTGTTGCTTATTTCATTCTAATAAGTTTCCCAAGTAAAAAAACCCAGATTGTTTAGTTAAATGTGTCTAAGATACTTTGTGTTTTGTGATTCATACTTAATTGAAATATTTATGAAGTTATTCAATCATAAGATATTTTTATATACAACCATGCCCATGTTCCGTAATGGGGTGGGCAGAGCACATGAAATATTAAATAGACAAGACTGTGGCTATTTCAAGTTTCATAGCCACTTTTAGCATAATTTTAGATATAAAAACAGATTAAAGAGGTACCTAGTGATGAGTGAGGGTTGCCACTCTGTATACCAAAGCTTATCCAAATCCAAATTAGTTGCCAGTTCTAACCACAGTAGAGATGGAGAGGTTTTATTCTAAACCCAATATCACACAGTCGGTATTAAATTTTGTGATTTAATTATACCATGTACTATCAGGTTTACAATATCATCTCTCCATTTCTTTTGGACATGTAAGTAAGTTAGTAAACACTATAATCAATATAAAATTGGGCAAACACGTCTAACGTAATGCTGCTATCAGGAGTCATCGGCAGTAATGGTCGCTAACCTAAAAGCGACCTGTGTTGCCATAAACAAAAGTTGAAGTTGAAGTAGTAAACACTATTGTACAAAAGGAAAAAACACTAAATACCAAAAACTAAAATTAAATACAAATGAAATGGTGACGTACAAAGGCAGACTTATCCCTGGGATCTCTTACAGACAACCTTTGAGAGGCATGTTACATGTTGCAAGAGGTGACCAAAAAAAAAGGTTTAGGTCAAGGCTGGCTAAATCCGGGCCCGCGGGCCTCAAAGTGGCCTGCCAAGGCATCTGATTTGGCCTCCCAGCTTATTCACAAATTATACTAGATGTGGGTGCGAGCATTGCTTTGTCTTTGTTACGTTTCGTTCTCTCTGCCTACCCCATTTGGGAACATAGGCATGATTGTATGTATGTATTTTCATTATAGTAACAATATTTAGTTCATGCCTGTGCCATGCAATGGACACTGAGATTGAGTAATTCAATTAGACTTGATAAGGGGGTGTCCATAAATTACGTGAGGTGTTTTAGGGGGGGAGGGGGTCGAGTCAAATCTCACCTAATCTCACGTTGGGGGGAGGGGGGGTCACGGCAAATATCACGCAATTTTTTTCTTGTTTGACACGACATAAAAAACTACTATTTTAGTCAATTTAATCCAGATGCCTAAGGTCTTAAAAACCAAAGTGAGGATGTGGATGGCGCTTTCCATTTGACACTTCATGAGTGTATCCGAACGAAGCAAAAATTGAGTTTTTTTTTAAGTTGCGACATTCATTTTATTTATTCTTGTCAAATAAATATGATTTTTCTTTTCACAATAACAATCCAACGCGTTTACGTAACAAAACCACATTTAGAAAAATCTCACGTGAGATTTAGGGGTGGTGGAGGGGGTTGACTAAAATCTCACGACATCTCACTAGGGGGGTAGGGAGGGTCAGAAAATTGAAAAAAACACCTCACATAATTTATGGACGCCCCCTAATTATTTTATTAGAAGTTAGTTTGTAGTCACTCCATCCGATTCCCATGTGGAGTTGGGTTTAGAATAACACCTCTCCAATTCTTCCATGGATGTCGTAAGAGGCGGCTAAGGAAATAGGTTAATATATATTTTAGGCGACAGGCTAGCAACCATCACTACACCTCTTTACTTAAAGCCGAAAAATCATGGTAGAAGTGGCTACAGAAATTGAAGTAGTCATGGTTTACACTATGTAGCGTTTGTGCTCTGCCTACCCCATTTGGGAATACGGCCAGATGTGTTTTTATGTGCATCCGAATAATAATAAATGAATGAATCAATGTATATTTCTGGAATTATAATTCGGGCGCGGTATGGCGACCCGACGTCCTTTCAAGATCACGATATTGTGCGTCACTGAACAAATACATTAATAATACTTGGTTTTTTAATATTATGGTCTCCGTATGGCGTCAGGTTTGGAATAACACTTATCCATTTCTTCCGTGGATGTCGCAAGACTAAGGAAATAGGATAAGGTATGCTTTAGGCGATAGACTAGCAACCTCTCACTATTATACCTTTTTCATCTGTTTGCAAACCTAACATTATGTTAGAAGTGGCTAAGAAAAGTCATGGTTTTGTCTGTCACATTCTGTGTGCTCTCCCTACCCCATTTGGGAACACAGGCGTGATTGTATGTATGTTGTGATGGACTGATATACTTAAAAATTCTTCTTTTTTACAGATCCTCAGACTTTGAAGGACGAGGTGCAGCGGGTCAACCTCCTGGACCTCTCCGATGACGTCCTGCTCCTCATCATGATGAACCTGTGTCCGAGGGACCTCAAGGCTCTGGGATAGTGAGTGCCCATCCATCAGTTATTACCGCACTTATATTTAGGATTTATGGCTTCCAATCCCGTAATACCGAGGTGTGATGCGGATTTTCGGAAATTAGGTGGATATCTAAAAAAAATATCTTTAACGGAGTCAAAACTTATATAAAAAATCGATTTTTTTAAACCTTTTCAATGCCTGGTATTGTAAATTGATACATTCAAATATCAAAATATTAAATATGTAGGTACTAGCTTTTGCCTGCAGCTTCGCTCGCGTTAAGAAGTATTTTAGGAAAGTGGAGGGGTTATGAAGAGACAAAAAGTATCCTATGTCACTCTCCACCCCTTTAACTATCTCCACCCAAAAAACCACATCAATCCGTCGCCCCGTGTAGCCGTGAAAAATGACAAACAAACACACTTTCCCATTTAAAATATTAGTATCGATATTGATATTGATATATCTATGTATTGATATTTTTTCAACAAACCTATAGTGAGATCAACCGACACTTTGCAGCTGCTGCGAGCGCCTCGGAGCCCTAGTACTGGACCGTACCCTCTGGGTGGTCGCGGACGCGCGGGAATACCCGGTCTCGGAGGCCCGGCTGCGGTGGCTGCTCCATCATGCGCTGCACCCGGGGACCAAGGAGCTGCTGCTGACCGGATGCGTTGGGGAGACTGATCAGTGAGTCATATAGACTGGTTGACAGACGGACTTGCTGACAAACAGACAGATGGAGCGACGCCAGACAGACAGACAGACGGATGGAGCGACGTTAGACAGACAGACGGATAAAGCAACATTAGACAGATAAGTAGGTAAGTCTGGCTGGCTGACAGACAGATGGAGCGACGTTTGACAGACTAATGGAACAGACAGACGGAAGGATCATCATTAGAGAGACAAGTGGGATAATCTGACTGGCTGACAAATAGAATGACGAAGCGATGTCAGACTGCCAAGCGGGATAGACAGACTAACTTACAAACAGACTGATGGAGCGACGTCAGACAGACAGACGGAAGGAGTAACATTAGATAGACAAGTGGGATAGTCTGACTCTGATATACAGAAAGACAAAGCGATAACAGACTGACAGGAGGGGTTGAGAGATGGACGGATCGACGTTAGGCAGACAAGTGGGATAGACGGACCGACGTTAGTCAGCCGAGCGGGGCAGACAGACTGGCAGACAGAGTAATGACAGACAGACAGACGGGAGAGACAGACTGGCAGACAAACTGATGGACGGAGCTACGACAGACAGAATTATGGACGTTTGTTCCGACAGACGGACATACTGAAGAACGGATTAAAATACCCATCTGGTTACCCTGAATTAGCTAAACGTGGCCCTAGATTTTTTGAATTCATGTGCTCTGCCTACCCCTCATGGGAATACAGGAGTGACAATATGTATGTATGTATGGATTAAAATATTGGAAGTAATCACGTCTCATAACCTAGCTAGGTGGACTAACGACTTGACTCTTTTAAAGATGGCTGGCCGAGACACAGGAGAAGGCTCGCGAGGAGAAAGAGAACGGCAAGGAGCGTGCAGATAGCCAGGCATCCGAGAGTAATAACATAGCGGCCTACGGTGAGTTCATACACACATACATACATACATACAACCCCGTGTGGTGCCCGGTTACAATATATCCTTACTAATATTATAATCCTTATCCTTACTTCCGTACCAATATATAAATGTGAAAGTGTGTTTGTTTGTTTGTTTGTTCCGCTTTCATGCCGTAACTACTAAACCGATTGCTTTGAAATTTTGCAGACTATTTCACGTTCTGAATAATTTTAGGTTGAAATATGATGAAAGATGTATAATAGTGACAGGTTGCTACCCTCTCGCCTTAAGCATACTTTAGTGGCCTCTTGGGATATCCACTCAAGAAATGGAGATGGGTGTTAGTTTGTTTATGCTGTGCATTAATTCATATATTTTTGTTTTAGCACATCGGAGCGAGCCACCAACGTAAGTTTATTTCGTTTAAAATATCTTTATTAATTTATTGTTATTGTAGGTTTTAATTGAAAACTTTTTTTTAGTAAAATAAGTTGACGTTTTGAGTGTTTTCCACTCAGAACTATTAATACTATTTCATGTTAGACCTCGTTCCCACCGCGTCGGGCGCCCGCACGATTTTTAATCGGGCCTCGGCGCCTCTGTTCACACTGACCGGCTGTCGGCCCGATTTTTAATCGGTGTCGGGGCCTCTATTCACACCAGTCGGTTGTGAGCCCGATCGCAGCTGGCGCCATTTTGTGATTTGATAGTTTGACAGTTCATTGGCGCGAGCGGGGTCGCCTCGACATCCGATTTGATGTGAACATTTTATGTCGGATCCGACTGTCGAGCGTGTGTGAACAGCTCCATATAAAATGTACTGCGGCCACGACGCCCGATTAAAAATCGTGCCGTCGCCCGACGCGGTGGGAACGGGCTCTTAGGATTTTGGGTTTGCTAAAGTCGAGCGAACACGTTTTTAAATTAGAAATTAAACTAATTACAGTTATTTCTATATGTAGTGAGTTAGTGGCCAACTATTTTTAACCGACTTCAAAAAGGAGGAGGTTCTCAATTCGACCTAATTTTTTTTTTTTTTTTTTTTTTTTTTTTTTTTTT
>BHDV01051006.1:13836-26122 GCA_005406045.1 Adoxophyes honmai | reverse complement strand
CGAGGTAGACATTAGGCTCTTTTAATAAGGCAAAATGTGTACCAAACACTTCGAGACATAAGATATAGCCACTAGCCCTCGGGTCCCCGGTGGGCGACTCGGAAGTGTCCGCCTTAGGCTGGCTCGGGTCGCTCCGGCGGCTGTGGCTGTCCCCGGCGAAGGCCGGGCCGCCCGCGGGCGCCGGCCGCCCGGAGCGCGCGCCCTGGGAGCACGAGGTAGGCAGAGCACACTGATACTTGAAAAAAAAAAAATTGTTGCATACTTTTTACTGCATGCATCCAGGAGTTGCATGAGCAATGACAATAGGGTTTTTGTTAATCATTTAAATATATTTCTATAAAATTCTTTATTGTGTAATGAACACGATATATTAGTATTTCCGGATTTTTATCTGTATTAAATATAAAAAATAAATATTAGAGTTCAAATTCTCAAAATCGCGCGAAAAACGTTGTTTAGAATATTGAGTCGATCACATGACGTCTGTGACGTCACAGGCAGGTAAACAAAGCCGTACGAATCCCAGAGGCTTTGTCAACTTTGTTTACCTGCCTGTGACGTCATCGATCAATCACAGAGCGTTTCGGTCACAGATACGTTATTAAAGAATATTAGAAAAGAATTGAACAAAATCCTCTAAGAATGCATAATATTTTGGTCAAAAGAAAGTGAAATAAATTAAATAATGGCCACAAATTAATAGTTTATTTTAAGTGTTGTTGAAAATGTGGGGAAAATACGTAAAAAAAGTTTTTTTTTTTATTAAACCGAGTTGTACAGTTTGAATAGTGTATATCATGCCTGTATTCCCGAATGGGGTAGGCAGAGCACATGAAATGCTTCATAGATAAAGACTATTCCACGTTTCGTGGCTACTTCTCATATATTTAGGTTTTAAGTTGCCAGCTTGTCGTTTAAAATACACTTTAACCTATTTCCTCGGTCGCCTCTTACGCCACGGAAGAAAAGGAGAGGTGATATTCTAAACCCGGCACAGGATATGTCAGGGTTATGTAAAGATAAATGAAAATGTTGTTTCAGGAGCCCGAATACTACAAGAACAAGCCGCCGCGATATTTTGACAAGGACACTAATGGGCCACACTCAGGCGAAGATGAGTGAGTTTATACATACATACATACATACCTATATCACGCCTGTATTCCCAAATGGGGTAGACAGAGCCCGTGAAACGGTTCATAGACAAAACCATTGTTTTGTGACCACTTCTGACATATTTTTAACCGACTTCAAAAAGGAGGAGGTTCTCAATTCGACCTAATTTTTTTTTTTTTTTTTTTTTTTGTGTGTATGTTACTCGATATCTCGGAGACCCGTGGACCGATTTTCAAATATTTTTTTTTATCGAAAGGGTATAACTCGAAATTGGTCCCATTGGCACGAAACCAGGATCTGATGATGGAATCTTGGAGAAATCGAGGGAACTCTTCAAATTTTATATGGAGATGTACGGCGTTTTCGGTAATTTGTTGATGAAGTCAAGATTTTACATTCAGTAAACTGAATACTTTCAAAATATTGCTAATTTGAAGTCGGTTTTTTTTTGTTTAAAATTATTATTTAGGTTTAAGTTGTAATGTACCTTAATGCATGATTTCCACCAAACGGCCGGAATCGGAAAGAATTTTATGGTCCTTAGACGATACTGAACCTTACGGTCACTGTGTTTAAGTCTACATTACCTTATGTTTCATATTCCGTGGTCGCGGGCGACGTACGTCACCTAGCTTTTGTACGCTGCTTGGTAATGTAGACTTAAACACAGTGACCGTAAGGTTCAGTATCGTTTAAAGACCATAAAATTATTTCCGATTCCGGCCGTTTGGTCCAATCGTGCATTAAGGTACATTACAACTTAAACCTAAATAATAATTTTAAACAAAAAGAAAACCGACTTCAAATTAGCAATATTTTGAAAGTATTCTGTTTACTGAATGTAAAATCTTGACTTTTCCGTAGTCGCCTCTTACGACGTCCGTGGAAGAAATTGAGAGGTTTAGATCCGACCGCATACGAATATTTTTCATGATGCATTTTTCTTGCACATTTTGAGTATTCTATGCTCCATATAATCCAGGCAGTGATATAATCCGACCAATTTTACCTTCCAGCGACGACAAAGAAAAACCGACAAAACGCAAGGCCTCAAACGACAACGCTGGTCCTTCCAACGGGGACGACCCGGGCCCGTCCAAACGGAAGCGAGACGACAACGACACGACGAGCGGCGCGGGGACGTCGCGTGACCAAGATACCGAGCGAGAGGGCCTACCGAAACACCATGTGTTATACGTCAACGTGGGACAACAGGTTAGTAAAAAGGTGTCAAAAACGCTGCGGTTGTGACGCCGCGTCAAAAACGCTAAGATGTTGACGAGGTTATAGTAACCGCGTCAGGGTGAAGAATTGACGCCGCGTCAAGGAGGCTGCGGTTGTGACGCCGTGGGATTGACGCCACGCTAGACATCGCTACACCAGTATAGCATAGTAGTTTATGTATGATTGAGAATATGTAGATTAGATGATAAGGTTCATATAAGCGATAGTTCACCTCAACTGTGTGGAGCAGGGGTTCCCAATCTTTTGTAGACCGCGGTTCACTGCATTTATTCGAGCGTTTCAACCGTCTCATTCATCTGGATACTCTGTAAAAATGGAAGATTATTTTGATACTGTCGTTTAGTCATCTATTAGACGAAAAGGAACTCGTCAAGAACAATATCAAAATCGGCAGCAGATTTATATAAAACTAGCGGACCCGGCGAACTTTGTTCCGCCTGAGACACTGAATGAGCAGACTTTTGATTTAAAAGTACCAGGATGGCATGATTTATAAACGGTCGCACTAACACGACTTTGCATAACTTAGTATCTTATGTCTTTTCCCTGGTTTGAAGCTACCTCCCCACTACATTTCAGCCAAATCTGTTTGGCCGTTCTCGAGTTATGAATAGCGTAATTTTATAGGTGAGTATACATAAACAGAAAAATAATATGTCAGCATTAACTCGAGAACGCCTAAACCGATTTAGATGATTTCGGATTAGTTTGAATCGTCACAACGGTGGTTAACAGAATAAGTATTAAAAAAGTTAAAATGCTGACGCATATTGTTTTTAGTGTTCCGTTCCCAAGGGGGTAAAAACGGGCTCTATTACTGAGACTTCGCTGTCTGTCTGTCTGTCTGTCCGTCTGTCACCAGGCTGTATCTCACGAACCGTGACCGCTAGGGAGTTGAAATTTTCAATATAAGTACCCATTTAATTGAGTAAGTACAATAGTTTCATGTACATGTATGTTTTTAATTTGATTAAACTTATTAATTTCAAGTTGTTCCTTTCTTTTAAAATACTATGTTACTACGGCAGAGTTCTTATTTTTTAGCTTTCCTTTCGATTGGTATCAAAAAAGTAGGAAGATTTTTTTTTGACATTTAAGTCGGTTCGATTCCCAGACGAAGCAAGTAATTTTTAGAAAATCAATCAATACAGAACTGCTGACTTTTAAAAATAAGATAAAGTCTTCTTTGCGCAAAATACCCTATCTACGATATTTAAGGTACTTCCTCTTCATGTCCCATATTTGGAACACCCTGTGTAATTTTTTGAAAATCTATGAATGCAGGATTACTAACTTTTAAAAATAAGATAAAGTCTTCTTTAAGCAAAATACCCTATCTACGATATTTAAGGTACTTCCCCTTCATGTCTCAAATATGGAACACTCTGTATATATGTCGAACGGGATAAAAAGTATCCTATGTGTTATTCCTGGCTATAAGCTATCTACCCACCAATTTTCAGCCATATCGGTACAGCCGTTCTTGAGTTATAAGTGGTGTAACTAACACAACTTTCTTTTATATATATAGATTGTAGACAGATGAATGAGACGGTCGAAACGCTCGAATAATCGCCCTCCAATGTTTAGAATTTTATCACAGCGCCCTACTCTAGTTTCATACATAATGTACAGTATTCCCAAGAAAATAAGTGACATCGGCTGTTACCGTCTGCGCCGAGAAGCGCAGAACGATATCCGAGAGTAGCCGAACGAGTAATTTATCTATATTGAACTTTATTTACAAACGCTCTGGGCGAAATTTCGCTTCTCGTTTACACACTTGCTTGCTTTTAGTTCGGCTACTCGACGCATTTGGCGCTGGAGTGCTAGACATCTGTCATGAGTCATTTGTCTGAGACTTCAATCAATAACCAATCACAACGCAAGCGTTTAGCGCGCGAAAAAAAATATTTTATCATTGGTAGATCAAAGTTTCCCGCGCCACAAAACTAGTCTGTTACGCAGGTACATCGTGGAGCATTCTTTGTTTGGTAGTACTGTACATCATGCCTGCATTCCTAGGGTGACCGCCGAGGGTAGGCATGAAATCGTATCCATTTTATGTATGACATACGCGTACCCTCTCTAAAAACGTTCCTATAGCACATTTTCGGCCCAAATTTAATTCAAAATTATTCATTTGTTTTAGGAACCGGTAGAGGAGGTAATCATCATCATCATCATCACACTGCACGCTTGACAGATGCATTATGCTCCCTCGGACTCGCCCACGGATCATTATTGGCGACACCCTGATGAAGGGACTATAAGGGTGTCGTTTATAATGACCCCCTATCATTTATTTTTATTAATATTAAACACTTGCTGGCTTAACACGAGCGAGATAGACTTGCTGTCTTTTTCTTTCTCTAGTTAGACAGTGACAGGTATAGTCTATCTCGCGCGCTTCTCCACTCACGCCTTGTTGTACAGTCAGGGAAATTGGATGTTTAGCAGGTTGAGATACTTCTAAAATTGGCCTTATTACTATTTCCAGCCAGTCGCATGACATAAATACTCAATATTGAACTTCGTGGTGAAGTTTGTCCTGTTATGCATGATTTCCACCAAACGGCCGGAATCGGAAAGAATTTTATGGTCTTTAAACGATGCTGAACCTTACGGTCACTGTGTTTAAGTCTACATTACCATAAAATTCTTTCCGATTCCGGCCGTTTGGTGGAAATCATGCATAATACGAACAAATTATGAAGGCGGTCAACCTGCCAAACATTCAATTACATACAAAATTTACATTTTCAATTCTATGTTTTTAAAAACATGCACTAAAATGACTGACTTTTTTTCTCCCATCGTTTGGGATTTATGGAAAAAGTGTTACAAAAATACGAGTAAAGCTAAAACGGGGTTAAATGGCCCATTATAAAGATTCAATTTACAAAATTTGAAAAAAAGCCTCCTCGTATTGAAGTTGCAAATCTTTTTGAATGAAAAATTGAAAATCCGTTACAGTTCAAATAGTCCGGGAGGCAGAGGCTTTCTAAACAAGTCATTTTATGCCTGCTGATGTTAATATAGCAAAAAGAATGCATGTGGCGCATGACGAAATCGATCGTCAGCTGGTCCATTAGCGGTGGATGCGAGAGTGGGAAGCTGCAGAACACGTCAAAAAAAAAAAAAGTCATTTCATAATATAGTCATTTAATAACAACTTTAGGTTTATTTATTTTTTTAGGCACGCTCAGCTGACGTATAATCCACCCTCTGCCATGCAGCTGATTATTTTTTTTTAATTGTAATAATTGCCAATTACTCGTGAAAAAAATTTCGTGCGGTATAAAATGACTTTAGTTTTTTTTTATTTTTGACGTGTTTTTCATGGGGTTTCACAGCTAGCCCCCCCGCAGGTGCGTCAGCTGACCTTCACTTTCCTTATTAGGGACAGCTTCTTTACTAGTATGTGAAGTAACGATCGGTATAAAAACACTTTTCAAAATAGCCTCTGCCTCCCGGACTAAAAGTTCTGTTAAATAATCTATGACACCTAACTTCAGTTCTATTAAGTGACAGCTTACTAGTCTTTACAATATTTTTGGCTTTATTAATTTATATTTTTTACCCATTGTTTTGAAACACGTTGTGTAATAAGGCTTCCTTGATATTGAAATGTTCATAACGAAAAATACGGATGACGCACGTCTGAAAACGAGTACAGCTCGACATGTTTGGGCTAGCCTATTCTATTCTACGGCTTTTCCGGCGAACAGAGCGGTGGCGCGGTGCGCGGTTGACAGCAAACGCCGCGGTTACTAGATGAAGGGCTATAGACTGGTTCGAAACATGTCAAACTGAGCTATGAAAATCTTTCCCTATTAATGAGTGTTGCAACAGTTTTAGGTTTAATTTTGATAAATTACTAATATAATTTTCTATTATTTTCTAGGAACCAACATCACAGGTAATTATTAAAAAAAATTCAAGGGAAGAGTTCTAAGTAGGGCTTCCAATCCCGTATTACCGAAATCTAGTCTAGTGAATCGGGATTACGGGCACGGGAGCCTCGGGAATTGCGCGAGAAAAGCGTGCATTCGATGTCCTTTAGTAACATTTTCAGTTTTTAAAAGCTGAGTAACTTAGTAATTCATATCTCTGTGATTAAAAAAAAAATTGTTTGTTTTTTATTCAAAGTTTCTTTTTTTGTGAAAAAACAGTATAATTTGATTGTTTTAATACTAATAGTAATACTTAATTAAGTATGTAGTTAGATGATTTATGAGATTGGCTAGTGTATTGTGGGCGATGGGCTAGCAACCTGTCACTGCAATATCACGTTTAACCATCTGGTTACCCTGAAATTGCTAAACGTGGCACTGGATTTTTGAATTCATGTGCTCTGCCTACCCCTCTTGGGAATACATACATACATACATATACTCACGCCTGTATTCCCATGAGGGGTAGGCAGAGCACATGGATTCAAAAATCCAGTGCCACGTCTAGCAAATTCAGGTAACTTGGGAATACAGGCGTGAGAATATGTATGTATGTATGTATGATTTATTAATTCTATGTTTTGTTATAATAAACGCTTTTACATCATGGTTACAAACGGCTTCGACATGCGGGATCCCGCAAATACCGAGATCCCGCGGGATTAGAAATTCGTAGTCCCGTAAATGCCGAGATTGGATTCTTGTCGCGGAATTGGAAGCCCTAGTTTTAAGGTAGAATTAGTAATTATATAAACCGAACTCCGTTTCTCTGACTGAGTAACGCAGACAGACAGCCACACAAATTTTACTTGTTTTTCATTTTCACTAACTTCTCTGATGACAATATTTACTTCACCATAAAATAAAGATTGTTGAGTTAGAAATTTGGCCGTTTGGTTGAACTTTTTTCGCTGACTGTACTTTTTTCCAACTGTACATCATTGTCATCCATCCTAGATTATGTGCACCAGATTTCAAGTCAATCAGACCAACCGTTGAAGGGTTCCCTCCATCGGAGACAGTCCCGGCTGGGCCACCAGAAGTCCACTACCGAAATATTGCATTGTCACCCGATTCACATAAGTGTACAAAATTTCAGCTCAATCGGTAACCGGGAAGTGGGCCTTTAACACATTCAGAACCAAGGACCCGGCTCCCGGGTTCTTCAAAAAATTCGCGATATACCGAGAACCCGGTAGCCGGGTTCATTTTTTACTAGCTATAGACTACTCGGTTCCGCGCAGATGTTTTGATTTTAGGCTTGGTCGTGAATGTGTTAACTTGTTAACTTGTGTTAACTTGCAAGAGAAGAAGAGGACAGGTGAAGCTAAATAAGAGCTTCTAAACTTATAAAAAACTAGCTTTTGCCCGCGGCTTCGCCCGCGTGGAACTCGGTTATATTGCGGTATAAAGCACAAGTATAAGAAAACTTCTCGTTTCAAACGACACACAGCGCCATCGATCTATCATCTATCGATTGATATCGATCTATCAAGCAAACTATATTTTTGTTTTCCCTCGGGAACATCAATTTTTTCCGGGATAAAAAGTACCCTATTATTTAATCCGGACTTCTATCTTTATGTCTGCAAAATTTCAAAGCAATCGGTTCAGTAGTTACTGCGTGAAAGCGGAACAAACAAACAAACAAACATACAAACTCACTATCTGACTTATAATATTAAGTAAGGATAAGGATAAGCAAACATACAAATATCGGGACAGGTGAAGCTAAATAAGATCTTCTAAAGTTATAAAAAATAAGGGGGGCCCAGTGTCAAAAAAAAAGTTTTTTTTCGTACATTCTGTGAACCACCCTACTCTAACCTCTTCTCTTTCCAGGTTCACGCAGTCTACCGCCTCTCTCTGGACACTGACCACCTCTTTTGCCGGAACCCTTACCTCCGCCAACCAGAAGCCAACCAGGTCTTCCTCACACCAGCTCCACATTTGGACGCGGATTCACTCGTCACAGACTCCGCGATCCGACGGTTTGGTAGAGCGGATGGAGAGGACATTAACTACGTCCATATAGGGCCGAACGGCCCTGAGGATTCCCCTCTTTTAGGTCACAGGCCTAACAGGTCACATATAACGCACTTAAGTATTACAGGCTTCAGGTATATCACGGATAGGAGTCTGGTACACTTGGCTACGGCAGCTCCGGATTTGGTGTTCATAGATTTTTCGGAGACGAATGTTACAGCTCAGGGCGTGGAAACGTTCAAGAGTCTTAGGCCGGAATGCGAGGTTATTTTTAGTCCGTATGTCGAGAAGAAGGATTGAATTGGTGAGAGTTGTATGTACATGGTTTTTAAATTTGATAGGTTTTCAGGCCGTGTTGAATTCTGTTTGGATGCCTGGCAAATGTAATGGTCTATTTTTTTGGCTCGGATGCTAAAATGGCTGCCGGTGTTGTCGGTTTTGCGATTTGAAAATAGTGTTGCCACAGTTGAAAGGGATAAATTAAATTTATGTATTTTTTTTGTAATCATTATTATTAGATTTTTAATTGCCTACTTGTTAATTACGAGTGAAAATTGCACAGTTTAAAACATTGTTGTTTTCACTGGTTTCCTTCCCAAAAATCAAATCAATAGAAAACCGACCTATCTCCTCAGCTATGTTTATATCTCTGAGATATTGACAAACCATACATACATACATATTCTCACGCCTGTATTCCCAAGAGGGGTAGGCAGAGCACAAGAATTCAAAAATTCAGTGCCATGTCTAGCAAAAATACTTGCACTACTTGCCAAAATAGAAAAAGCGAAGGGCTTAAAATAAATCACACTTCAGACCTAAGGGGCCGTTCATAAACTATGTCACACGAATTACGTAATTTTTTATCCCTCCCCCGTCACAATTCGTCACATTTGTGAGTTAAAGTTTGATGTTACATAAATTTTACAATTTTACATTTCCGAAATTAGTTCTACATTGAGTGTTTCGTTAACAGTGGAAAATTCGTG
Source organism: Adoxophyes honmai (assembly GCA_005406045.1). Classification (NCBI taxonomy): domain Eukaryota; kingdom Metazoa; phylum Arthropoda; class Insecta; order Lepidoptera; family Tortricidae; genus Adoxophyes; species Adoxophyes honmai. The sequence continues at coordinate 16,830 of BHDV01051006.1, read as the reverse complement.
TTTTATAACGTAGTTTTAAAGTGACGACACAAAATTTAAGTCCCCTCCCCAATGTCACACAATGTCACACTTCGTCAACCCCCTCCCTTGTGTGACGTGGTTTATGTGACGTCCCTTATGCTTCACAAATCTAGATATGCTCACCAAACTAAGTAAATGCCATCAGAGACACAAAAATGCGGTATAAGTTATAAACTAGGTTAATTTTGTATTTTTTGGGTTAGCCCCCTTTCCCGAATCGTGTCGCGAACAGCTGCATATAAAATGTTCAGCGGCTACGACACCCGATTAAAAATCGTGCGGGCGCCCGACGCGGTGGGAACGGGGGCTTAGGTTTTTGTGTCCGATCCGATTTACGGGTAATTATTTTAAGTTACTAAACTTAGATAAATTTTAATTTATACTCTGTGGGTCAATCAACTTTGTCCCTGGTTGCCATAGTGATGACTTCTTTGTCCCTCAGTATTTTGTAGAATACAAGCCCAAAACATAAATCTAGGTAAAGAAGTAAATCTCCATACAAAGTGTTCGAGCAAAGCACAGACACGATATCTCGGAACTTGGGACCAGTCCGAGCGTTGTCATCCGCTTGAGACGCGCCTGTGAACGATGGCATCCTTTTTTCAAAGCTCAGACGGCTTATCACAGCAAGGAGAGAGATACGCGCGAGATAGCCTATACCTGTCACTGTCTAACTAGAGACGTTAGAAAATGACGGGTGGACTATCTCGTCGTATCCTACGAATAGGGGCATAATTACCATTAATGCCTTTTTCCTCTTCTTTGATAATCGAATTCTGTATTTTTTTCTACATCTACTAGTCTTAAAAATATAACAAACTCATTTCATTTCGAAAAGTTATTCAAGTTTTTCAGATGAGCCACTATTTCTTCCGTCGAATAACGCCACTATAGCCGTAAGAAGCTGTTTTCGCGGAGAAGTGAAGCGCGGGGAATCTGCGGGAGGGGAAACCGTCGGCCGCGTTCGCCATTACGCCCTTTTACACGCGGAGCGTTTGCGCATGTACTGGCCTAGGACTGTGTCGTTATAACCTTTACGCCCCTTTTCCATGGAGATAACGTGTTTACGACACCATTTTTTATGGCATTAACTACATTACGCCTTTTTTCCTCGTGAAAAAATTAAGTTTTTTTTTGAACTATCGTGGTAAAAAGAATTAACTGACATTATTTTACATAAATTACATAAAAAATAAAAAATATATTTAACCATAAAAATTGTAGGGTCTCAAGTATTCTTACTTTTTAATTTTAGATTACTAGGTTTTACGCTGATTTTTTTAAACAGTTTAAAGCGTCTCCTGTAAAATCAACTTTTTGTAGTTACGCCCCTTTTCGTGGGATACGACGATCTCTGTGTTGCCGTGCTAAGCATACTGGTAACACTAAATCCTATGTCATGTATCAGTTGTTGTAAAAGTGCTGTGGTAGGGTTCATATTTGTGAAAGGAAAAATACACAACATATGTTTGTATGATGAATACGAATGCTTGCTTTCGAGTCTTGGATGTTTATCTATATATGTATAAGTAAGTTTATCCGTTGTCTAGTACCCATAATACAGGCATTAAGTTGCCTAGTTTGGGACTAGGTGATTGGTGTAAATATTGTCCAGTGATATTTATTTATTATTTATTTATTTTATGAAAGTGTTGAAGTACTGGATAAAGTCTGCTGGATCAGATAATATTCATTTATTTAAAAATGCATATCGACAGTTTGCTACTACGAAAAAATGATTTTGCTGCTTGTGCTATTTCTATTTAAAGCCACGAGCTTTTTCCATTCCGATAAATGAAAAAAAAATGGATCTTTTTTTTGTTCACTTGGGATCTAAAGGGCTACTTATTGTGGATAGGAATCATAAAAAAATCGAAGTATTTTCCATTTCCATTGTTATTATACTTATTATACGTTTGTCGGATCCTATTAAAAAAATGAATTTTGTTTAAATTTAAAAAAAGCAATACCCTATGAAATAGGAAGTAAGAGTGAAATGTTTAAATTAGATTCTTAACAAAATTGTATATTTAATGATTTTATTGTACTTTAATTTTAAAGTATAATTTAAGTAAGTAAAATTAATTGTTTGTGTTTTTTCTCATTTATTCAAGGGCGTTGTTGAATAAAATGATAAACTTAAAGCAAAAATAAGCAAATACTATGCTAAGGATTTTTTGCTACTTTTATTGAACTTTGTTAGTATAGTCAAAAGATAACCCCCAAACCCCCCCCCCCTGGCTACGCCCATGCAACTGGTTATATCATTTCCCCAAAATCATGATGTCCTAGTAGCATTTTTCCACAAATAGCTTTTTTCTCAGTGTCGTTTTTTACGAAACCTTATTTTTAAAGTATTAGTATTTTTCCCTAATTAGAATCAACACAAACGTGTCGACGAAGCTCCGCGCGGAGCTCCTATTTCTACGTTATTTTGGCACTCCGGGTCGATGAAAACGTAACATAACATAACCTTCCTACGTTTGTGTTGATTCAAGTTAAAATAATGTTATTGTGAATAGATGCCTCAATAAAAAACGAGAGTGGGGAAAACCAGTGCCGTAACTAGGGCGGTGCCAGCGGTGCCCAGGCACAGGGCGCAGACCCTGGAGGGGCGCAGAAATGACCAGACCAGTACCTTCAAGGGCGCAGTTTTGAAAGCTCGCACCGGGCGCATAAAAGGCTAGTTACGGCACTGGGGAAAACCATTTGGGAAAATACGAAAAGAAATTTTGTTACTAGGATATAACGATTTTTGATGAAGTTGTCTAAAGAACCTGTCAAGCAACTGACTGAAAATACCAATATGACTAATTTCAGAATTATGTCAACCTGTTAAACATCTAATTTTCTTGACTGTACTTTCAAATTTCTATTTTTAAATGTAAAAGCGTGCGCACACAGAGAGCGGTCAGGAGTTCCGAGTTCCGAGTTCTGAGTTCTGCGTTCTATCGAACGTACCGATCTCTAACA
>BHDV01050895.1:291250-336894 GCA_005406045.1 Adoxophyes honmai | reverse complement strand
CGCTCTTGTAATAACACCATTGACGAGCAAGTGTGATGAAAAATAACATTGTTTAATCATCCATAAGAGCAAGATTAAACAGCTGAAAAGTGCCCATTGAATATGTGAAAAACTCTGAATTTCCAACTTAAAAAAGAAAAAAAGAACGACTGAATGAATGAAAACGAACATGAATGAAGTTCTGTTGAATCCTCAGAAGCAAATGGAAGCGTTCGATCAGTATATTATGGCCATTAGGCCCCACTCGGAGCCCGTGGTCTCACGCCTGGAGGGTGCTTCAGTCAAGTGCCGCACTACATGTGTCGTGCCGCGTCGCAGGACATAAGGGGCGGATTGACTATTGTCACAGTTGTTAGGGGAAGGACATTGTAATTAGTTGAAGTGTCTGGGAAGACACGTTTGAGGTGAAAGCTGTCTTTTGTTTAGTTTTTCGAACGTACGTGGAGGATTTTTAGTCTAAGGTGTACAGTGGCTGCGAGTTTCAATTGGGTCAAAATAAAAATGTTTTTAATGAAGTTTTTGAGGACGAAAATTCGTTCATTTGGAAATGTAACTTGTGGTGATGTTTTCTAACTTAAGTAACTATGGTCTGCTTTTTAATGGCAGAATATTAAAATTACACTGTCGTAGTTATTTGTGTTTCCACTATCGAAAGTTAACGATAAATAAAATTCTGTCGGTATGCTATTTCACAAAATAATTTAACTAGTTAACGTTAAAATTTGGTTTATTGCGATAACCACAATTTTTACAATAATATAACATGGGAAAATCACTTGTATCCTGGGTGCAAACATTGTAGGTGGTTTGAAGAGCACCAATAATACGCAGTATCATTATTTGTGAATTTGTCATTTATTTTGTACTTGTTGATTTAGTATTTGAAAATAATGTAATATAAAAATTATCCATACAAATAATTTTCGTGACATTTGACCGACTCATTGTTTTGGTCCTCACCCACACAAAAAAGCAAACTAACGAGTGTTGTATTATTAAATTCTCATAAATAAGAAACTTGCAAAAAACTCCAGTACTTATTGCCACTAAAGGGGGTGATCGACAGGCGAGTAAAACCGCGGTTTTGAAAACCGACGAGCCTGGCTCGGCTCGTTGGGACTGATCGACTGGCGAGTAAAACCGCGGTTTTGAAAACCGACGAGCCTTGCTCGTGGCTCGAATCGTTGGCACTGATCGAATAGTACGTAGTACGTACGTAGATCCATTATTTAATTGTAACACGGACTGAGCACGTTACGAAGTAGTAGTTCAGTTTGTTTCCGAGTAGGTAAACAGCTATTCTGGTGCACGTCCGTCCGAAAACTGACGTTACTGACGGACGGCTCGGCTCGCCGGTGGTGATCGACACGCGGTTTTGCGTGGCGAGCCGAGTAAAAAATATAGCAAGACGACGAGCCGCGAGCCAGGCTCGTCAGTTTTTAAGACCGCGGTATTGCAGTGATCCACTGGCGAGCTTTACCGACGAGCCACAAAACCGTCGGTATTACTCGTCTGTCGATCACCCCCTTAAGTCGGTACATTCAGCAAAAAGCAATTTAAAACATGCAACTCACTAGCAACTGATGGCAAGTCTTCCAACAGTGTTGCAACTCACAAAAACGGGTCAGCAACAAAAACATTAAGTCACAGCAACTAGAGGTATTATTTGAAACTGGCAACCAAAACACGCCAGCGTCGAGCGAAGTGTTCTCTAAACAAAAGATTACGGCGGGTCACAACGTCGCAATCAGCTGAAACGGGTGGCTCGAGTCGTAATTTAAACACTTTTTTAGGGTTCTGAATAAAATTTTACTTTTAGGGTTCTTAGGTAATGTAAGTTATGGGTTTGTTGAACGATTTTAATTATAAGTACGAGGATCTTGTTGTTGCTGGAAGAATGTGTTTTGATAGGAATGTGGAAGAAAATGCATGGGGGTTAGTTTTTTTTTTGTATTTATGACTAGCCTATATCAGTCTTTTGTGTTACATTGATGTACCTAATCGTTACGTTTTTGTGAAGTAGGTAACATAAAGAAACATTTTGTAGTTTTTGGGTGATAAAGTAACTAACAAATACGCACTCACATGTTCGCTAAGATAGGATATAATTATGGTATTTTAATAATGAAATTCTTCTCGCTTGTCAAAATATAAGTATTTTAAATTTACCTCTACATTGAAGTGTTATTACAGCCACTAAAACAAGAAATGTTTGGTAAAGTAAAAAAAAATACATCATACAATAAACTTGTTTTGCACGGAACCCTTCAGTACAATCCAATTTTCACTTGCCTTATTTTTAGAGCGAACACCGCTCCCTCATTCCCGGGAAGTGTTGCAAGTGTAGATAAAAATGTATAACGTCCCGCGTTTTGCGACTTCATCATGTTTATTCCCTGTGGAAGCGGCGATCAATCATTTAACGCTAATTGTCTTAATCCTGAGTGACGTTTTGCTGGCGAGCAAACTGCAAGTGAAAGCTGACAAGTGTCTACTTATTAAATATAGCTGGGATGAATTGTTCAAGGAAAACAAGGGTTGCTGGGTCATGTTAATGATGTTCTTTTACTCAATCAGCTGATTAACATCATTTTAGATGTGGTCAGAAATTAAGGCAGAAATCACACTAAGCCGTTCACCTGATACGATTGCCGCTCGTGTTTCAAACTACATCGGTCAACGAACGTCGTCGTTACACTAGACTGTTACGGTCACCGTATGTAGCATGCGGAGAAGGACTCAATCTAAATGACGCTTCAATACCAATTAAAAATAATAAATTTTCCTTTTTAGTTCTTAAACATTTTCAAACACTAAATTTATGAAGCGAGCTGCGTAAAAAAATACCGTCAAGTTTATAGTAAAAAGTACATACATACCTACATCATTATACATACATACATACCGTCACGCCTCTTTCCCACAGGGCTAGGCACCACTTTGTTCCACTTGCTACGATCCTGACATACTTCTTTTGCTACATCCACGTTCATTAGCTTCTTCATACATGCTCGTCGATTTCGGGTACTCTTGACTTGACCTGACCTGTTTCTAAAACGTCCGCGATTTGGTCACGGAACGTCCGTCTAGGTCTTCCCCTCCCAACACATCCATTCACACTTCCAGCATAGATCTGTTTAGTAAAAAGTAAACGAAAAAAAAACGATGTCATTTAAAAGTCAGCATTATTGAAATTGTTTCAAATGAATGTCAACGGACCTAAGTGTGCATTTCATGGAACAGACACAAAAATATAACGTGAACAATTTCGCGAGCAGAGATTCGAATAATGCGCATAATTGTATCCGCGCTTAACACAATAACTGAATACATGACTGTCATTCCACTAATCCCGATGTAAATTCGAAAATGCAAACGCTATTTAATATGCAAAAGGCGGAAATTTGGACTCGCATTAGTGGCCACAGTGACCCAAAACATGTATAATTTCATAACCTGCCTAAAAATGGTGTGAATGTAAATGAGCATTATTAATTTGTCACCGTAATTGGAGCTTATTAAACAAGTACACTTGTCCGGCAGCCGGAACCGGTAGCGAGCCGGATTCGGACGCGTTCCGGACCGTTATCCGCGCGAGCACTTCCGCACAGCACTATACCACTGTCCGGGGTAGGCCACACGGACGTATTATTGAGTGGAAATGGTATCTAAGGCCGGCCACATACATTCGGAATTTTTCCGTTCGGAATCCCGAATCAGACTTTCCGAACGCAGTCAATCCATACAAAATCAATGGACCGCCACACACATTCGGAAAAATTCCGTTCGGAATTCCGAACGGAAAGCTTACGAATGTGTGTGGCGGTCCATAGATTTTGTATGGATTGACTGCGTTCGATTTTCCGATTCGGGATTCCGAGTCAGAAAAATTCCGTATGTATGTGGCCGGCCTAACTATGTTTTTTAAATTGCAATCTAAATTGAGCTGACGATACCAAGTACCCTCATTATTAGATTTTAGTTGAGGAATGGTTTATACATCACGCCTGTGTTCCCAAATGGGGTAGGGAAATCACAATGAAACACTACATAAATTCATAAGTACCTACTTCACGTTTTGTTATCTCTTCTAGCATATTTTTATGGTTTTAAATTAAAAAGTAAAACTTTATAGTGACAGGTTTTTAGGCTGTCATCTTACTAATATTATAAACGTGAAAGTTTGTGAGTATGGATGGATGGATGTATGGATGGATGGATGGATGTTTGTTACTCCTTCACGCAAAAACTACTGAATGGATTTTAATGACACTTTACAATAATGTAGCTTATACATCAGAATAACACATAGGCTACAATTTATAAAGATTTTGTTTGAATTTTCCAAAATATGACGATAAATGTCGAGAAAGTAGGAAAAAATCTAATGTCTGCTGGCTATTCTGGCGGGCGCTTCCTACTAATAATTCCGAAATCTCTTCTGTGTTAGCCCGAATTTAACGCGTGCGGAGCCGCGGGCAGAAGCTAGTTTAAAATATACCTTAACCTATTTCCTTAATCACGATATGGACGATATGGAGAGGTGTTAATCTAAATTGGTATCACACAAATTCACACACGATTTCATGGGCTTATTTTTATCTTGATATTAATGATTAAAGTGTCGTTAAGTGTGGGGTGAATGGAGATCCACGTACATACGGAATGCACCCACGTGACATGTCTTATCTACTTAGTACATGATCTGTGGTATTCCTACACAGAGCTACACCGTATACGGGTATTCGCGCTGCAATCGGCCGGATATAGTTGAAGCAAGAGCTGGCAACGGTTATGCGACGTCATTCTGCAATGAAATATTAACACTGGCTGCCGAGTATCGCTGGAAGCGTGAATTTTGTAAAAAGAAACACACTCCATTTAATTTAAGATTTGAAATGTTAACAGAAAATTTTGTTTTTTTTTTTCTGGAATCCAAAGGTAAAACTAGATATGGTTAATGCAATAACATTCATTACTGTTTGTTATAATGATTTCAATACAAACTGTATCAGTATTTACGGCGATGCCTTGTGTTTACTCAAAAATGTGTGAGGTTTTGACAGTTAAGTTTCAAATCTTAAATTAAATAGAGTATACAATGAAGTCACTGCAGGGCATACACTGCAGGGTACTATACTGTTAATTATATATATTTTTTTAACTTATTTGGTTTTGAAACAAATACTTTTACCCGAGGCTACCAAGACAATTATGTTAGTAAATTTACGTAATGTTAACATGCCATTGAATAACGATTCGATTTAGTTCCAACCATAATTAGAAGACAATTAAGTGACATTTGTTCGATTTGTTGCAATATTTGCTGATGCACAATATTTTTTTATAACAATGAGATATCCGAAGTGACTGACGGGTCGACAGAAAGATAATTTTGAAATCAAAGCCAACGTGAATTTAATTAAAACACGACCGCATTAAATAGTAATTGGCAATTAAAATAGAACCGGGGTTGAATAATATGCCGGACGGCTTAAATTTAAGTGGTGGACGAATTTTAATGAAGTTCAATCATTTTAGCGGCAAACCGACAAACACCGACCTACTTCGGGATAGAGGCAAGCGGCTGACTGTAAACATATTTTAATGAGAACATTCTTTTGGCCTTACTTTGGTTTCACGCTTAGGAATCGCGGAAATTGCAAAAAAAGTCATAGTTATCGCTTCTAATATAATAAATGTAAAAATAACTTTGTCTGTATCTCTGTTATTTCTGGCGAAATTTCGTACCGAGATTATTTAAGTACAAAACCCAAACTCTAGTTAAATAGATAGGCAGAGCAGAAGAAACGTTATAATTTAAATTAGACAAAGCCATAACTAAATAATGCACGTTTAGTACAATTTTAGATCAAGTATAGTAAAAGATGAAGGCATCTACAACAAGGTAGCTAGCCTGTCGCTTAAAGCATTAAACTCTTTCCTTAGTCACCACTTAAGACACGGAAGAAATGTAAGATGTAAATAGGTGCTAAGTACGCATACTCTGTTATAGTTCTTCATACTCTGTTCAGCAATAAAATAAGACTACATTTCATCTCATGAGGTCAGTAAGCGCCGCGCGTGGCTCGACTACCAATTTGCTGACCTCTAATGACCCCGAACTGTAATTATGACGCTCGCTTTTAAAGGCTACAACTTATTTTTGATTAACATGGTATAAACATAAAAGTTTATTACTTTAGTTGATTTAAAGATGACAAAAACTCAAAAGATCATCATCATCATCAGCCTATATACGTCCCACTGCAGGGCACAGGCCTCCTCTCAGTATGAGAGGGCTTGGGCGATAGTTTCCACGCGTTCAAAAGATACATAAATATAATATTACGTCTGTATTCTCAAATGAGCTAGGCAGGGTATACAAAAACTTTGTTTTGTGGTTACTTCTAGCATATTTTCTAGGTTCTAAGTTTAGAAGTACAATCGTAACAAATTGCTTGTCTGTCGCCTAAACTATACCTTAACCTATAACTTTAGTGAACTTGTCATCCACGAAAGAATTAAGGAAGATTACTTTAAGCTCACAGGGTAGATGCAAGAGTAATTATTGATGTGTTCTCACATCAAACGTAGGCGTCAAATATACGTAAATGTACGCGGGAATAAATAATAGCTGATTATCGATATTATAAATTGGAGAACCTCGTTAACTCTGTTACGCCATGTGAATTTTATGAGGCTGTGAAAAATCGCAGCGGCACGTTTTAATTTTGCTGCAAAAAATTCCAAATTGCCTTTTATTAAACATATTTTGTTTTTCGTTAACAGTGAACGTTCGAGTCGTATTTTTGAGGGGCGTTATTTTTTTAAAGTGACCATAGTTTTCTGATATTATCAATTATGTATTATTATCTATTTTTTAATCCATTTTGCGTTAATGTACCAAAAATCACGGGTTATTTAATCAATCGACATCTGTTGCGATTCTTGTGAAAACTACAGGGTGAAATCTAAATGGTGATACAAAATAAGCAAGGGTCGGATTTTTTTCATCACATGGTGTGATGAAAGAAAACTATGGAGTCGATATTAAAACTAAACTTTAATTCATATTCGTACTCATACTCACTAATTTTATTAGTCCCGTAATACTTTGCCCCTTGCGCAGGTTGACAGATTGAAAATATTAATCGAAAATTAATCTTACTCAATGAAATTAAAATATGGAAAATTTTGCCATTATTTACTCGTTTTACAATTTGGCTACAATAGTAATTCATTTGACACACACAAAATAGTAATTACGTAGCTAGGACAAAACTAATATTAATTCCTCCAAAAACTTGTTCTGAAAACCAAGAATTTTCAGATGTTTGGAACCGTACGGTCAGTTGTGACACGGCTACAAGTCTCCGTAGCATTTACGGAGCTACGTGCTACGACGTAGCACCGAAGGGAAATGTAGACTCAACCGGCGCATTAGTATTTTTGCAAATCTGCACAATGAAAATGGCTCTTTGACTGAATTGTGGAAAATAAATAAATCAGGACCAAAATAATTGCAGCAAATAAAAGTTCAACCAAAGCAGTAAAAAATCAAGTCTAAATTGATGGGCCAAAATAAATAATGCTAATTTGTATGGCATTTCCTAACCGTGTCACGTGACCGCAGCGCGTAGTTAGCGAACCACTAAACTAGATTATTGACCACAACGCACCGCTGACGCAACTAGTTGACATAGTGGTCGGCCGGTAGTCGGCCAGTGATAGCGAAACGATAGATATGAGCTCTTTAGAATCGGACGTCACGCTTCTTGTAGAATTGTCGAAAACCGTGACATTAGTATCGCAGTGACCGTCGATCTCATTTCTAAAAATTCGCTGTGATAAATCACCGTGATTTTGTCACGCCTATCACTCACCCCACGACATAGTACCTATAACTCAAAACTGCGTATGATCTGCAACGTGAAAGTTTACGTAGGTTATGCCAATACCGCGGGCGTGAGCAAATTCACGTGAGGCAAACGCCCTAACACGTGGCGAGTCGACACGCGCGCGGGATAGTCTACCTGTCATTTTCTGACGTCTCTAGTTAGACAGTAACAGCTAGCTGTACTAAGCCGGCTGTCTAGCTGTCAAAATTCAGAACATAGCTTATAGTGGAAGTCAGGGTTGTGACGCTGACTCAACAACCCTAATGAACAGTAATCACTACGATGCGTTTGGAAAATGTGACGAGTCAATTGTTTTATATTAAATACACGGTCGAAAATATGTAAAATGTGAATAATACTATGTTAAAAGCGGCAATAAAATGTTATGTTCCTCTATCTTGGGTTTAATTTTAGCTGAATCCACTGCTAGGATTTTTTTCTTTCATTGGAACGAAGTACCATTGTCTAGGCAACGTTAATCGTAATCAAGTTAAAACAAACTATCAAAATGGGTTAAAACATTTTTTTTGTCCGTTTGTTTGGTCAAATGAAAGCATTTCAGACGCCTGTTAATTTCATTGAAAAAATTGAGCAACGCATCAAATGCTCTTAAACTTAAATGCTGTATGTAACTTTAACGCTTATGTTTTTACGCGACCTTTCGTGTAATTAAGAAAACAAATTGCTAACGTTTTTTAACAACGTAAATAACAAAATACAGTGATTTAGAATGCTCGGCTTAAAGTGACGTCGTAATATTTATTTTAAAATTATTGGACAAAGTTACAAACACAACATTAATCTTTCATCACATTACCACTAAACCACTCAAATAATCCTTCACACCCTGGCCCACGTACTCAATGCAAAAGAAGCATGATAAACCGTTTCTCACTCAAAAGATTCAACATGAAATATATGATTTGAATGCGATAAAGCATTAGTGGAATTAATGTACGTCTTTTCACTTGTCCGGGGGCAAATTGGCGTCTTCCCGTGAATTGAATGAAAGGAAATCAATAATTCGACAAAGATAATCGGAAGTAATAAATATAGATTCACGTGGAATGGTGATAGAGTGGAGCGGAATAATAGTCCCTGGGAATTTACTCTGTTCAAGTCAAACGATTCTGTGAATTGTTTTTGCTAACACGGCGTAAGCTTATGAAAAGTTTATTAATGTGCCACGACTTAAAAAAATAGAAAATTGTTTTGAATTGAACTTAGCTAACTTTTATGTAGGTATAAAAGATATTATAGTATTAATATCGGTTTTATATTGTGCACATTATGATGCCACCAAAGGATATATAATGTAGACCAAATGTTATTGCGTCGAAACGAATAGAACGGACACGATTTGGATGGAGATAAACGAATTTACAAACTAAATTTTAGTAACTACTGCCAGACAAACTATACATAAAGCTAAGTAAGACAGAATTATAGTCATCTCAGTACAAAAGCACGCAGTCCACAGCGGTATTGTTCTCCCAGAAATGAGTACACAAGTGAATAATAAGAGCAATCCATCCGGTAAGTACGTAAGTAATTTGTTTGTCGAAAACATTGTTTTAACAAAGGAGTTATTAAACGTACTTTGTAATAATGCTGGTAATCCTTTGTAAGTCCGTTAATTTATGCGGCGGAACGAGGGGTGATAAGAGTAATCAGGGTTGTAACCGGCCGAGGCAGCGCCTGATCCTGGTATCGTGAATTTGGCGAGATTGTTGCGATACAAGTTTTTATATCGAGATTAATTGCGATATGGCTTGGGCTAATTTGGTAACAATCGTTGGGAGATGCGTGGAAAGAGTAATGGCCCCCAGTGCACGTCTAAACGCTAATTTAATTTCCCTATGAGTGAATCTTATTGTAAATTTACCTATGTTTAAAATACAACAGTATAAGGATTTATTTATCGTGAGTTATCTAGGGAATCGTATATCACGTCAGGGGAGGCCTATGTTCAGCAGTGGACGTCTTATGGCTGAAATGATGATGATGATGATGATGATGATATCCCGTCACGGTGATCTGTGTTTGTGTTATTTCCAAAAGTTATGAACACAATTCGGAGGATGAATTGAATTGAATAAAAACAAAATTAAAAACCTCAAAATATGCTATAAAATGCCTACGAAACGTGGAATACTCATGGTTTATACCTATAACGTTTTTTCTGGTCTGTTTACCCCATTTAGGAATATAAGCGTGATTATATATGACTTCAAAATTTGATCTGGTCATCTGGTTACCCTGAATTTGAACGTGGCACTGGATTTATTGAATTCATGTGCTCTGCCTACCCCTCATGTGAATACAGGCGTGAGAATATGTATGTGTGTGTATGTCAAAATTTGACACCAGTAACTAGAAACACCCTGCGGATTCTTTCGTGCTCTCACGTTGAATGATCTTTAGATCTCCAATTATCTCTCCTTGAATAATTGAATGCAGCGTCTGCACCAATTAAATGTTTCCATTTCAATGAACTTATAGAGAAAAGCTTCTTTTCTCTCCCCGTCGCGGCGTAAGAATAAAAAACGAGGTCCTTTGTCCCCGCTCGTTGAAATGCCACGACTTTTACTTTACATAATTTCAGTTCTCGAGAATATCTAAATGCCTGATTATTCATAAGAATTTCACCGGAATCAAGAGTCGCTGTGTCAAAGGAAAATTGATTTACATGATTTCAATGAGAAGCTTCTAGAAATCTATTGGTATTGTTAATCTATAGGTGTAAGGGTGAGAGTAAATATAGCTTTGATCATTCTTTTATATTGGTATCAGAGTGAATAATATGTACCTAATAAAAATAATTTGTTTTGTGTGGTGTCAGGTTTTTCCATGGATGTCGTAAGAGGCGACTTCGGAAACATCTAAGGTATGTTTTAGGGAACAGACTAGCAACCTGTTACTATTATACCACTTTCATAAATTTTTCGAGCTAAAATTATGCTAAAAGTGGCTGCAAAACGTAAAATACTCATGGTTTAGACTATGTAACGTCTCGTACACCAATGAACATTATGTACAAACAATAGGTCGATATTCAATTTCGCAAAAATACGAAAAATTTAGAGGGTTAGCCTTAGATTCGAACCCACGACCCGCCGCATGAGAAGCAACAGATCATACTTACAGGCTACCTCAGTTTTTATACACAAAAAATACCATTTTATTTAAGTACTTTACAATTGAAGTACCGCCGAGCTTAGACAAGTGGTCTACATTTTAAACTGATGAAACACGGGTCTCAACGCGATGATTATTTACCTTTATTACTCCGACGTTTCGACACGGGTTGCACCGGCCGTGGTCTCGGAGAAACTGTCCGTTGCAGCGAAATTGTCAAAACGGAGCCACGGGTAAACACACATTGAAGTACCCGAAAAAAGTCAATAAAAATGTTGGGGGTAGGCCGATGAAATGTCCAACTACCCGAACATTATTATGTTAACTGTCAACAGCACGGCACACAACACTCACAATATCCCCGCACTGATCCGATGATATATCCCGTGGTATCAACTTCTGAATCACCGGACCCCAAGTTGACGATAAATTGAAACCGTCTTCTCTATTAAAATTCTTAGGATGTTTCTGAATTTCGATCGCCTCCCGTATAACCCGTGGATAATAGTGCCGTTCGGTCGAGAGTAATTTGGGTTTGTGTAATTCTATCCAGTGATTTGGTCCAGTCGTGAGTAAATGTTCAGCTATTGCGGATTTGTGTATTTGGCGATTTTTGACTGCCGCTATATGTTCTTTCACCCGCTCCTGAACGCTTCGCTTAGTCTGGCCAATATACACCTTCCCACAACTGCACTCTATCATATACACACCGGGATTCTGGAAAGGAATAACATCCTTCGGGCTGCGCAAGTGATTAGCTACTTTGGATAACGGAGTGTATACAGTCTTAATGGAGATTTTCTTAAGTACTGCTCCAACTTTGTCCGTTATCCCTTTGACATACGGCATAAATGCTGGCTGCCTACTGACCCCTGGATGTCTTTCCCTCTTCTTGACTGTGCGCTGGATTCTCCCAACATATCCATTCTTCTTTAGTACCTCCTGAACATGGGCCAACTCCTCGTCTATGTGTTCAGGGTCACATAAGTCACGAGCCCTGTTTACCAGGGACGTGACCACGGATTGCAGATGCCTCGGATGATGATGGGAAGAAGCTTGCAAGTACCTGTCAGTGTGCGTGTTTCATCAGTTTAAAATGTGTACAAAGCGCGAGAGTTTAAAATATTATAAGTGGTCTACAAGAGCGAAAACGCTAAATAAGATAAACATCGCATTTGATTATTGCAAAATTCGACTCACTAGAGATGGAATAAGTGGCAACGAATCGCATTTAACGTTTAAACTAGTCTGTAGTGTTGTTTGATATCTAAAACATCCAGTTCATCCGTCACGATGCCGCCATATCTTCAAGCACCTGGTCCGCTCTCCCTCGTGGGCTGTTCATAGCAAGCCGAAGTTGTAGGGCGGCTTAACAGATAACAATGAGCTATCAACTAGGGCGGGAGCGGTCCGCCCAGCCTCAGTCCGTAGCCAGTATGCGATAGACCCCCACGCGATCAACACGCGCTCTCTCCCCGCGAATTGGAGGGAAAACTTTCGTGAAACATCGGCAATACTTGAAACGATGGCCTAAGATGATCTAAAGTTATGGAACTATGCAGTGATGGACTGATGGACTTGTGTGAGACTATGTATTATAAAAGAATGGCGTAAAAAGTTGGTGTCGAAAGGATGAAAGGTTTGGATTCATTTAAAACACTTTTTTACTAAATTAAGAGTAATTAGTATATTATTTTTTTAGTGTATTCTCATTTTAGTATTGTCATGTTTTTAGCAATCATGATCTAGGTGGGTACTATAAAATTGTGTAGTCACAATATTATTTAAAGTTACAGTAGAACTATTAAATTTAGTTTAAAATTACTTTTATGAGCATGTTTAAAAACAAATCAGTGCAGAGTGAAGATAAAAATTCTTTATAAACTAAATAGGTACTCAATTTACTTCGGAATTTGAGGCACTGCAATACTGTAACAACTTTATATGCATATTTGAAAAGAGGTTCAGAGATATTTTAAAGATTCATTCTAACAGATGTAAAATAGGATGCTTTTTCACACGATTTAACTAAAAAGTTATCTTGTTCCTATTTCGCATCGATAGCAAAACCAAAGATATAAAATAAATATATATGACCCCTTTACTAGACATGCGACAGATTGTTATTTAAATGTATTAAATGCAAAAGAAACAAAAATCAAAGTTAGTCTGGCTCTAGTCTAGGTATTATTTAATATTGTGCAAGAAAGGTTTTTCACTTGGCTCCATTGATCTTGATTGCGGCTTGCTCTTTATTTTGGTTGTGTGACATATTGTAAGTGACTTACATAATTATGCTCACACACTTCTAATCTTGTACTTGACCCAGTGTTACGAAAACGACGGCTCGAGTCGATCACTCAGAAACAAAAGTGTTATTTCAGGCAAGTTTGCCCAATTCGCTTATCTTCCCATTGTTTTCATACTATAATGGAACGTATTGTTAAGAAATGAAATCCAATTCTTTCATCCATCCATATCCATTAATGTTAAACAAGTATCAACTTAGTTTTAACTTTTATTATTAACTAAAATTCCTTTAAGCAGAGTAAAATAAATGATTCCCTTAAATAGCAACACAGAGAAGATGTTTCCAAAAATAAAGCGAAAAAGACGTATCTGAAAATAAATGCCGCTTTGAACGTATTTAGCCTTTTGATGGTCGATTTGCTTTCAGGTGAATACGTAACATGGTAATGACGTAAATAAACTTTCTGCTTCTTTATATTAATGAACACATGTTTGATTTCAAAAAAGCTGTGCTTACTGACTTTATCGCAATAAAATAAAAAAACTAGACACCATGTGTGGAGTCTGGAAAATTTATTCTGATTTAAATCGGAATAACTGATAATTTTGAATATGTATTTTGTTTTTAAATTGGATTATTTATTTTGTGGTTTTACCTAGGAGGTTTGTGAATTACCCGTATGGTGTCGGGTTAAGAATAACACCTCTTCCTTTCTTCCGTGGTTCTGGTAAGGAGCGACTAAGGAAATTATAGGTTAGGTTAGGTTAGGTTAGGTTCCACACATAACGATATAACGCATGCATCAGATATATCGAGAAGCTAAGCACTCGTAGAAAAAACATATTAAAGAATACATTAATGAACCTCACACCACAAGAATAACGTCTACAAAATCATACTTTCATGAGGAAACGAAAGGGCGCTGATACAAATGACTGCGTGGTTCGTAGATTACTAGTTGCGTTGGACGAATGATAGATGACCAAATAGCGTGGAAAGGTACTAAGTGGTCAGATGTTTATTAATAGAAAAAAAAGAAAACGAATAATATGGACACGCCTGACACGTGCCTTCTTATTTTTTATTCCGAATCTCTAATGACATTCTAATGACATGCCGTGATTATGACTGTGAACAGTAGTGAACATTAGTATCCCTTATAAATCTAAATTGCATGAAAATAATAAGTTACAACAAATATGGGATGTCTCTGTTTCTATCAATAATAAGCAAGAAAAATTCATTTCATTTCCATTACTGTGGTTAGGTTTGAATGTATACGTAAGTAGGTACCATAAAGGTTCTGTAAAAAAAGATAAAAAGTAGCTAGTTTTAAGTGTCTTTAAATTAAAATTATAAATTAGGTACCTGTGGGTAGTAGAACTATATTTGTGCAAAATCAAACGTATACTTGATAAAAAATTTAGTGATTTAAACTGCGTTTTATATAACACCAGATTTATAGCGATCAAATCCTCACACATTTTGAGTTAACCCAATCGCAAATGGTGATACAGTTTACATTAAAAAACATTATAACAAACGGTAATAAGTGTTACTTCATTAATAATTTCCAGTTTCAATCCTTTGAATTGCTGAAAAAAATAAAATTTTGTCCGTTAAAAGTCTGACTTTAAACGAAACGGAGTAGCATTTAACATTAAACTACCGTGAGGCTCACTCATCTTATAAAATACGGATAACTCACGTTATAAATCGAGTTTAACATTTAGGTGGCAAAATGCACAGCTGTGTCGGTCTGAGGGTGAAATCCGTTGGATTTCAAAACGAATCAGCGTAGTTTAATTTTGGAATTAGTTGGGTTTGTGAACTTTTTTCAGCGTTACACAAACTCTCATCTAATACGTATAGATGTAGCAGGTGACCAAAGCTAATCTAGTATGTTAACACGAGCTTCCGAAAAGTAAAGCTGTTTCATTAAATTATTCCCCTATAAACAGCTGCCAATATACATGTACCTACACAAAAGTTGCCCTCATGAATAGGGGAAGTACCTACCTAAATATAATAGTATCATCGCAAGATTTCGCATAAACAAACCTTAAGTTTAATCAAGAAAGTCTAGTTCTGATACTTTGAGAGTTAGAACGTTATCAAAACTAGATTTAGATTTTAACCTGTTGCTGAAGATTTCACGAATCCATGGACAAAATATTACTGATCATGAGTTACAGTAGGTAAATTAGTAAGCAATTTCGATGCATTATAATAGCATAGGTACCTATAATGGGATTATGTTAAAAATAGTAAAGAGAAATTATCAATTTAGGAGTATGTATTTATGTAATAGGGGTTGATGAATTCAACTGAAAATATATTAAGAATGGAATTTAGTAAATACATTTTTCATGTGGAAAGTGGGTAAGAGTACCCTTATTACACGAATGAGTCAATCTAATCGCCTATTCCATCCAAATAAAGAATACATTCGTATTCAAAGGTTTACATCGAATTTAACGCATCAATACTGCACTGATTTTTTTTTACTATATTTAGCTATAAACGTATCTATCTAATCGAAAGATTAATAAAACGCTTAAGAAGTCAGAGTTTTCATAGGAACTTTTTATTTTCATTGCATGCATTGCTTCAGGTAATAAATCAGTAGTCTTGTTTTTCGATCCGGTAGTGTGGTGACACTTTTGTTTTACTCGCAAAGTTTTAAAGACTTGGCAAACAAATGACACGGAAGTTTATAGAGAATAAACTCACGAGGTAGCACGATATGGGCCATTTTATGGGTAAAAATATTTCCGGTCAAAATACGTACATTTTGTTACAATTTCGCCAAAAAAAAATGTTTTCATCACACTTGCTCGACAATGGTGATATTACAAGCGCGTATCTTACAGGACAAATGCCTAAAATGTAACCGTGGGAGTAATGGATAGATCATTGCACTTTAGATTTAAACATAGATGAAAGAAATACGATAGTCACAGGTTGCTAGCTTATTCGACATCCACGGAAGAAATGGAGATCTTACTGAAATCTTGACACCACATGGTGATTTCTTACTTAGGTATGATTAGCGTATTGTGAGGGTCGTATAGCCCAGTTGTTAGAGAACCTGAATTTGAAGGTCGCGGGTTCGGTTCCCGTTCAGGCAGATGTCTGTATGACAAAACTTAATTAGGCTGATTTATTATTATATGACTAAGTACTGCCTATTTTTCAGGTATCACGGTCCTCCTCGCCGCGTTGGCAGCTGCGCAGGCGACGGGCGACAAACGGCCGCACTTCGTGGTGGAGCCACCGTCGCGCGTGCTCTGGCCGGCGACGCGCGGCGCGCACGCGGCGTGTCGGGCCGCGGGCCATCCGGCGCCGGACGTGCACTGGGTCACTGCTGAGGGCCAGCTGTTGACCACCATACCAGGCTTAAGGTACCATCAAATCTATAGCTGACATACATATAACTACATCACGCCTGTACCATCGAATTGCTAGCTTGTCGAATCATCGTAATCTTCTACAACTAAAAAACCTGTTATGTCCATCATTTAGATTTCTTTGAAGCATTGAACGTGTATTTTTTCTTTTGTTTTGCCTTATTTCGTTTTTAAAACTGGCTTTGGAACTTTTAACTTCGACGGCTCGTCACAAGTTCCTATTGTAGAAGTTTGGTCTATAGCTCTGGTGATTTTTAATTTGATGAACCAAAATATACATGTCCCGGAATTATCCATGATGAGTCGAAATAGAAATATTATCTTTAACCCGGTCGTCATCCCTATTTATGAATAGGAATTTCTGTAGCATAGAGTTCCTTTCGAGAATGAACAAGTTTCAGTCGTCTCAAATTACTTACCATCCAATGAGAGTTGCATTAAGGGGTAGATTCTTACCATCTGTTTCAATTTTAATGTTATGAAAAAAAAATGATTGAACCTGAATCTTTTATATGTAAACAGATTTAAAATAGTTGTAGTGCCTATAAATTAGAAACTACAGTAGGTACAATAGGTTACAGTACATTTAAAAAAGCTCACATTTGCGAGCGATACTTGTACTTAAGCAGGTAAGTATAAAACTATTTACGAAAAAACCGGCCAAGTGCGAGTCGGACTCGCGCACGAAGGGTTCCGTACCAAAAACTGCAAAAAATCAGAAATTTTGTATGGGAGCCCCCCTTAAATACTAATTTTATTTTTATTCAATTATTTATTTTTAAAGTAGATATTTAATTAAACATTCTGTGAGCATTTCAAGTATTTAGCTGTTAGAATTACTTAAATAGAACAGCAAAAAAAACTCCAAAAAAATAGGTTTTTTGTATGGGAGCCCCCCTTAACTACTATTTTTATTTTATTTTAATTATTTCCTTTTAAAGTAAATATTTAATTAAATGTTCTGTGAGCATTTCAAGTATTTACCTGTTACAGCTATTTAAATAGATCCAAAATAGCAAAAGAAAAACACGTTTTTTGTATGGGAGCCCCCCTTAAATACTAATTTTATTTTATTTTAATTATTTCCTTTTAAAGTAAATATTTAATTAAATATTCTGGGAGCATTTCAAGTATTTACCTGTTACAGTTATTTAAATAGATCCGAAACAGCAAAAAAAAACACGTTTTTTGTATGGGAGCCCCCCTTAATTATTATAATTATTTTAATTTTAGTATTTGTTGTTATAGCGGCAACAGAAATACATCATCTGTGAAAATTTCAACTCTCTAGCTCTCACGGTTCGTGAGATACAGCCTGGTGACAGACAGACGGACGGACGGACGGACGGACGGACGGACGGACAGACAGACAGCGAAGCCTCAGTAATAGGGTCCCGTTTTTACTCTTTGGGTACGGAACCCTAAAAATACCTACACAGATTAGCCGCAACTAAAAAGACAAAGTATAAAGACAGACTATCACAAAACAGATCACTACCTTCCCACCTTTGAGCAGTAGAGAGAATATTTTCATTACACTTACATCTAATACAACAAATATAAAACCTCCACAGATTACGACGTACCTATCCCAGTAAAAGCAGAAACAGTTTGATTCATCAGAGCGTGATCCAGGAGCTTAAAATATCAACTTGTTCTTAGTTTGCCAACAGAATAAATAACTTATACTTGTATCCCAACTCTGGAACTGCGAAACTCATCAACTGATCGATCTTTGAGATTATTCCAGCATCGGAAGTACGCAAAGTTAGGGGCCGACGACGTATCGAAGCATCATTAAATGAACTACCTACTCTTAACTTTCCCGATATTTTACGTGGAACTCGATACTGAATACCTACGTATATTTACCAAAGGCGTATTCATTATTCTGCGAATACAGCGCGAATACATCTCACGTTATATTCGCATTTCCTTTGTTGATTTACCCTATTGTTACTCATTTTGGGTACCGTGACCGGGTGTTGCTGATTTCCTTGATTTCTTGACACGAGAAAGTATAAATTTGATTGAAGACGGACTCGGGATCCGGGTTGCTTTTATTTGCAAGCGACAAGGTTAAATAGCCTTACTCCCGTACAGTCGCTATTAAATATGACGACGGTATTCGTAAATATGGAACTTGCTGACGCTCCTAAAAATAGTTGGGTATTGACATTCTTTTTAGAAAATGTTACTCTCAAAAGTCTCAAATAAAGGTATACAAGTCTTGAGAGTGGCTATAAAAAATTTGCACATATCAATTTGGAAGAAGGAGATTTCACTTTATTCTAAAACTTATAGATATTTGTAGAGTCGGGTTACAACCACACTTCTCCGCTTCTTCCGTGGCTGTTTTTGAGGCGACTAAGGGAATAGGATTAGTAACGCTGGTGACAGCTTAGCTACTAGTCACTTTTATACCTCTTCCATCTATTTTCAAACCTAAAATTATGCTACAAGTGGCTACGAAGCGTGAAATAGTCATGGTTATGTCTGTGTCGCGTTTTGTGTGGTCTGCACACCCCATTTGGGAAAACAGGCATGATTGTATTTATGTTACAAAATTGTATTGTATCATAGAAATGGATAGATACCATTAGTTACCTAAGTGTTGTCGTCGATGCGGCGTCTGCAATTTCTGCGTGCGGTCGAGATCGAAATAATACTAATAATCGGGTACCTACGTTAGAGTATATTTCAAACACGAAGACAGAGAGAAACATACTGTCATAGTGTCGAAATATGTACACATCGACCTTATGCTTAGTGGCATATAGCTATCGGTAGATATTTTTGAGGCTTTGGGAGGTAACGTGTGTGATGTTTATGGCACTGACCGTACTTACAAATTCATGGCCATACTGCAATGTTATCTGCATATATTTTATTTCAGCTTTATATTATACTTACCTTTGCACGTTTTACACTCGAGCGCGTAAAAGGTGCTTATTTTATAAGTTGGAGAAAGTTTAGTTCTCATAACCTTAACTTTGTAACTCGCGGCGCCTTGCGCGGTAATTAAGAATTTCCGAAGTATTTTAACGACCGAAAGTTTATTGAAAAAGTTGGAGTTAGTTTGTTGTACCTGCGTATCCATTTCTGGTACATTAATTACTTGTTAAGTTATTACGTTACCCAGTGAGCTGTGATTTTACTGTTAATAATTATGCCATGAGCATGTAAATTGCTTCGATTACACGTAAAAGATGAATTCTAATGTGCCGTGAATGTACTGTAATGTACATTTTATTAATTTATGATGGTTTGTCCGTTTAAATATTGTAGGTATAGGTACGTTTAATATTTAAGCACAATTAATAATACTTTACTCATCTACTTTACCGCTCGTCGGTGCCGTTACGTCGTATGTGCGCAGGTCAGAGGTCATGATGATATGATTATGGTATGTCGCCACACTTGTTGTGTGTCTTAGATGATTTTTATGAGTTAATGGAAGGAAGCATTACACTTTTGTGCTGTGGTCGGATTGGGTGGTCTAGTATTCAAACACAGTTTTATTATGTGCTTTATTTAACACTGTTTTATGGTTTATAATGGTTCTTCACGCTGTTTTCTTCAGTGTTGTTGCCGGTACTGGTAAATGAGAAGGCTGCAGTATAGTATAGTCGTCCACCAGATGTATCCGAGGCTGGCCCTCGTAGCTCTCCATATTATTCTTACCAGCTTTTCAGTTTGGTCGAGCAGCCAATCAATTCGGTGGCCGCAGTACCGCTGTAGTAGCACATTTAATAAAATAACTGCTCCAATACACCAGTAATCCACATTCGAAGATGCCAGCACGGTAGATGCATCTTATCCACTCAACTGGTGTATATCCACGGGTATTGCTGGTCCTGGTATGCAGTTCCGTGGATCGGCAGTAGCACAGTATAAGGCGTCCATCCTGTAGGAGAGTAAGCTGGCTACTGGCCTGGTCTCATAATTTTATCTCATTCAGCCAGTGCAGAGGTTATCGTTATCAGAGTTCAGAAGTTATCGCACGCGTCACTAGCGCCATCTGTTAATCATTGCGCAATACTGTTATCTCGCGGGTCAAAGGTGAGCGAGTGACGTTTCTTTTTTTTTTGTCTCGCTTGTCCTGGGTCGTCTCGCTGTCCCCACATTTAGTCACCTTTGTCTATGAAAAAAATCACGTTTGATAATAAACATTGCCTGTGTGATTTCGATTTTAGAAAACACCTTAAAATCTTAAATGAATAAGGTAGGTATGCTAGAAGAAGATATGAACAGTGAAATAGTCATTACCTACTTTGACTATGTAATGTTTCGAGTGGTGCAGTAATAATTAAAAAACATAAATTTTCTATCTAGCAAACTGACTAACAATATTTTTATTTTCTTCCATTGCTAAAATATTTAAACGCAAAAGGTCTGATTTGACAACTTTTGCATACAGTTAAGAAATTACACATCCAATCTAATGCTCCTCGAGTCAAAATTTTACAAAAAGAACAATTTAATTGAAACATAAGCCGTACCTACTCGTACCTATTAAGTTCATCCCCGTTGTTTATGCAAGAGCACAATATTGTAACCAAAACAGCTGCCGCTTCAACTTTCGTACAAGTCTAACGACCAACAGCTTGGAGTAGCTTCTCGACAAGTTTTGTAAT
The DNA here is from genome assembly GCA_005406045.1 of Adoxophyes honmai. Taxonomy (NCBI): domain Eukaryota; kingdom Metazoa; phylum Arthropoda; class Insecta; order Lepidoptera; family Tortricidae; genus Adoxophyes; species Adoxophyes honmai. The sequence goes on along the minus strand of BHDV01050895.1, from coordinate 315,557 downwards.
TTTTAATAAGACCCGGTATTACAGTGAACCAGCGACACAAAATAACTTTAGAGCGGGCAAAGTTTGAAAGCAGCTTCCTGGCGTGTTTTTATTTTCCTTTTAAGTACCTACCTACTTACCTAATATGTTTGGATCGTTCGCAGATACCTATTGCACAAAATGAGACATCTTAGTAAAGTGCTTAGTAAACGCTGTATGGTGTCGGGATAGAATAACACCTCTCCATTTCTTCCGTGGATGTCGTAAGAAGCGACTAAGGAAGTAGGTTTTGGTATGCTTTAGGCGACAGGCTAGCAACCTGTCACTATTCTAGCTCTTCCATCTTTGCAAACCTAAAACTTTGCCAGAAGTGGCTGCAAAGCGTGATATAGTCATAATCATGGTTTTGTCTATCACTTTTCGTGTGCTCTGCCTTCCCCATTTGGGAACACAGGCGTGATTGTATATATGTGTGTATGTATGTAGTAAAGTGCTAACTAATATTGCATTAAATGTGTTGCTAAACAGGTATACTTTGACATTCAGTTGATTGTTATAAAGGAAACTATGAGTAACTCACGATTTAACATTAAACTCCCGTGAGACTCACTCATCTTATAAAATACGGATAACTCACGTTATAAATCGAGTTTAGCTCGACATGTTTCGGACTAATTCGTAGCCCTAATTATTATTAATTATAACGTGAGTTATCCGTATTTTATAAGATGAGTAACTCACGACTTAAATCGAGTTTAACTCGACATGTTTCGGCGTAATCCGTAGCCCTTCATCTATGAGTCGCGGCGGGTCGAGCTGAAGATAGTTGTTGGTTGGTACCCCTGATATGGAAGACAGTGTTAAATTTTCATACTGCGTCGTCAAAAACGTCGTCAATAATTAGTGTTGTGTGCTGCTCTACATTTGACAATAATATTATAAAGCGGAAGAGTTTGTTTGTTTGTTCGTTTGTTTGTTTGAACGCGCTAATCTCAGGAACTACTGGTTCGAATTGAAAAATTATTTTTGTGTTGGATAGACCATTTATCGAGGAAGGCTTTAGGCTATATAACATCACGCTGCGACCAATAAGACCGAAGAAACGATGAAAATGTAGAAAAAACGGGGGAAATTAACCACTATTCCACGCGGACGGAGTCGCGGGCACAGCTAGTTTGACAATAAATAAATGACGATAATAACGAAGGTAGAAGCGCGCCGGTATTAATTTCGTCGAACACGGAGAGACGCTTGAAGAGAGCAATGTCACGCAGTGTGCATTTGGCAGCAGCCGCCGCGGCTGCTAGATGAAGGGCTAATATGTACTAGCATAAAACATGCCGACCTAAATTCGATTTAAGACGTGATTTATTCGTATTTTCCATCATGAGTGAGTCTCACGGCTCCTTATCTGACTTGGTTCTTTTTCATTTTTAACCCACAACAAAGCATTCTACTTAACTACAGTAAATAATCTCCTACTGAAATGGAATCAGAATATCCCAAAATTGTAGCTGTGTTAACAGTACACGCCGTTACATCACAGATTACAAGCAAACATAGACACAGTGCCGAGCTGCCGAGGTATTAGGCCGGCAATGATTTAGTTTACCCGATACCTCTACAAACGATAATGTGGGTTAATTCCCTCTACGTACCTACCAATAAATTGACTGAGTTTCGGTACGAAGTCGTCCGTTCGACGTATCGCATCCATCTTGTTAAACTTCGGTGCCTGATAGGAGCTAATAGGATGTAAGGATCGTCGGCCGATTTAGTTCATAGAGTATAAACTGAAGAGATGTTATGAGAAGACTGTAGGTACGGGTAAGTATCAGCAGACTTTTTGACTGAAGTGCTTGTGACAGCGTCGTACTCGTAATCATAGCAACGGTTGCAAAACTGTAATAGAACTAAATATGTGGACGTAAACTTAATAAAAAATAAAGTGCTTAATACAAAAGGCCCGCATTAAACATAATCTTAACTATAATAATATTATGTATATTGAATCTTATTGGACAGCTGGTTTTGAGATGACCAGTTCAAGTTATATATTCAGTTCTGTGTCTTGAAAAATCAACAGTAGCTACTTACAAACCGCTCTTTGAATAAATGTTGTTTTTAAGTTCTATAACTAATTACGCTAATGCTAATATTAATGTGTGACGCAAAAATAAACAATATTTTATACATACATACATTCCTACATATACATCACGATTATAATCCCAAATGGGTTACGCAAAATGTTCTACAAACAATACAACATAATATTGAATGTTCAAAATCTGTTGATCTCATAAATCGTAATGCTGTGTCAAAAACAAGACTTACCTACCGACATAGATACATCGCTGTTCACTCCATCACTAGTTGCGCCACCCTGAGTCTTGAAATAGTACTATCTGCAAAGGCAATCTTTCACATCCGTTATGAAATTTCAAACTTTTCATCTTACATTTTCTATCCATATGCCCGTGTGGTGCCGGGTTAGAATAGCACCACCCCTTTCTTTCCGTGGGTGTCGTAAGAGTCGACTCTGGGAAAGGGTTAGTGTATTGTGGGCGATGGGCTAGCAACCTGTCACTGCAATATCACATTTAACCATCTGATTACCCTGAAATTGCTAAATGTGGCACTGGATTTTGAAATTCATGTGCTCTGTCTGCCCCTCTTGGGAATACAGGCATGAGAATATGTTATGTATGTATATGTATGTATGTATTTTCTATACATTCTGTATATTCTGTACATTCGCCTCAGAAATTCTACTCCCAAATAAATAATAAATAAAGGCTGCTCCTGCTCGTTTCCTCTAAGCCTAGCTGAAAGCAAACTTTGATTAGGTCGGTATGATCAAGACGAAGAGAAGTAAAGGTCATGTTGTCAGTATGTTGATAGGAACTAGATTGAATCGGTTAAAATCAAATTAATAATATGGTATAGGCGAAAAACTCAAATGTACAGGGTGTCCGGTGGCAGAATTAGGATTTCAAATTTGAATTAAAAAAAAACTACGGAGGATACAAATTTATTGCAATAACTGTTACAAAGAAGAGAAGTGCGGGTTTCATTTCTTAAAAATTGATTCGTCTAAATATTGACTATTACGTCAGACACACTCTCGATATCTGACCACAGTATTCCGCGCCACTCGCTGGAGGAGTGATTTCGAGGTGGCATTAATCTGGCGACCGATATCTTCTTTTAATGCTGCGATGGTCGCTGGACTTGTGTTATAAACTTTATTATTGTGGTACCCCCGCAGAAAAAAGTCGATGGGGGTGAGATCCGGCGACCTGGGTGGCCAGGGTATGGCATCAAAACTGCTAACCAATTTTCTAGGGAAGAATTCACGAAGAAGCGCCATGGCCTCTTTAGCAGTGTGAAGCGTGATGCCATCTTACTGGAACCATGTGTGTGAACTGTAGGCAAGATGTCCTTTTATTGTTGGCAGAAAGTAATCATTGAACATGATGCAATAAGAAACACCCTTCACCGAAATGCCTTGTGCTCGATAATTTTCAGAAAAATAGGGTTCGAATATTCCACTCCCTGACAATGCACACCAAACCGTCACATTGAGACTGTGAAGTGGCTGCTGATGTTTTAAACATGGATTCTGTCCTTTACACGACTAATACTGGCAATTTTGCTTATTAGAACATCCATTTTGGTGAAAGTGGGCTTCATTGCTCCAAAAGAGTGTGTTCACTGTGCCAAATCGTTGCTGTATTGTCTCGCAGAAAATTTTACTCAAATTGTAATCATTGGGATTAAGCACTTACGCAGTATGATTTTTGAATGGGTGAAATTTAAGATCCTTTTTAAAAAAGTCGTGCACAATCGTTTTCGGAAGTCCTAGAGCAGCCGCCCTTTTATGCACCGACTGACGCGGATTACAGCGTAAACTGATCGCGACCAGTTCGATGTTGTCATCAGTCCTCGAAGTTGGCCGGGTCCTAGCCGCGGACTGTTTGCTGCTGAATTTGTTGTCCTGGACCTCTGCAACCACAATCAAATCAAATCTTCGCTTGGCACATCACGTAATCCTTGTATACTGTAGTGCGAACAAAATCTTCGACAAGCAACAGCGCAGAAATCATTAGCTTTAAAATCGCTTCGATAGCGAACGCACGTTATTCTCCCGTCTGCTGTGACATAGTATCTGTGTAACCCGCACAAATGACGAATCGAATGCGACCTTCCGCCCGCCTCTACGCTCAACGGTATTCGAAAAATTCGAAATTGAAATCCTAATTCTGCCACCGGACACCCTTTAGTTGCGTACAGTTTGCAATGAACGACAGAAAAAGTACAAAGACTTTATATGTATTGACAACCATTAAGACTATGTTATCGTGAAAGTCGTGTCAGTCATAAGTGGACAGGAATAATCAAACTTGAAAGATAAACAGAGAATGAGCATGCAAACCATACGAAATATTTTAAATATTAAAATAGAATGTCTATTCGCACACATTACTCACACATACAACAGGTGTTACCTACTTATGTTTTTCACTTGTATTGATTAATCGTTATTGTATCCTGTACCACAACCAAGTTGAAATATTTACGTAAATTTTCGGGCCACCCTGTATAAGGTAGTGATAGTGATACTGAGTGAGAAAATTAAAAAAATTAGCTATTTTTAGTTTAGTCTACCAAGATATAAGTTTAGCAGCAATATATGATACCTCATTTAGATATTTTTAGATATTTACACGTGTGTGGTATGTACGACGGAACCACTTGAATGAGAGTATTTGATCACAAAGTGCGTATTGATATCAAAGGAAACAGTGAATACTTATAGCGTGCGGCATTTTATGTTTTAGCTGAAAAACGTTCCGTTGGATTTACAACAGTTTCAGAATATTTGTACTTTGAAGCAGCAGGATTGTGTAAGGTATAAATGTTTTGACGGAAATTCATTTCGCAAAGTATTTAGACGGATATTTGGTACCGTTTTGGGTAGATGAGTTTTGAATGGGCAAGGTAGGGATTACAAAGAGGTGAGGCGGTTTTTAAAGACTATTGCTGACTACGTAATTCTAAAGCTATTCTACAGTTATAGTGATATTTAGTGCAACTAACAATTTCTCTAACGCACTTTCGTATGAAATTTCGCACACCTTAATAATAGCGTGAAGTGGGATGTCTTACTAATCTGCGTTTATCTTTAATCGAGAAATCAATACAAAGTTAAAATACAAGTTTAGTGACCTGAAAATCTTTTAGTAAAATTAAGTTCGCTTAAAATTTACAATGAATCTTTTTGTTCATATTCATCCTGTTTTACGGGACTTATGACTAGACAAAATGTAAGTAAAACCAGTTTAATTAAAATTTATTAGCAACTGATTTAGTAAAAACAAGTTATATGAGTTACCCGTATACTCGTATTACCATTTGGTATCCCATATCAGTCTGTAACCTAAATGTTCAAAGCTAACGAACTTCCACGAACTATACAAAATCATAAAACAGAACGACCCTCCCAACTATTTCCGTTAAAGTTCGTGTAATTCAATCAAACTTCCGATCTTGGGTCTACTTATACAGCCAATAGAAGGTTAATGAAAAAGGATCTAATAAATTAGTCCCTGTCGAAGTTACTAATAGATAGAACTGCGAAAGTTCCACTGCGAGTTGTTACGGTTACTGAGCTGAAAGTTTCGCCATTTCACGATTCGCACGGCAAAAGTAACAATGGCGGATTGAATGGAATGGCAGCGTTCCTGCCTTAACGGCGCTTCTCGTTTAAGACGTGTTGCGCGTGCCCAAGTTATGCTTTATCGTCCGACAATAGGATAACTTTGACGGCGTCAGGTTTGAAAAAGTTGAATGTAGCTGCCGTAATTTTGTTGTTCGAGCAAATGTTGCAGTTAACTGTTTTGGAGGGGCGGGTTTTTTAATTTATCAAGTCCAATTGTTCCGTAGTTGTTTTCAATTAGGTTACCAACGTTGTCTTTTACCCTAAACTGTCCGCTGACCGCCGTCGCTTAGTCAGGTTGTGACAGCTGTTGCTTGCCGAATGCCGCCGACTACCGTGTTCTGTAACACTTTTGTCGATGTTCAATTATTTGGTGAACCAAAAAACACGTGTCTCTTATTTATCCATAATCTAACTAACGGACCATTTGGAATTATATAACCCAGTACATATGGCAATTATGTACTTTAAGTCGTTCGCATAAAATTCTAAACTTGACACTACACGGGGAAAAAATGAAATTGAAAATAATTCAGCCATTAAAAAGCAGCACTCCCTTCAATCCTCTTCGACAAAAAAAAAACCGTTATTTTCGTCCCCGAAATGATGAAAACAAATGAAAAGGCACTTACTGAAAGCGATCATAAAACACCGTGAGTATGAATATTGATTTCAGATTACGCGTAGCCATTATTTATCAAGGGAATATGGTAAACGTGTGCTGTGACGAGCACGCCGTCGAAATTGCTCGTTAAAATGAAATTAAAACCGTGCACCGGATCCGGTATTTACCGCCGTCTGCCGAAAGCCGGTGCGTGTGGGTAATGGCTCGTCCTTTACCCGCGGTCTTTATTACCGTGTCTAGATGAGATTTATTTCCAAATCCTAATAAACTTAGGTTCTGAAATGTAAATATTCTGCACTATCATTTATAGAGGAAGCTTTGGAAAATACATCCAAAAATATAATAAAACGTGGGCCTTAGAGTAAAATTTGTAATTAAGAATTATTTATTTCTGTGTGGCATCGGGTGCAGACATAGCATAACACAGGCGCGATTGTATCTATCTAGGTGTATGTATTTATTTCAACTGCCAGCAATTTTTGTTATCATTCACGCACTTTATGCTTTCTCTCATTTTTTATCACGTTTGACCATCTGGTTACCCTGAATTTGCTAAACGTGGCACTGTATTTTTGAATTCATGTGCTCTGCCTACCCCTCATGCGAATACAGGCGTGAGAATATGTGTGTGTCATTTTTTATCGAAAGCGCGGCAAAATGTGTGTAAATAAATTTGTTTCGGAGATGGTTCGAGTTACCTTAACGCGACGCAGATTGACTCTAATCTCATTATAAGGGTAATTTAACTGTAAACAAATTAATTTTACTCTCGAAATCACTTCCTTTGATCCCATGTCGGCTGCATTTTCGTTTAAATTAAAAATAATAATGTAAACGCTCTATCTCTATGTAGGATAAAGGAAACGGCAATCGTAATTTTTCTTCGTATAGGATACGTACAAAGGTCACTTGATACTGCTCTGATAGTAAAATCGTCCCTTAAATCTTAATTCATAGTAATTTAACCATTAGCGAAAATAATAACCCGTGTGGTGCCGGGTTAGAATAGCACCTCCCCCTTTCTTCCCGTGGGTGTCGTAAGAGTCGACTCTGGGAAAGGGTTAGTGTATTGTGGGCGATGGGCTAGCAACCTGTCACTGCAATATCACGTTTGACCATCTGGTTACCCTGAAATTGCTAAACGTGGCACTGGATTTTCGAATTCACGTGCTCTGCCTACCCCGCTTGGGAATACAGGCGTGAGTATATGTATGTATGTATGTATGAAAATAATAACAAAGACTTCACCACTTAAAGGAAAAAAATATTCAGCATTCTATTACAAACGTTATTCATTTTGTTCTGGACCGTCAACCGTAAAAGGCGAACGAGTCATTGTGATTATTTCGTTCAACATTCTATCAAGGGTCTTTATGTAACGGAAACATAAACATCTTCCATAATAAGAGGACGGAAAATAACAGTCATTTCAGTAAATGAACAACAGGGTTGCCTTCATAATATATTCAAATTACAAGGAATCCAGACGTAGTTCTTTGATTTAAGTTGCCGTCTACTGAAGACAATGCGGTTTTGACTGCTGTAAACTTCTCGGCTCCTTGATGTTATTCATTAGCACCAAGGGCAAAATAAAGATGACAACACCGTCATATTTTACACATGAACACCTACGTCCTAGTGAGTAAAAAACAGATAGTACCTTTAGTTGATAAAGATGCAAAGAGTTGAAGGCAATTTCTGGAATAAAATAAGTACCCGTTCATATGGTGCCGTGTCGCTACGCCCAAGTTTCTGCATATAGAATAGCAACGACCAAGTTAGCTTTACAACGCCGTCTAGCATTTGCATTCTCCTTAACTTTAACTCATTGACATAGAGATCGTTTCCGTTTAGATGCCGACAAAGTTACCGCGTACGTCTCGTTCGTTGGACTGGACCAACTAACATCGGCAGCCCCGAGAGTCTTCAAGCTATTACTATACAGGTCATTCTCGTTTGTTTTCCATAAAGTTGGTCACATATCTCGTTTAGGTTGTGTCAGCCGTAACTCGTAACACAGCCGTGTTGACTGGAGACCGAGTTAGGGGTAAACTTTTGACACCTTCACCTGTGAAGTAAGTCAAGATTTATTTACCTAGAACACGTAAAGACAACATGAACTAAGTTATGGGATGGCCAGCCACGTGAGGGCTTAACTTTTGATTGAGTTATTAGACTGAATTGACAAGGGCAGAGGCCATGTTTCAAACTTTTACGGATTGAAGCTTGTTTTGAAGGATAAATTTGATTCGAGTTATTCATAGTTATGGTCGTGCCTCGAAGTTAAAGTAACTTAAACTAATTTCTTACAACTGTAGCATGTCGAATTTCGCACGTAATGAATCAAGAATTAGTTTCATTTGACGAAATTTATAAGTAGGTAGGTACTTTATCAACATTCAAATTATAATGTGCCTATTTTATGTGCCCGTGTGGTGCCGGGTTAGAATAGCACCTCCCCCTTTCTTCCCGTGGGTGTCGTAAGAGTCGACTCTGGGAAAGGGTTAGTGTATTGTGGGCGATGGGCTAGCAACCTGTCACTGCAATATCACGTTTGACCATCTGGTTACTCTGAAATTGCTAAACGTGGCACTGGATTTTCGAATTCACGTGCTCTGCCTACCCCTCTTGGGAATACAGGCGTGAGTATATGTATGTATGTATGTATGTATTTTATGTTCAAACGCAGTAAACAAATGGCCTACGTCAGAAGGCTTTTACTACGTAAAAGTTACCTACTACGGTAGGTAGCATTTTAAAGTTTACAATGAAGATTTAACATTATACTACCGTGAGAGTCACTCAATTTTCAACTTTACAATGAAGAGTCGATATCGATATTATAAATTGATACGATATCGAAATTAAAACAGACGATGAAAACAAAACATTTAAAATTTGGAACATAAGACCGACGCGGCTGGCGTTGCGGGCTTGTGACGCCGATGCGCAATTGTTTTTGGAATTCCGTTATAGCGCCATTTTAACCATTCATTGTGCATCAAAATAAATCGTCTCTTTGAACATTTTTCTGAATTGTTTGCATTGCAATGTAAATAAAGTAAAGCACCTATGCGACTTTATATAAAAAGGTATTAAAATCACCATTATTTAACATAACTCGTACATCAAATGGAATAAAAAGTTGCCCGTGAACATAGTAGAGCACGTTATAAATTTTACACAGGGTAAGTAAATAAAGAAACACTCCCATGTAATGAAGTAAAAGATGATATCACAATAACAAGACACGGCGTTTCACGCGAACGTGTTAAAAATGAACTCATCCCTGATATTAATGCAGAGTATAGCAATTTCACTCTCCGCACGTCACTCTTCGCTCTCCGCGCCCGTCTCTTACTGTCACGTCACTTTCGTCAACGCACGTATCGAAATCTAATACAAGTTAGATTTGAGACATATTCGCGCCGTTTCGCTATCACGCGTTGCCGAATTGCAAAACATTGGAGCAGAAAATTAGGTTTACATGTAAATATGTATATAAGCTTCAATGGGATGTGAATGTCGCTGGAAAATTGGCAGTGATCGAGTATCGCGAAAATCTGTAGATAACCTGTCAGGGGCGCGTGATGAGAAAATATTGAATAATCACGTGTGACGACGCTTATTTGTTAGGGGAACTGGTGATATTGTCATCGGGGGGAAATGAAGGACATGTTTCAAAAAATGTGTTCAAATTCAAGAAACTTAATGAGTCAGCGCCTAATCAATGAGTTAATTATAACTTAGTTACGAATAATAATTTACTTACATAAAAATTATACATTTAAATAACAGTTTTAATTTTAAAAAAAAGAAGCAAATTGTTGCCATGCCCGAGCAATTGAAGTTAACCATTTATAATCCTACTCAAAAGTTTCAAAACTGTAATTTCAAGTTTTAGATACATTCATAGGTACATATATCACGCTTGTATTCTCAAATGGGGTAAGCAGAGCAAACGAAACGCTACGTAGACAAAACCATGTCTATTTCACGTTTCGTGGTCACTTCTAGCTTATTTTTTAGGTTTTGGCAACAATGGCTGGCCACGTACCTACGCAATTCCGTTTCGGAATCTCGATTCAGAATAAAGATTCGGAATATCCGGACGCATTAAATCCATACACATTTATGAATGAGCCACATACAAACGGTAGTTTTCCGTTCCGTTCCGAACGGAAAATTTCCGTCTGTATGTCCTGCCTGGTCCATAGAGTTATATGGATTGACTGTGTTTGATATTCCGATTCGATTTTCCGAATCGAGATTCCGAAACGGAATTCCGTATGTATGTGGCCGGTCTTAATAACACGTCTTTGCGTTGGAGTTTTAAAAATATATCCGAAGAAAGTGCCGCCCTCGTTTAGTTTCCACTCTTTTGGTTGGACTATAACCACGCTTTTTTAACCTGGTCTTATGTTCATAGGCACGTGCTGAGTGACGGCCGGCTGGTGCTGGGCGCGCGCCGGTCGCTGCTGGACGCGGGCGGCGGCGGCGGCGGCGCCGTGCTCCGGTGCCGGGCTGCCAACCGCGCCGGCGCCGTGCTGTCACGACCGGTGCTGCTGCAGCCTGGTTAGTTTTAGTTACACTACTCTACTTTATCCAGGTACTGAGCATTGGGACGTGGGACTTGGGACATGGGACATTGGGACGTAGAAAACGAGAAATGGATAATAGAAAATTTGAGGTGGGAGTTGGGGAAAAAGATGGAACTGGGAGCTGGAAGCCAAGGCTTGGAAAACATTTTGAACTATGACTGTGAATTTTTACTAATTTCAACACTGCTTTCAACCTACTTGTAGGTTTATTAAATTACACATAACATGTCGTTCATTTTAATTTTGTTGACTTTTCTTCTTTTGTTTGTACGCCGACTTTCGACCTCTGAACATTGAAAAATAGTGTAACTGAAGTATATAAGTATGTAGGTAAATACTCGCCTCGGATTACCCCATCTTTATTTAACTTTAAAAACCTTGTTAAGCTAGCAAATAAATAAGGCCTCGAGGCAACATCGAAAAACTTTTGCGTCTGCCCCGAAAGAAAGAAAGTTTTTGTAAAACAAAAATGATTATGGGTGCTTCAGGGCAAAGCGGACTCCGTGCGGTCCTTGCTAAAGGAGTACCCTTATTTTTGTATTAAAAAAGTCATAATTAGCCTTATGTTATGATTAAGTTGTACAGCTTCGCGGAGTCACAGGTAAAGAGTGCCTCCAGAGGACAAACTTAAATGAAATTCATTAACTTAGACGTAAGTAGGTAAGTTAGGTCACCGCTCGTGTACTTCTCTTATAATTAGTTCCGTGTTATTTACTCTTTCCGAGTTTAGCGTTGTTTATAGCCGTATCGTTGTTTTTTCACTTATATTAATAGCAAGCGCTTAACTGAAAGAATCGTCACAATTCATTCAGTTGCTGTCTAAAACAATTCAATTTGGTTTATTAAATTAACTTACTTTGTACAAACTTGATTATATTTTTATAGCCCACTCAAATATTGATTTGATAAAAATTATATGAGGCTTAATATTTTTGTACTTACACATCGTTTACAAGCATAAATTTATTATATGGATGTATACTCGTATTATTCCTGAAATATTTCTGACTAAAAAAAATTCATAGTTCATGTACCAATGTAGTCAGTATAGACTCACTATATTGCTACACAGAGCATTGGCTAAATTAACTTTGGCCAAAGAATTTAAAAAACATGTCGTCAACGTAAACGTGATATATTAATAATTATATAAACTATCAAAATGTACATAGACGTGTCTTAAGGGCATTAAGTTGCTATTCTATAATATTATAATATTACTATACACACTTATAGCACAGTACACAAAGCGAAGCTCACAATTTTATTATGAACGTCGACATTTCATAGGAATAAACGAGACAAACGTGAGCTTGAGTAGTTTGACAGGGCGAGAACATGCAAATTCCATTTCTATTTTAGTATTATAGAGTCATTAAAACACGGCAGTTCGATGCTGAAGATTATATACGTAATGGAAAATTATGGAAACTGTAAACAACAGACTTGTGTAATAAACAGACGGACGAGAAGAGGGCAAAACAAATTACAACTTCGAGTCGAGTTGGACCAATTAACTTTCCGTTACACAGCGGGGAAATATGGAATAAAATGAAAACAGCCCACGGCCGCGCGAGTTTTTTACGCGGGAAACTTTTAATTAAGGGATCAAATGACATTAGAGTGAGTTCGCAATAAGGTAACTTGTCTTTGTTTGCGAAATAACGGCAGGGAAAAAATATGTTTCCATGGCAGGCTAAAACGAATTTTTGCGAACGTTACGCGAGATTATAAATAAAATTAGCATAATAATGGACTATTACGGAGCAGTGCTCGAACACGCCAGCGGGTAGGGTTTGTTGCGATTCATGATTACTGATGGGGAAATTTTAGCAGGCTATTTTTTTTTAACTTCGCTTGTAATTAAAAACAGATGCCCTCTTGCATAACTTTGGTCATTGTAGAACACCCAGTTAGCTTCTTTTTACGTTTTTTTTTACATTTAAGAAAGTAAATTGGGAAAAAAAGGAATTTGCAGAAAACTAATAATATCTATAAAATCTTAATTTGCTTAAACAGCGTCGCAGAAAACGTCAATCTTTAATAGAAATTGAAGATTATTTCAGTATTTTAAGGGAACAACGTCAAGTTCATTTGACTCTCTATTCATAATTTATAGCGTTATGTATTCAGTCCAATTACTTTTTATACAGCGAGACTGAAAAAGTTTTAATTAAAGATTGAGCGACATTATTCCTTCATCTTGGAAAGAACTTCGTTACAACGCAGCCAGCGTTTCTTTATTGAAAATGGCTTTATTGTTAAAATGAAGACGCCCTTCCTTCTGGGACAGATATTGTAATTTTTAATTCTCGTTTATTCTGCGGCTTCCATTCGTGAATCTTGAAAAAGCAATAATGTTACATGTTAAATCGACTTGTCGTGCTCTTGAAACATTCATTGTAAATTAGTGAAAATGGTTGAATTATTTAACTCCCGCTGAAAAAAGAAGGGTGTTGTAAATTTTACGTCAATATTTCTCTGTGTGTGCTATTGTCTAAAACGTTGGGGGTTCTTCAATTTTTAAAGTTGATTAGGTTAGTTAGATGTTTAACAATTTTATTGTGACTAAAAACCTTTAGTCTTTTGCTGTATACAAAACTCGTCCTGACCATATCTTAATAGAGTTATCAATTTTGTATGTAGAGTTTTGTTTATTCATGCCTAATTCCAAGTAAGTAATTCAATATTTTCTTCGCGCGACACTTGCTTTTAAGTTGTTGTCGACAATGTTTGGCGGCTTTAAGTCGACGGTTCATTATTTTAACAAGAACATGACAGGCAAGCAACTTTTGAAAGAAAAAATGTAACTTTCACTTGCAAGGTAAAGGGTCAATTGAAGGGTCTTCTTTTGTTTAAATTTGACTAATTCATAATTAACAAAAGTTCTTAAGAAGCCGTGAATAACAAAACGCGTCACGTATCATGTAATTGCGTATGTTTCATGTAAGGCAATTAATTTTTCCATACAAAATATTTCGGCATATACTCTAGGTACATTTTTCAAAATAATAATTAGGTATATTAATTCACCTTAATAAAAAAAACAACTACATACCTATACGATGAGTGTATCGTCACATAATAAAGTTTGTTGCAGTAAAACGCTTAAGACAAAATCAGAAACAGCACATTTTTACTTTCTAATCGCCCAGTTGGACTTGAACACGGCTTATTTCTTAAAGTGCGTTTAACTTTTTACCCGGGGATTCTCTCTACTTTGTAATGCAAAAAAGATTCTGGGATTTTTTACACGCTGCCCCGCTGCTGTGCTCGTTAGGATGACCCTAATCTTTGTTTCACCTGTAAGTAGTGTCCGACCGAAGGTACGATTTTGGCCGAAGCCGAAGCCGAAGCCGATTAATCGGCTTTCATCAAAACCTTCGGCCGAAGCCGAAGCCGAAGCCGAAGGTGTGTTGACCCCATGTAGACCCTAAGAAATACGAGAATTTACTAATAGAAAAAAAAACGGCAGTAAATTATGCGCAGTTTTCGCTTCTAAATCAAGTGTGACTATGTTGTTACGATGTATTGTCAGTAATTTATATAGTTAACTGCAAGTAATGCGATTGGGACGGCGAAACGCTGTCCTGCTAAGCGCTGCTGCACTATCCGTCTCGCTCTGGCATCGTTTGTTCAATTTCAAATCACAACTTGCATACCTTCGGCTTCGGCCAAAGCTTCGGCCAAATTTTGGCCGAAGCCGAAGGTTTGGCCGAAGGTGGTTTTTTTGGCCGAAGGTGGCCGAAGCCGAAGCCGAAGCCGAAGCTTCGGTCGGACACTACCTGTAAGAAATAATGGTAGAAAGAAAGACATAATGAGAATTTTATGACAGGTAAAATATTGCTAGCCTTCGTCAGCATGGAGATATCCATGAGACAATACTGTCGTGATTGAAGTTCTTTATTTTATACATATTTAATAAAACAATTCCTTAGATTCTGATAATGATAACGCACAACACAAATAATTACATCACTATGGCATTAAATTGTAGTTAGATTTAACAATTATTATATTATGTATAGTGTTGTACAAACTCTGTGGTCGTAGTTTATTTTAACGTTTATATTAGTATCGAAAATTGAGCTGTAGATATACACACATATTTCATTTTCTTCAAATTAGCACATTGAAAAAAATTGAAAAATAATAAATTGAGAGTTCAATTTAAAAATTTATGAGCGATTATTTTATATTAACGAAACAATTTTATTTATCGACGTTGTTTTAATTTTATATTTTTGACGGTATCTCCTCATTTTAATAAATGAGAGTGGCTTTCTATCACATTCTGTATTATTTATTTGCTGGGTACACAAAAACAATTATTAACTTAAAAAATAAATAATGAGCACAACTTTGTTAAGCTTGTGCTTAAAATTAGGAAAAGACCTATTTATTTTAATTTCATGGCTACTCTTTAGATTACCTAAAAAATACAGGTAAAAAACACCCAGGACAGAGTTTACGGGTTAAAGCGAGAAACATACTTGTTAAAACGAAACAAGGTAAATTACAACATCAAAGTGTCGAGCACTTTCTTCGGGGCTCATTTGAATGAGAATAAGCTACAGCGTTCCCATTTGTTGCTTTTCGATTCTTCCTTTGTAGTCGACGGCATTGTAGGAGAAAATATTAAAATATGGTAAGTCAAAACGGGACTTGAAAGTTCGAGGGGCGCAATTCTCGGTGCGTTAGTAGACTTTACGTGTTCGGTGGATGGAGAAACCTTATTGTAACGACTACCTATTAAGATTTTAAGTAAATAAAAAAATATCGACTGAGTATCGATTGGACCAAACGAGTATAAAATTTAGTCTTCGAACGAGTCACTTTTATTAGCCTTTTCTCATATATGAAAAAAGCGATGCAGAACTTAACCTAACCACTTAAAATCTGGCCAATACAATGTGCATTTTATTATGTTACTAGCTTTTACCCGCGGCTTCGCTCGCGTTGAATTCAGGGTAGCACCGAAGAGATTTCGCAATTATTTTAATACGCTCCTGTATACGATATTATATATCTTTCCATTTGAGGATAGAATCAAAAAAATCTGGGCATTGGGTACTCGCGAATATGCTACATCCAACTGTCTGTGGGAAAAGCACGGCTTCTCTAGGTTCACCCCAGCCATCTTTAATGTTTGACCTCGCGCTTTGTGGTCATAGCGAAACTAAGCTCAAGAGGAAATTGCAGACTTTTAAACTGGAACAGGAGAGACCATGATATATGTGGGAATTATTGGTATTCGTGGGATTATTATATTTTCACCCTTTCTTACGACGGTAAAGATAGCCAGGCGCTAAAGATATTGCGGCCAAGCTGTGTGACATGAAGTCTCGTCTATAATCTAGGTGCATCCGAATTTTGCATAACTGGGACACACTGGGTAGTCTACAATTGAAGCTTGTGTGAGTTAGACCTGACACTTCAAGCTAGCGAATAAAGAAACTCTACCTACGGAATCTATATCTGCTGTGTTCTGTATCCATAACTGTGTTGTATCTCCTGGTACTTTACCTAACTACCACAGACAACATGTCGTGTTGGAAATTACCTATGTTAATCTAACGTTCGAAATCTCAATATATTTTAGATACCTAAGGGCGGTGTTCACCAATCAGTTAAAGTTAAACGAATAGAAAATGTATTGAATTTTCATTCGTTAAAGACCCGTGTGGTGCCTGGTTAGAATAGCACCTCCCCCTTTCTTCCCGTAGGTGTCGTAAGAGTCGACTCTGGGAAAGGGCTGGGTTAGTGTATTGTGGGCAATGGGCTAGCAACGTGTCACCGCAATATCACTTTTAACTAACTGGTTACCCTGAATTTGTCAAACGTCGCACTGGATTTTTGAATTCGTGTGCTCTGCCTACCCCTCATGGGAATACAGGCATGAGAATATTTATGTATGTAACGATTCGCTAACTGGGAGTTTTTATAACGTAAAAATGCCCTTAGTCATTTCACAAAAAAACTACTATAGCGTTGTAAACAGGCATATTTTAGCAGACGTATTATATGTACAGTCAAGGAAATTGACACCTGTGCCACTTTGAATCTTTTCATAGTGAGTTTCATATTGCTTTGATTAGTAGAAAATATTGTACGTCACAGAGACATTTTTGTAAGAAGGTACAAAGTGGCACATTAATCATTCCTTGACTGTACATATTGATAAAATTGAAAACAAAAACTTAAAAGCTAATTTTATTTATTTTTTAGACAATTTTACAAAAAAAATATCAATTTCACTACGCTGGCCTCAATTAGGTTCCGCAGCAAACGCACTACCTTCAGGCGAGTTCCGTTACATAGTCCTACGTTACGTTACGTAGCCCCGAGGCGCCCACAGAGTTCAAAAATTCTACTGGGCACGTGGTTTTAGTTTCAGGATCTACGGCAGTATTGATAGATAGGTATACCGCCTGTTCCTCTTCAATTTCCAGTAATATGCGCTCATGAACATCAGTAATACTGAGAGGAGGCCTGTGCCCTGGAGTGGGACGTATATAGGCTGATGATGATGATGATGAACAACAGTTGCCTGGTCGTTTGTTGGGTCAATAAAGCTCGTTCAAACGTCCAAAAATACTCGAGGAGTATTTCACGCAGGTCTCCATGAACCGAATGGATGAGTTCATCAATGGACGGCACAGTTTTACAAAAAGGCTCCCACGGTCGAATAAACTCATTGGTTTTGTGTCCTTCTCCAACTTAAGTAGCAATTCGGAGAATTTTTGAGCGTGTGAACTATTCCGTTAGTAGCAAATTCTGCACGTTCGTTCTCGACGTCGATCGTTTTAAGCAAGTATTTACTTTGTTGGATCTAGTCCTCTGATCAAAACTGGCTAGGTCTGTTGGAAATCACCGGAAAAGAGAAGTTTGATGCCACTCATGGTGCGAGCCGATCGCCGTATATCTCGCAGGCCTCGCAGCATTCAGTCAACTGGTTCTATTACCTTTTTGCGGACCATTGTGCATTCGTATCAAACGATAAGGCAGCAATCTTTGAATTCTTTTGCTTTATCATAATTTCGACACAATACAATTATTACTTCTTTGGCAAATGGTTGACAGAGCTGTTGATATTCGTCGCTTGGCGACCAAAACATCCACGCCATATCCACGCACAATGCGCATCAAACAGACAAAAATTCTAAAAATCACTAAAACGTTTTTAGTTGTCGATTTTAAAGCCCCTTAAATAGTTTAGTATTAGTTTAAATAGTTTTTTCGTAAATATCTTCCATGTTTTTCACCCTCTCAAACTTTCGACCCTCAATTGCTTTATTATTATGTATCTAGATTTTCATTTAAGATTAAAAATGATACGTGAAACGGAAAATTTAGCAGTGTCTCTTGTCATTGAACAATAACGATTTTGACAGCTCCATATCTTAGGGAATAAGGGCTAATTTATTAACAAATATATAAGAAACTGTCGCCTTAGCGACTTCAGCGCTGGTATAAAAGCTCGCAAAAAAGCGTGAGATGAGTTACATTATTGGAGTTTAAGTATAGATCCTTATATATTATTTAATATTAATGTACCTATAAACCTTCTTCTGGAATCACTCTACCTATTGAAAAAAACCGCATTGAAATCCGTTGCGTAGTTATAAAGATTGAAGCACACATACAGACGGACAGACGGCGACCGCGACTTTGTTTTATAATATGTAGTGATAGTGATGTAGTGATAAACTTATGAAAGTTACGTATTGCCTCTGCAATACTCGGAAATCCTAGTCTAACTCTTAAATTTTTGTTCTAAAGAGATGTAGGTACCATCTTGTAACTTGATCTTAAGGGCACTCGGTTTAGTCGCTTTCGATCGATGCTTGAATGGACGAAATTGTGTTCTTAGTGTTCTTACCCATCTAATGACGTCGTTCGACTGGAAATAAGACCCAGGTTTCTGTAAGGAGATTCTGAATAACAAATAACTCATCCATTTTAGTTCTTCCTGATTATCGAATCAGTTCGCTATCAGTTTTATTAAAGGAATCAAATCAAAGAAGCATGGATGGTTTTTAATCTGTTTTGAGTCGATTATTTCTTTGTTACTGGCCACTCGGATAGCTCCAGCCACAGCGCATTAGAAAAAAGAAATTGATTGTCTGTTGTTATTTTTGCTGCGTTTCACGTAAATCCTAAGTAGGACACGAGTATAATTTATATGAAGAAATTTTATTAATTAAGAAGAATTGATTACTATAGCTAGTTTACTTTCATAAATAAAGTGCGTAGGTTAATAACCAAAGAAACTCGGTTATCGTGAGTGCTTTTACATTTTTAAATAATGTAGCTGGAAATAATAATAGTTTTACACACATCATGCCTGTACTCCTTTACTTACTATTTTTACTGTACTTTTTTTAAAGGTGTACTCCCTTGTACCCCCACGCATGCGGCATAACAACTTGAAATTAATAAAATCAGCGGAAATCTCTTTCTAATGCGAGGTGTTGAAGTTGAAATGAGACTTTCACTTGTATTACAAGTTAGTCTTTGTTTATCTGACGCAGCCATTTTTACAGGGTTCCAAAATGTGCAAGATGTTTAGTAATAAATATTTTGCGGGAAGCTACAAGAATATGACTCGATTTCATTGCACGTGGCATTTATTTGTGATGGATTGATGACGCGATTGTAGCCGCTTCCAACCCTAGTGACTGAAAATGGACATAATCATAATAATCATAATCATTTACGGTTGATTTGATGATGATGATGGTGATAGGTATAATAAAGAATTAATGGTGGTTAGGTTAGTGATATCTATACAATCATTACAGTATGTAAGGATAAATGAGATTTTTCAAACTCAGAATCAAGATCATAATGGATGTTATGCTGATACTGAAACAATAGGGACCATTTGTTTAAATTTCGTGACCTTTTTTTCGATTTCTATCGATAACGCTTGGATTCGGATAGGTGCGATAAACAGTTTTATTAAAAAAAAAGGAAATATTTAACATTTTTTACAACAACTTTACGCTATTGTCCTCTTTCTGTTTATTGTACCTACATACATATTCCACGTAACAACTCTTGCCATTCTAATTTCTAAAGATGACCGCTGGACCTCAATACGAGGTAAATGAGGAAGAATTCTGAGACAATTTGTGAAGTTGGAGGGAATAATCCGTATTAATCCCGAAAGTTGATGAGAATTCGAAATTTAAATAAACACAAAAGAAGGGTCGTGGTGCGCACAGAACTTTTTTTCTTTTATACAGCGGCCTTTAGGCCTGAAGAAGTTTTCTATCATAAATTAGGAGCTATTTAAGAGTTTCATAATATTAAGTGATATTTTTCTCCCGTTCTATAGAATATTATAATTGAAGTATTTTTAAGTTCATAAAATACTTGTGGAGAATGTATCATAGATTTTTGTAAAATAAACAAAAAATCTTTTAAATTCGTAATATGTGATATCATACTGTCTAGTTTGATTAAATTAACAGCTAAAACCCTGTTCCATAACCTGGAGTTGAGTTATTTGAGATCAAAATTAAATGTTCATATTAAAATGCTAACTGTCTGCGTGTGTTTTATTTTGGTTGTTTAATTTTACCTTCATACTTCATACCTTTGACGGCCGGATAGCCCAGCGGTTAGAGAACCTGACTGTGAAGCTTGAGGTCCCGGGTTCGATCCCCGGTCGGGGCAGATGTTTGTATGATGAATACGAATGTTTGCTTTCGGGTCTTGGATGTTTATCTATATATAAGTGAGTTTATCCGTTGTCTAGTACCCATAACACAGGCATTAAATTGCCCACTTTGGGACTAGGTGATTGGTGTAAAAATTGTCCAATGATATTTATTTATTATTATACCAAAATCATTGGCCGAGGCATAACGAGATACTTACACAAAGTAATAACAGTACACCTCATATTTTTGAAAGAAATACTTCGCGAATATAACAATTTGTTGGTTATTGACAAAGTCAATAAGAGGCTTCGTAAACAAAGCTTGTCTCTCGAAATTATTCTCTTATTTATTATTCAATTTTATTTTTTCGTTTTGTATTTCTTTTGGCAGTAATAAAAGGAGTCTCCAGTTACCAATTACTTAAATGAATGCGACGTTGTACAGCTTCTACAAAGGCCGTAACCAAATAATGGCATTCCATTCGCATAAAACCTTACACAAAAATATAAAAATTATGTTATGAATTTTTGGCCTTTAGCGCGGCTTTCAAATTACGCCGTCACTTACTTTATGAGCGCCTCAAAAAGCCTAACTTTTAAGAAAATACGCATAACCTCTGCTATTACAATTTCAGTAATGAGATGGCTGGAAAAGTATTTTCTTAACAAAATCGAATAAAATGTCATGATCCCACAAAAGTAGTCACTGATCTGAATTAAAATAATAATAATTTAAAATTCTTAAATAATATACATATTATGTCTTTAGGTTTTAGGGTCTTTCCAATTATATCAATGGCATAAATAAGCTTCAAAAACCTTATTTTGTTACTTTTCTACCATGAGTACATACCCCTCTAGGGAAAATGCCTAAGACGTACTTATTTTTTTTTTAACTCGCATTTTATACTCATTAGGAAAAATAATGTTCGTCACATAAAAATCAATATTAACGGACTTATTAGAATAGCCCAGCGGTTCGACCTGTGGCCTCTCAAGCAGAGGGTCGTGGGTTCAAACCCCAGGCTCGCACCTCTGAATTTTTCGGAATTTATGTGCGATATCGAATTTGATATTTACCACGAGCTACGGTGAAGGAAAACATCGTGAGGAAACCTGCACACAGCAACGAAGCAATTCAATGTTGTGTGTGAAGTTCCCAATCCGCACTGGGCCCGCGTGGGATCTATAGCCCAAGCCCTCTCATACTGAGAGGAGGCCTGTGCCCTGCAGTGGGACGTATATAGGCTGGATGATGATGATGATTATTAGAATAAGAAAAAAGTCGACAACGATTAGCCACAGTACTTTCGGTATCCAGCTCACCTGTTACTGTATTCTTGTTGTAGTGGAAGACAACGTCCTGTCCCACACTGCGAGGCAGCTCACCCCAGCCAGGGTCGGGGGCTCCGTGGTGCTCCGATGCGAGGTGTCTCCACAGATCGGTCTCACGGACATCACGTGGCTTCAAGATGGCTTACCCCTGAATCCTGGGTACTTGGGACCTGGTAAGGAACACTTAGATATATCGTATTCTATATCCATCTCTCGCCTAGCAGTGAAACGAGTCCCATCACAAAGAAGTGGTACTTACCTACGTTATGATTAAATGTAGATAAAGAATAATGTTTTGTTTTTGAATCCTGAGGATGGATGAAAGATTTACGAAAATGTTTCTGAAAACAGTTGGAAACGGTACCTACCTCCTATATCGTTTTTTTTAAAGGATAACTTTCTTCCGTCGAATTGAGAACTTTATCTTTCTTGCAGCCGGTTAAAAATATAAAAGTTTCATGTTTCAAAACTTTCACAGATTCACGCTGGATATCTGGAGCCGGAATACTTTTGGGAGTGGACTTACTCCAAGCCGATATACAAGCTGAATACTCCTGTGTGGCTCTTGAGACCCCCAGCCCTTCACTCAAGCTGACCACTGATGGTAAGTGGTAACATTATTAATTTTATTACACACGCTTACATAAACATCGCGCGTAAATTCATGAATCAGGAAGACAGAGCTTACGAAACGTTACATAGACACGTCCATGACAATTTCACGTTTAGAAGCCACTTTCAACAAAATTTCATGATTTTAAATAGATGGAAGAGGTATAATAGTTTCCTAAGCCCTGACTCTAAATACTTAATTTAGGGCCTCAGACCCAGACAAAAATTTCATGGCTTAAAATATTGAATCTTACGTAACCTGATCTTTAAGTTCATTTTCCACTGAATATTTTGAACTTAATGAAGTACATTCGGCTGTTATGTTTACTAGTAATTTGTACTTTATAAAGTACGCGGGGGCTTACGAGGATAGAGTAACATTACTGTTTGTGAGCCTGTCACCAGAAGGATATCCACCTAAACCAAATTTTCTGACATTCTTTTTCGATATCCATGGAAGAAATCGAAAGGTGTTATTCTAAACCCAACTCCACATAAGGAAACGGAACATTGTTAACTTTACGAATAAATAAAGAGCAACCGAAAGACATGGTTATAGTTAGTTTTGTATTGAAATGCAGATTTGGAAGTTATAAATTATCAACTACTACTACACTACTCCTTTCTGCAGAATCAACCAATTTTTCGGGCAGTCCAAACACTCTGTTACAATATTCTGTCCTGCAAAATTTTCAATTCATTTGGAACTTTAAATTATGATGACAATTCACAAGTTTAATTTGAAACATTTGCCTTTTTGAAGTATATTTTTATTTTTGTTTAGTTTTCATTGTTTTGGCAACCACTTAGTAGGTAGAATTGAGGTTGAGAACCACGGGCTTAAGAGTAAAATCAGCGAGGCCAAACAAAGAAAGACGTTTCGAGATAAACTTTTATTGACTTCTTATGTAAAAGATATCCGTTTTGCGTTATAAACAGATAGCAGTTGGCTGGAAAACATAGAACTGAATTCCATAGAGACGCGGGCGGGCGAGACCGCGATCCTGCCCTGCATAATAAGGCATATGAGCGGGCACACTATTAGGTAAGTTTTCGTGTTTACTATTTACTATATCTAGTTATTAAATTACTAAAAAATCCGGTCAAGTGCGAGTCGGACTCGCGTTCGATGGATGAAATGGAGAGGTGTTATTCTAAACTCGACGCCACATGGGTAAAAACGTGTTAAAGAAATCTTGTTTGATTTTTCCTCTAACACAGGAAATAAATGGAGTAACAGAAACGAATGAGACATTACCTGCAGCACAGAAAATTACAGCTAACTATTTAGATTTGATTTAAACGGTTTTCCGATTGGTACTCAGGTACGTTTAAATCAATTCTCTTGAAATCCAGCCTCAGCCTGTTCAGTCGGTGAATCAATTATTCATTTCAAATTCTCCCAGTTTATAGTATTAAAAATCCACCTCGTTAAATTTATCATTTAATAATTTCCCCGGCGAGAAGTAATTTTACAAATGGGAAATATGCTTCGCAGAGTAATGTTCGTGCCTACGGACTTTTTTTAATTGCGTGAAAGTATTGGTGTGTAAAATACAATAACGTTTTTTACTGGAATTTATATGTCTAGAATTTTATATACAGGTATATCACTAAAATACCTACTTAGGGTAACGACACTAGTACTATAGAGTTGAGTTCCTGAGCCACCATGATATGGCATCACTACATATTATAAAACAAAGTCGCGGTCGCCGTCTGTCCGTCTGTATGTGTGCTTCAATCTTTAAAACTACGCAACG
>BHDV01050895.1:257939-274541 GCA_005406045.1 Adoxophyes honmai | reverse complement strand
TTGTCCCGTGATTAAGGAAGGTTATTCCTATCATTAGAAAAATAATCAAGCATATCTAAAAAAATCATCCATTCCCTATTGTAGCTCTAGTATCAATACAACGCGTTATGGTATATTATTCGATAAAATAATATATCCCATCATAACTAGACTTTAAAATACTCGTGTGATCTTAAATACAACGAAATTCACTTCCATCATTTCGTTTAAAAACTCTCGATATGTAGTAGTTACATTATAGTTATTCCTTTAGGGAGGCTTCTATTTTGTTTGTCTTTTATAAACATTTTTGAATGATTTATAGAGCGTGTATTCAGTATACATTTTACAGATATTATTCAACCTGTCAACTGAATTGGGGAATCGTTTATTAGATTTTTCACAAAAACTGAAATTTGGATGTTAAATTTGACTACATACGTCGTTACTTACCAGATCTCAATGATGGAACCATTGCGTACCATTAATTTCAACGATTCTCTTTACACTTTTTCATGCATTTCAGCGAGAGAATTTGGAGCAAGTCCACATTTCTTACGGCCATCTTTTATTTCAGAAGAAACTTGCGTCGACGCGTGCGACGCCCAGCGACGGCGCAGGCGCCGCCGCCATTACTGCCCCGATCATGGTAATTATAATGGTAGGTGATCATAATGTTAAAGTATTGCTAATTTCCAGTTAAAAATAAAATTAAAATTACTTAGCTGAAAATAACTTAGATAGCAGTTTATTTTACTAAATAAATGGGGATTGTCTTCTCGAAGTATCACGATGCTGACCCTTTAAGTGTAATAATGATTGTAAAATAATATACAGACTTTTATCATCATTATTTCAATCCCATTTCCTCAAATATATTATTATTGTAACAGCCTGTTATTTTGTTATCTGAAATAATATAACGAGTTAATCCCACAGATATCGAGACCAAAACTGTGGTTAATCCAATAATCTCTCTTTGGCAGGTTGTTCACAAGATTCAGGGAGTTGAGGAACGAAGCCAACAACTGCCAAATTATTTAGTTAAATAATATAAAATATACCTTCGGTTTAATTAGGAAATTTGATTAAACATATTGATATGTATACAAAATTTATACAATAATATTGTTTATTTATATTATTACGGCTTTTTATTCAAACCCCGTAGGTAGGTATGTTTCCTAAGGTAGTTTCTAAGATTGATCCTTACTTACATACATACATCACGCTTGTATTCCCAAATGGGGCAGGGAGAGTTACACGGAACGCTACTGCAGACAAAACCATGGTTATTTTATGTTGCGTTACAACTTCTAGTTCTAGTTTAAAGTTAAAGGGTATAATAGTTACAGTAAAGTTGCCTCTTACGACATTCACGAATTAACAAGAGAGGTGAAGTCATACGGGATTGGTTCTTAAAAGTTACATACATGCTTCACGCCTGTATTCGCAAATGGGGTAAGCAGTGCACACGACACGCTAAATAGCCAAATTCATGATTATTTCACGTTCTGTGTCCACTTCTCGCGTATATTTTTAGGTTTAAAGTTGGAAGGTATAATAGTGACAAATTGTAAGCCTATTTCCTTAATCGCACTTTACGACATCCACGGCAAATTTAGAGAGGCGATATTCTAAACTCGTCACCACTCACCACACGGTAAATTTCTATTACGCTATAGCTAAATAATACGCACGTTTGATGAATGTATCTTTACTAATCCCTTCTAACATTATAAAATTGTAAAGTAATTATGTTAAGTCTGTCACTTTTTCATGCTACAACCTATGAACTAGTTTCGTGGTGCAGAGTGGGACGGAGATTATTTTATTCCATCCCAATAAAAGCCGTAGACTACTTTTAAAGTGAAATCCAAGAAAGTTGAATAAATACCCTCTCTCTCAGAGAAGAAGGTCGGTACTGAAAAAAAAAAGAAAAAACATTTAATGAAACCCACTTAATAATGCCTACAGGAAAGCCTCAACTTTAATTTGTACTTAACTTTTACGCAGTACTCGAAATTTAGATAGCCAAAAGTCTGAAAGAACGAAAGCGGAAAAGTTAAACGTTAAACTTTATAAGGGCCAACCTTTTTAAGCTGTCAATTTGAACCCACATCATAAGTTAGCAATTCAATAAAGTCGAAAAAGTCCTGTTGAAGCTTGTTCACGAAGCACATCTTGCATTAATAGAGTCCTTGTCTTAGTTTAGTATTACAATGTCCGTGAAAATAATTCACCTCTGCCGTCATACTGAACAAGTCACAGCAGCCCAACTTTAAATCGGCTTAAAACAGTTTAATAACACGAACCGTTTTAACTTAACTTTAGTCGTTACGAAACCTATGATTTAACTCTAAATTAACTAGAAATCTGTTTCTTCTTATTACTGTATCACACACACTGTTTATGTTTTTTTTTGGGACATTTCATAAGTGTATGTATGACAAATTTTATAAATGTTTCCAATTACTTACATGCCTTTAATGACGCCTAAAGCCTAAACATAATTACATTAAACGAGAGTACCTTTCAATCTATTTAAACTTGACATTCATATTTGTTCATGTCATCTAGAGTTGACTGAATATTTTAATAGATTACCCGAGAGTTGACGTCATTATTGTGTTGGGGATTACTAAATAAGTCCCGAACTAACTGCAATAAGTTCAAAGGTCTCAGGATGTCAATCCTTAAAGTTATTACTTACAGCATTACTTAGTCATACATTGCTATACCTGTATAATATATCTTCAGTATTTATCAATTTCTATACTCTATTTCTTATATTTTATATTTTAATCTTTATTCTTCTATATTCTCTATTCCCTATTTCTATAAAACGTAGGAATAGATGAAAGAGGTATAATAATGGGAGGTTGCTAGAAATTTTGTAGTTATTCGTGACTCTGGCAAAGCAGTGACACAGTTGCTTAGAATAACATTTTTAAACAAGCCGTCTATTAATAATCTCTACCTTGCTAAGGACGTATACATTGAAAATTAAATTATCTGAGTGACGCAGGAGACGCAACCAGTGCTAACAGTGACATAAAATAGAAAATTGAAACACCTTACAGATAAAGTTAATTAGAAGGCTAGCTCAATTAATGGCGCGCTTCGTCTGTGCCCTATAGCGAGCTGGCAGCCACTCGCTATTCCCAAAAGGACGCGGCTGTAACACTAACTTTCACTTATCGCGTTACCCAGGGCCCGCCGTTGTCATAATTCCATTTTATTTAACACGAATTATTCCACGGCCGCGCAACCAAATACAACTTTTACGCTCCCAACATTTTTAAGTCTCGCTGGGACTTGTTAGATTTGAGCGGGCCTGACGAATTTTTAATTGGAAAACCGCTTGGACCAAGTAATCAGTATGCATGTATTAACTCTGTTATGCAAATATGTTTGTAATTTCTGGCCTATGTACCTTTGCTAATATCTATTTAGATCAAACAGCCTAAAAGATCACGAAAGTATTAAATTCGGTAACTAAATAAAGTCGAGTGTATTATCTTACATGCATTACTAATCTTGAGTGTATTACTAGTCTTTGTACCTAATCTCAAAGTTAACCCAAGTTGTTTGAACGTACGACTGGAATTCCATTAAGAATTTGACCTTCTAATCCCTGAAATTATTAACTTGTGACAGTTGGCTTTCACATAGGACTCCAGGTCGTTTACCCGTAAGGATCGTAAGGATCGATTTACAGAAGCTCACTAAAATCTCGTCGAATCAAGAGACCCTTCTCTAAGCAGCCGGTTTAACAGTTGGATGGCTACATCTCACTGGGGTTTATTATACGGGTCAGAGACAGAAGCCTTTGCGAATCGGCTCGTTACTACTTCACGATTTCATTCCTTTTATAGCTCACTCTCAATCCTCAAAGAGACCACATTCAAAAACTTTTATTTTTATGAAGCTATTGTTCGTCGTTCGCTATCACACTTTCAAAGTTTTCTAAAACGCATTCGTTCGTAATAGTTCCAAAACGAGTTTCGCAATATTACCCCGCATAACACGTTTGTATGCAAATTTTATTCGCAAAATCCGGACTGATGGGAGCGAGCCTGCAAGTGTTATCGGGGCGGGCAGACCTCGCAAACTTTTGGGTCGACTTGATAACACGTCCCTAAATACAAGCTCTATGTCGATTACCTTATCATATAAACGAAATTATTTGAATATTGAATTTACATCAGACGGGCCTTATTTATTTAAAATCTCCCGGGGATTTGATTCGAAATTGATTCGGTGCGTCGAGGGCTCCAGCCAGATTTTTTACGATGGATTTAGGTCAAATGGAAAACAATCAGAGTGAGTGGACATTAAAACATGCGAAGCCGACCGACGTCGTTTAAATAAATTAGCCGGCGGGAGAACATGTGCCTGCCTAAATCAATACTTGGAACGTTGGCTAAGTTTTTTTAGCCTCGCTTCGAGAAGGTATGTAACAAATGGTAATGGTTATTACAATTTAATGCTTTTCCTTGGCAAAATATTTTACCAATAACTCACCGTTCGTTTTCTTTTTAATAAGTTCCACTACAATAAGTAAGGTACGGCAATAACTTGCGAGAGTGGTAGTAGTTTGGACTATTTAGACTAACTTTGTGCAAATTACGTTGTACCTACTTCAAAAAATGATATGAGAAAAGATGGTATTAAATGCCTCAGACTTAATAACACCGCCACTCGCACGTTATCAAAGTTTTGGTAACTAAGTACTTACTGTGTTCCCAATTGATTAATCTACACCCTTTTCCTGTTAATGAACTCTGAAACTACTTACATATTTAATTCGTAACCCTATAAACAGAATAGATTATTAAGTTATCAAATTTATCAGTTCTTTTCACAACTTTTTTTTAGTATTAACACAGCTCATACAAGTAGCACATTGACAAATCTTTTATTATTCTCTATTTGGTTAGTTTTGTTCTGTCATTCTGATTCTGAACCATTCGTCATCATTCGTAATTTAATCATGACTGTAATGGAACATAATTATCATCACTATCAATCATGCTAACTTTTGGATGGATGCAGTGGGAGGGGAAGACCTAGACGGACGTTTCGTGACCAAATCGCGGACGTTTTAAAAACAGGTCTGATCAAGAGTACCCGAAACCGACGAGCGTGTATGAGGAGATTAATGAATGTAGATGAAGCAAAAGAGGTATGCCAGAATCGTAGCGAGTGGAACAAAGTAGTCTCTGCCTACCCCTGTGGGAAAGAGGCGTGACGTTATGTATGTATGTATGTATCATGCTAACTTTCCTTATCCGTTCTTTGATGTAGGTTTCTGCCCTGGTCTTCCATTCTTGACCATCTGGTGCCCGTGTCAGCACTGGCGCGTATCGTCTTAATACATCTTTTTTTAAACCTAGAAACTTAAGCTAAGCTAAGCTAGAATTTAGACGTGAGCACTACAGAATAGGATTTGACAATGCAGTTGTTAAGAAATGATGAATGATGATAATTTGATGGAGATTAGATGAGATACCGTTAAACATTTTTAAGCTATTAATAATATTTTGGCTTAATGATCGATTAACTCTAGGTTATTGCAAACAATGTTAAGATCTAGCCGCTGTGTGACAAGAACACTGTTTTGGGAGGTGATAGGTGATCTATGAATTGAAAACTTGATAACACGGTATAACTAGTTCTGTCAGGCGGGCAAAGGTCGTCGGTTGATATTTTAAACCTGCGTAAGTAGGTTGTTGTATTGTTTGTGGTCCCAATGCCCTGATTATAACTATGGTTAAATCTATCCAGCATTGCGGTGGTCTATCATCCTTCTGTTGTACAAGAAAATGAATAACTGATGTTTATCAAAAAGGTTCGTAAAAAATGTAATGCAATCGTGTAGAACAGTACTCAACCTCAGTTCAACGATCTCTATTAGCGAGATAAAGTCAAACAGATATGACAGAATGCTAACATTGCTTGCTTGCTAATTAGAAAAGTCTATTGCCTCGGGACGGAGAGCAGGTGAACTTTTCACGTTAATGTAATCCAGCTTTCAGCTTTTTGTAGAATATGCGACTGTTGCATCTTTTTTATAAAAAAATACTTTCCGTTAAGGGACCCATTAGAGGGAGATAGTTTCACCGTTCGGCATTAGCTTGAAATTATTTTTATTTACTGTACAGTTATGAAAACGGATTGAGGTATTCCATTAATTTGCTTATTTCCGATTCCAGTAACATACTAATTAATCCTGCAGAAGTTTGAGTTTCTTATTTTAAATTAGGTCACCATCAAAAATAGCGGGGCACCTTTCATGCAAACTTGTACGGAAAGATTTCCGTTACGTTTGCTTGTTAGCATAGCTTTTCCACTTTTTCCCTCAAAACCCAAAAACGCACATCGAATACCTAAGTCAGGACCGCTTTTTGCTTACTCGAAATCCCCCAGTTTCATACTATATTAACCGGGGCGGTGATAAAACGGTCAATTTCCAGAACGATTAATTTTTAATATACTGTTCTGGAGACAGTTTTGTGAAATGTGGCCCCGCAGTGCACACTGGTTATCTGGCTGCGAGAACATTTTCATATTTGATGGCCGTATTGCGGTGGGGCTCGACACCTACTATTTTGTTACCTCGTAAATGTAAATATGCGATTACTTTAGAGAATATCACAGTTCATATCAAATAACTTTTATTTAGTAACTGGTGTGCTTGTTACTTATGAGAAGTGAAGCGTACACTATTAAAATTGTTTGAATATCAATTTGAATTCAAAGCTATAGTCGTCTTCACTTCGATTAAACTTCGCTCAATTTTGGTTTGATCTTGTGACAGTAGTTGATTTGGTTCATTAGTTCATTTGAAATTAAAACTGCTGCCAAGCTATGTCATCGCAGACTGTTGAGGCCCATTTGTAAATACTCAAACATTTTTGTTTTAAAGACTAGGTATTTTCTGTCGTTTTAAAGATAATATTTTTAACGATAAACATATCAAAGGTATTAAGGTAAACACAAGCTATTTACCGCAAACACAAATACCGTTTGCAATAAAGACCATACCTAAATATCATAAATAAGAGCCAGAAGTTGTACTTGTAAATTTGCTCATTTTAAAACCATTGTGGTCACACATCCCAAATTTATTATAAAAAAAACTTTTTGATTATTCTTTTACATTCTTTACGTTCCCAGAACCTTTCAAAATGGCTGAAATGTTTTAATAGAATCAACCAACCCCACCCTGTAGATAGATAGTTAATGTCGCGGAATAGCATTGGGTATTTTTATCACGGAAAATTGCACGATTCCCGAGGGAGGGAGCTGACAAAAACCGTTGTCTACGCGAACGAAGCCGGCTTTTAAAAATGTGTTAGGCAATTTTTTTGATCGTCCAACACTACAAAATCGAGTCCAACTATTATTTAGTCTAAAATACAATTGGTCTATTGATATTAATGTATTGGTATCGGTGTAAGAAAATAAACAGTTTTATCTACATCCATATCATAATGTTCCTAATGTACCTACGTTCAGACGCCATCAACAAATGGTTTACAACAAGAAACCTAAATCATGTGGTTGCATTGTAACGCTAACACTATAAAACCGATATTAATATCTTCATTGTAAAGTTCAAACATCTTAAAATCGATGATGATTGAAAGATGAGAAGAAATTATTTCAAACTTAGAAATCGCAGTGTGAGCTTGTGACGTGTGCAATTGATTGTAAAATTCCATTTTGCCGACATTTCAGCCATTAATTTTAGCGTTATCTGTGAATATTTTTCAGATAAATATTTTATGTACATAACCTTACATTCATACCTTAATTCCTTTTACTGTACAGCATTAGCATAAATAATGATTATTGATTACACTATCACTTAATGAAGTTTTGAACGATGATTGTTTACAACCGTAACCGAGGCGTCACTTACAATAGGAATATAAGTATTTTAGTAAAGAGTGTTTGATTTGGCGAAATCTATGCAACAACCCCTTTTATAATGTAATGCATATAATAAATTATAAGTCGTCTATAAAGTTGATAGTAAGTCCCAGTAAGTCGTGATGGAATCAGAACTGAAGAGATCCGTAGACGAACTTAAGTCACCGATATAGCTCACCAGATTAACAAGTTGAAGTATTAATAGGCATGCAACATTGCACGCAGAGCAGATGGCCGGTAGGGTCGAAAAGTGCTCGAGTGGAGACCACGGACCGGCGAGCGCAGCATGTCATCCACCTACATGATGGACTGACCTTATAAAAGACATCGGACGATGAGTCGCTTCGGTACATAACATACCTATGGAATTCCAAAGGGGTTCTATGTTCACCAGTGGACGTCTTACGGCTGAGATGAATCAGTGAAGGGCTACATGGCATATCATAGCGATAGATGCTACAACTGAACGGGATTGAAACTGTAACCCATTTAGGACACTCGGTCGCCGCCGGCTGCGCAGTGATAGTGGAGTTTGCTAACTGGATCTTAGCCGAGTCGAGACGAGTTCTTTAACTACATTGTACGACTTCAGCGTAACACCCGTATAAGTTAGTTAAGCCGGTAATCGAGACGAGATTTTTAATTTTATTCAAACGAGCTTGCATTAAATGCTGATATCCCGTTTCATCTTGATAATATTTATTTATGTGGCTGTAAAAAGTACGACATGAGCTCTTTGTTTTATACCTACGATTGTTCCAAACAGTTACTACATATCTACTAGCTACCGCCAATAAAATGAAATATCTAATCCTGTTATGAAAAAAAAAACATAAGTATTCACTTACCCAATAGGAATCAAGGATTGTTACAATCGAGCATTATGTTGCCAAATGGAGTAGGCAAATCACGCGAAACTTGACATAGACAAAACCACGATAGTGACTATTTCACGCTTCGCAGCCACTTCTAGCATAATTTTAATTTTGAAAACAAATGGAAGAGATAGTATAATATTATAGTGACAGATTGGTAGCCTGTCGCCTAAACACACCTTCATCCATTTCTTTAGTCACTTCTTATGACATCCACGGAAGAACTAGAGAAGTGTTATTCTATCCCGACAGCACACAAGAGAATAGGAATCATAAACCACTAAACTGTTTTACGATAGCGATTGATCTCGATGACATAGAATAGGGTTGCGACGGTAATTAGATCTGGAACTGTCTCCGGCGACGGTTCCGAGTCGATCTATTTACTTTTTTATACCTTTTTATGAACCACTATCGACTTGATATTGTGTTGAACATTGCTACTCTGATGGAGGAAGATGTGATTAGACGGTCAATTGTTGTCAGCCAATCGCAATGAGAATTATTTATCTGTGTAAGACTTTTGAGCCGTGTGGTGTCGGTTTTGGAATAACATCTCTCCTTTTTTTTTCGATGGTTGTCGTAAGAGGCTATTAAGGAAATAGGTTATGTTTGGTATATTTTAGTCACGTTGATGATATCACGTTGATATCACGTTGAACCATCTGGTAACCCTGAAATTGCTAAACGTGGCACTGGATTTTCGGATTCATGTGCTCTGCCTACCCCTCTTGGGAATACAGGCATGAGAATATGTATGTATGTATGTATATTTTAGGCGGCAGGCCGGCAACCTATCACTATTAGATGCACCTGCCAAATTTAAACCTAAATGGAAAAAGCAGTTGCACGTAGTGCGCAATTTTTCGCAACCGCTTTGGCGCGTTGTTCCCCGATGATGAGTCACGAATTGGCTCCAAAAACATGGCGAACTAATATAAATTTTAACTTTTTCCTTATAAAATGCCCATCATTGTAGGTATTGACTTTCTTTTTAAGAAAAAAACGTTTTCTTTAAAGTTTGCTTCCTGGGATATTTAAATAAGTAACTACCTAATTAAAAACTGCTCTTCAACGGTTAACTTTAAATTTCAATAAAACGCGACTTGTGCAAGTAAAAACTGATTTAAATAACGGTTGAGATTGTTTTTAAGTAGGCCCGCACTCCTTGCGCTGAGCCAGAAAAGATTAATTGCGGAATCGACAGTTTTAATTAGTTTCGTAATTAACAGGCTGGCGCCTTCCACGCGAACTAAAATAAATTACCTTTTAATACAATCACTTCGGCGGACTTTGATTAAATTGTTAGTCTAGCGACACCGCCTGTTTGCAGATTCTTTGGGATTTTACCAAAATTAAACGCATACTTCTTTAAGTAGGAATTTATCTCCAAGTGAGCTCGGAATTGACGAGATTTTGGACTCGAGGATTCTTAGAATAGCGGACGTTGCTTCTCATAAATATTTTGTTTGGACTCCGGAGGTTTGCTGCATTTATATCCAAACAATGCCGTTACAGATTTCAAAAATTACAGATATTAGGGGAAAATAACCAACTGAGCCTGAGCTTCTCTGAGATAGGTTTCTGGATTTCTGAAGTTAATTTATACCAACTTCTGCAGGTAATTACGTAAGTTTTAATGCACATTAAATTCGTGCTTTAGACGGCGGGCTAGCAATCTGTCACTAATATACCGCTTCCAACTGTTTTTTAACCCTAGAAGAGCCTACAAAACGTGTAATGATTTTGTCTATGTAAGCCTCCACCGTCCCTTCGTACGCGTTTTAAGGCGAGGTTCTACTAGATTTGTACCCCGCGCCCCTCTCGCGCAAAAGAAGGCGAAGGCGGGGTAGCGGGCGACGCGGCAGGTTGTCAATACGTTGGGCACGCGGTCAAGTTTTAGAATAAATATGAATTTAAAAAATAAACAACATCGATTGAAAACTATAATTTAGCAGATTCTCTGTAGTACTTAAAGACAAATATTTCCACATAAAAATTATGTAGAAATTAAAAAGAATAAAAACCAAATAATGGCTTTTAGTTTTCATTTTTGCCTGTGTTCGAGAATTTATATGATCGAGGAAAGTACATCCTATCGTGTAACCAATTAGCACGTTCCTTAGGCAATATCTTTACGTATAACATATATTTTTTTCAAGACTGTCATTTAGCAGAAAGTATGTAAAACATTAGATCTTGCAACCTTCAATTCCGTCTCCCTTGGAATACCTCGCCTTAAATGAGTAGCGAACGCGCTTAACACGCGCGTTTGTATCGCGTTTAACGCGTGTTTGAATCTATAAGAACGCAAAAATCGACAACTACGGCGCAGGCGACGTGCGTTTCAAGAGCGTGTCTACGTGCTCAAATACGCCGTCTGCTAGGGCACACATCCACCGAGTAAGCGAGCCGAATCCGTTAAAATCCATTTTATTTAATCCAAAAAAGAATGCGGCACATCGTACCAGGCGTAATTCGTCACAATCGGAATGGTGACAATTCCCTCGGGAGAGCTTTGAGAAAAATTGTCGCTAACGAGCTTGTTCCCCCACCATCCCCCTCTTTTAATCCGTAGCCCCTTTATCCGCACCACTTTAAAACCCCTTTTTGCCATTTTCTGCACGAGAGAATTATCAAGAAAAAGTAAGGAGCTTTAATCGTTGTCTACCTATTTTTCAATTAAGCATTATTAATTTGGTTTATTTTTCCTGCCGCCTAGATTTAAGCTTTGGGAGGGCTTGCAATTAAACGGGAAATGAGAATTGTTTTTTATTAGACTTTTGAGAAGCTTGAAATTTTAAGTGCCTATATCATGGTAACTAATTATTAGTACACTAATTAGTTAAATTCAACGTAAGTATTTCCCTGTATTGTATACCTAATTTACATGTACTGAAACGCAGTAAAGTGAAGTAAGAAACAAAACGCTTTTTTAATGCGCTGAATAAAATCTAATAACCAATTACTAAGACTGAGTACATATTAATTTCGCACGCATAGCAATAATTTGCTCTCAAAGTAGTAAACTGTAATAATAGATTATCTATTATTTTGCGAAAACAAACAAAATTTGGTTTATAAAATTTCGTGAGTAAACTTAAGGTTAATTTTCATTTTTACTGAATTTAAGATTTGTCTCTGGGATGTCGCTTTGTTGACATAGACTAACACCAGGGCATTGATTATTTTACACAGCTAACCATTTTTCCATAACATTTTTTTAATTAAAATTTAACATAACATTTCTCCTTCTCTTGGTTGAGTTGGTAGATTGAATGCATAATTGCATGAAAGTTTGTTGTCTGGCATTTTCATTAATTCCTCGCTTAGTGCAATTAAAAACAAGCTTGTTGTCAAAAGACTTCTTTTCGCACTCGTAAAATAACTATTATCAAATTTAAACAACGTTGGGATTCTTGGGATCTTTCCGTTTCGTACCCTTCCGTATCAAAACCACCCCACACACAATCTCGAACTCGATCTGAAAAGTATCCATCGGAATCATGAAATTATTTAAACCTTTCAAAGACAGGCAGGGCCAAGACGTTGGAATAGGCAAATTTGTTCACCGAGTGCGCTCTTTTCGATAGCATTCAGCCTCATTAGCGATTTTCCATTCGAACGAGTCGCCAGAAAGACGGGGAAAGATGCTGGCAACTCTTATTCTGATAATAAGACAGCGGGAAGCTGGCTGAATTGGAGAAAATGGTTTCCTACCTGAGTTTCCAGTTCGGTCGGAAAATCATGTATCTATTTTTAGTGTGCGGCAGCTAGTTGAGAGACATACCAACTATTTTTCCGCATTCTGGTGTCGCAACAAAATTCAGCTCTTCGTCGTCAGACGGTTTTGTTTGCTAACAATAGGCCGTTGAAATTGGTGCGACGGGATTCCTTTAGCAAATCGTTTATCGATAATTACCGTAAGCCATCCAATCTGTGACTACTTGACATTTTCAGGCAGCGAAAACTCAAAAACAGATTGAATATCAAGCACTCCAAACCTATTCCGTCGAAGCGATGGTCGGAAATAGACGCGCCTTTTCCCATTTCGTTTGACGACCGCGATGAAAAATGTCCAACAAAGGATTTTTAATCAAGCAATCAGTGCTCTCCTTTATTTACAGTTAGTGGGGCCATCAGCGCTAGTTAATCTCCGGTTTAAGCCGGCACGAGTACGGGGCATAATCATGAAAGCTCAACTTTCCACTGAGTGGTAATTGTAATCGACCACTTTCCATCCATTAGCTGGGATAGGCCGCGGGTCGCCACGCACTGCAGCCAGATTAGCCAAGACGGATTTAGAAATTTGGTTATCTCAAGCCGCCAGATTGGACGGAGTCATGAATGTCATGATACATACAGCTACGTATAAGTACACTCCAAATAGACCTTCAATATTTTAGTGGGACTGTGTGCACTGAAATCTACTGAGCAAACACGATTATACAGTAAAAAGTTAGATATACGTATAACATATGAATGGCGGGATACTTACTGAAGCATTGTCTTGATTTTTTCAATAAACATAGAACGCGAAAGATGTCGAATAGTGATAATTCAAGTCACGTCATCAAAATAATTAAACCGATCACCACCAGTGTTACAAATGCATTTATTTACACTTGTAACAACACCAGATAATTTTCTAACCTAGAGGTCCAAGCTGCAATGCCTGGTGGTACTATAAACAGCTATAAACTTTTCATTTTGTATCAAACTCACTCGTTTTAATTGACCCATTTCGACTAGTTAAATTCTACGTAGATGGTTTCCTTAATGGAACTACTTGATTTTTGTACAACAGTGAGTGACCAGATCTTTTCCGTCAGGATTAGCCTTTAAAATTATGCTTAGTGCACACAGACCGAGCCTTGATTGAAGAGGACCTACTGCCTCAAACATTGGATACTCTTGAGCAGTGTACACCGACGGTAACGGTCGGCCGGGGCCGCACTTTGTTCCACAGAAGCCGTCGCGCTCCGCGGCCTGCCTTCACCCGTTTGGAATAATTTTAAAGTGTACATTAACATTTATGCACGGTTTGTTACAGCGGTTGCGGGATAAGGGAGTTTGCCGATTTGTTTTAATTATAATTTGATGGTTTATCCAATGTGTGATTTTATTTTAAGTTCATGGTCACTTCAATAAGTAGCTTTAGTAGATTACTGTTATTTACATTGAAATTTAATCATCACACGTACACCATAATGTCCTGAAGCAAATAGCTTACATTTTTGCATTTTAAAATCGATATCGACACTAAAATGGCGTTAAAATTTCGAACATCTTACGATGAAGACTGAAAGAATAAAACGTATCATTTTAATGTTTTTAACTTTCGCGATTCTCACTCATATTTATACATGCGCGGGACTTAATCACGACTTAATTTATTTATTTACCTACTCGACGTTTCGGCCGCGTTACAGCGACCGTGGTCATGAGTTGTATAAATAAATTAAGTCGTGATTAAGTCCCGCATATATGTACAAAATATGAATCATTTTAAATTTGGATTGTGCTATTGTTTTTAGTTATTTTAGTTATTTGGATCAATGGTATCTCTGCAATTCTTGGCAATTCTATCAGCTGACTTATATGTGTTCACGCACATTTAACACAATAATTCGGCTCATTTTGTAAACCATAGAATGTGTCTTAGTATGCAAGAGTCACATTAATAACTATTTTGATCAATCAAACTTATACACTTAGCTTCTAACCCCGCATAAATATTTCAACACCGCAAATGCGCATATTTTGGCGTATGTGGTTGAGCAGTGCCCGGGCGGGGCGTGACGTTTCGGGACCGCAAGCGTGTCATAGCGACGGGTGTCGTTTGTAACGGTCCGTTTCACGCTCTCTTGCGTGCCTGTGACGCCTGCACGGGTTACCTGTAATGGCGGCTGTACACACTCGTCGAGACACCCCGAGACAGGCCGAGCACGGGTGTGTACAGGGCGCTCTCGTCTCGTCTCGCTCTCTCGTTCTCATATCGGTCGCTCTCGGCGGCGTGTCGAGTGGCTCTCGGCGAGAGGCTCTCGACGAGTGTGTACAGCCGCCATAACATAAGTTTTACTCCCTATACTCCGTTTTTTTCGGGTTGAGAATTTTAACTGTCAAATCCTTACACATTTTTGAGTAATCCCAAGATATCGGCGCAAATTATGATGATGTTTGATTTAAGAACATTATAACAAACAATGTTAAGTGTATTTGCATAAATCATTTCCAGTTTTACTAATGAATTCCAGAGATAATTTTAAATTGTGTCCGTTGAAATTCTCAACCCAAAAAAAAAACGGAGTATAGCAATGGCTTAAACGATTTGTATTGAGAATATTATGAACCCACTAGTGGTAGCTTGTGCGTGAATATAATCAAGCCTGTATTTCCTAATAGGGTAGGAAGATCACTCATAAAAGTTTATTTTTTATGTTTTTGCCATTTTTACCATCTTTTGGGGTTTAAGTCGTAAAAAGAAAACAACACTTGTGGGGAGGAAAGTTCTCCATACAAATAGTTTACGTCCCTTGAGAGTACGGTCATTGTAAACTCTCATGGTAATGATACTGAATCAGTTGAAATAGGATCTAATATTTCAAATGGCGGAAGAGTTCAACTAATTAATAATTACATAAAAATCTACACAATCGAGCAAAAATAACAGGTCACTTCAAGTTGTTTATTTAAAATTGTCTGGGTAGGTAGGTATCCTCGTTCAATAATCCATACTAATGTTATAATGCCTACGTGTAAATGTTATTGAAACACAAAGTACACGTAAAATAACATACTTTTTGATAGGTATTTCAAAAGTAATTGAACTATCGTAATGTTATAATGTTTTCTAAGAAAATATAATGTAGGTATACAAGTAGAAACATTTTAGGTCAGGTATTCTTCAGTCCGAAAAGTCACTAGACAGTCGCGTGACCGAACAAGAAGCACTAAAATTATAATTTAAAGCAATGTCAGTTAATTTAACGTCAATCAAAATTATTTTGATACTTGGCAATATTATGGGTGTGACACGAAATTTTGTAATGTTCAGCAAGCTAAAGCAAATCTTTATTACTATTCGAGTGATCGCAGAACTATTTTTAATTATTTACGATTTCATTTATCGATCAGTGACCCTCGATTTCAAGGACAACACGATTCATATTAATTTGTCGTATATATTTTCAATAATTTGTATGGTATTGTCATTGTACTACTCTAAGCCGTATGTGAAATTAATACGTCATATAAATGCGAATCATAATCGTTTTAAAAGATGTATCCATTATTCTGGTCGTTTGAGGATGTGTTTTATGGTGGCAATATTTTTTTGGACCGCCCATGTTGCGATTCTTTTCATTTTGGCTGGTCAGCATTTGTTACATCATTATCAAGAATACATTTTAAATGCAAATTCACCAGGAGTAACTTTTTATGAGACTTTAATAAATATTGTCAGAATTATTTGTAGTTTCCGCTTTCATTTCGAATATGCTGCTTTATTCTGTGTACTATTCACACTCTCTGAGCAACTACGTTGCATCATAAATTCCATTCATTATTTAGAATTTATTTCAAATGCAACTAACAGTTTTGGCTTAGAGGAAATGAAAAAGCTTGGTCAATGTATCGAAGCTTATTCCCGTGTAAAAGAAAGCTCTGAAATCATCAATGAAGTCTACGGAATACAGGTTCTTTATATATGCTAAATTAGTTCGGATAAAATTGTTGGGTCTTTCAGTACTGGTGATGGTTAATAATTACTGTTTGTTGACAGCTGATGACGTCGTGTATTCTTGCT
>BHDV01050895.1:240909-255345 GCA_005406045.1 Adoxophyes honmai | reverse complement strand
AATACGTATACTGCCTATAAACTATCTCGTTTGGTCGTTGTAACGCGGCCGAAACGTCGAGGTAATTAAGGGCATATTAAAAAATCGTAATTTAGTCCCGCTGAGACATACCTAAGCATGAGTGAGAATCACGAAAGTTCAAAACATTATAGAATACTATTATACCAAAAAATCCAAATCTATACTAGAGACCTTTAGGTGCTTAAAAGATGGTAAACAATCTTGACGTCTTTTTATTTAAACATACACTTTATAAATCAAAATCTTTACATTTTACAATTTAGGTATGAAAAAATCATTTACTTTCATAATTGAATTGTATATTGTAACGATTTTCATTTTTAGACTGTGTATTTCAATAAAAAGACATGTCAAGTTTGATTACCATCTTTTAAGTAGGTACCTAAAGGTCTCTAGTATAAGCTTGTCTCAAGCTAAGAAGTCCAACCCTGAGTTTGCATTCGCTCGCTAATTCTGCCCGCTTACCAAGATCCTGTCAAAGGCTGAAGGCGAACCCCCTCGCTGCACATGAC
This sequence comes from Adoxophyes honmai, assembly GCA_005406045.1. Taxonomy (NCBI): domain Eukaryota; kingdom Metazoa; phylum Arthropoda; class Insecta; order Lepidoptera; family Tortricidae; genus Adoxophyes; species Adoxophyes honmai. The sequence goes on along the minus strand of BHDV01050895.1, from coordinate 254,812 downwards.
CCAGCACGGTTATGCGGGTGTCTTGCTGCAGATTGTCGACGACGACTTTCTTCACGAGCTCAGCTGTGATCGGCTTGCCCTCGCGGTCAATGGCTCCCTCCGCCACTATGATGATGTTCAGACGCTGCCCTGACTTCCTCTCCTGTTTAAGTAATATCCGTTTTAAAAGGGGGAAATGGTGAAGCCGTCAGTACTGGTGTTAAAATAGAACTCAGACTTAGGCGATTAAATCGCCTTAGTCAAACGGTGTAAAGGCCGGTAGCGGAGCTAAGAGAAATTCGTGCGTTGACCCGCTGCGCTGCTACCTATTTCTGTCGCACGCGTGGAGTAATATTGCCCTCACGCTCTAACTTGAGCACGTGCGTAGCAGCGGGTCAACGCTCAAACTTCTTTGTGCTCCGCAACCGGCCTTTAGCGAACGCCTCTGTATGTCTTAAACCAGCACTGGGAGCTCTGACTTACCGCTATAGCATAGTGTAGTTATTCTAAGTGCTCCCAATTACGTGCTATGATAACACCTGTCTAAGTTAGTATCCATCACGGATCAGCGATTCAACATGCATGTAGTGCGCTCATCGTTTCACAATATGGGGACACCATATGAATGGTAGGTGCATTTTGTCTTCAGCATGCAAAATTTATGGGCGAACTAGGTATCTATAATTCGGTATTGATAATTATATTAGATATGCTTTATTAAGTCTTAAATAGTAATAGTTAAGTGCAGATTTTTTAACCAACATGCAACAAAACGACAATAAACAAATCAATTCAAAGATTTCAAAGACAAAAAAAAAGTTCCAGTAAGTATAGATAAAAGGTACAGTAAAGTCTACAAACAACACACAATCAAACGCAAAAGAGTTATTAGGGCATCGACACCGATCTCAGCAGACCATATTTAAATTGCGTTAGTTCATTCAGCAATTCAACGGGTCAACCTACAATTGCGCGATCAAGTAACTGAAAATTCCTTGTTTCAATTGGTTAAATTGATTGAATGCTATTATCAAGTACCTCAATAGCCTACACAATTTGTAGAGCGTAAAAAAGCCGAGATACATGGTTGCCAAATGTGATTGCGTGTTATATGTGCAGAGCCACTCAATTAAGCTTGCGTACCTGTGTCAATCGTTTGCAAAGCTTTTCAACCCAATTATTGGGAACAGGGTCCTCGGGAATGAATACTTGGTCCGCCTCGCTCGCCAGAGCGGCCACAAGTGCCAGGTAACTGCAACAAGCGGCCCGCGCGTATTGGGTCATGCAAGCGAAACCCACCTCATACTCTATGCCATGTGATGAGCATCAAAGAGTTTAAACACCACCAACGGACAGGTACAAACAAGGACACGCCAGGGAAGCCTGCCAACTGGATTTAATGAAGTGAATAAGTAGAGGAAAATGGAGTAAGTGATCCTGCTCCCACATAAATAAAATACAAGTTCTTGCCTCTGCTATTTTTGAACACAACTTTACATCCCAATTGAGGGGCGCTGGTTCCTCGCAAATAAAGCTATAAGTAGCGTCCGTACATAGGGCGGTGTACACTGCAAGAAAACTAAACAAATACCAGTTATGAAATGGTACATAAATAGGAGTCAAAACCATGGATGCTAAGATATGTGTAATTCCAACGGGTGCAAGGGGCAAGACAGATATAAATGTAGAAGCTTGCCTGCTCTAACTTATCACAGAGTTTAGCGCTCCAGTCAACTGAGGGGGGCGCTTCAGGGATAAACACAAAGTCCGCTTCGGATGCCAAAGCCGTTACCACAGCAAGATATCTAAACCAATAAATTACAATTAGAATATTAGTTAAGTGCTTTTTTGACTCCATTTTATATTGTGTGCAAGCTTGACTAGCATAAAAGGTGGTGTATGCTTAGGTAACACAGTCATAGAGAACAATATCAACAACAGAGATTTCATAGCTATCTTCACCAATAGCCTCAAAGTTGTATCCTTAAAGTATTGTAAAAAGTATAATCCTGTAACTATCCAATCTTGAAGCTGTCCCTGAAATAATAACTGGCTAACTATACTAAGAACATCTGTAAATACCATGGTTGCAATGAATAAATTGAATTGAATTGAATTGAATTGAATATCAATTTGCATAGAAAAATATAAACATAAAGTTCAAGAGGACAATCTTGATCAGACCAGATATAATTAACTATTTTAAGTTCTAGCAACTTACACAATCAGAAACCAGAATGGAAATTATCACAATACAAACTTGTGTACTACTAACAAAATTCTGTCATACATGGCACAATTGTGATTTCCAATTGTGCAATAGTGGTAAAACATTGATTCTGACTTTGTCTGAATCATCCAAATTTCTGCTTAGATGTGCTAGATCCTAGATAAGTGTTGGATATAAATGTGTCCATGTAATTCAGTCTACATTTACTTAATACTAAATACATGTGAGACTTCACAACATTGATACAATTTGTTTTGTACTTTACATACCCGCAATGTCTACCCATGACCTCCATGATGAAAGTCCTCTGGTGGGAGTAGGCTGTGCTCACAATGGCATCAATGGCTTCAATGATCCTGTGCAGAGCAGAGTCTGTGCCTATGGTCATGTCTGTGCCACAGAAATCATTATCAATGGAGCCCACCTAATGACAAAATACAACAACACATTTATCACTATAGAAGAGGATAGGGCTGGCAAACCAATGGCAGCATGCCACTGATATGTCATTTATAGAAGGTTGAATGACTAAATTTCATGGGTAGTAGTAATAGTAGTAGTTTGTACCTATCAAAAATTATAGTAAAAAAAAATTATGAGCCACTAAAAAGTTTTACTCACCATGCCAGCAATATGCAAGTATTTATACTTTTCTCTTTGGTCCTTAGTGATTTTGTTGTTGGCAAGTAGTTCATCCAGCAAACTGGACCATTCCTGGCGGAAGAGGTTGGCACCCGTGAGCGAACCATCACCTCCAATGACCACAAGGTTGGTGATACCACGGGATACTAAATTGTTTGCAGCTTTCAAGCGACCTTCTCGCTGCCTGTAAAGTTATAAGGAAAAGGTACAATGGAGCACTTTCAAAAAGTTTCCTACTTTTGCACTGCTTTAAGTTCCAACATAATTTCAGGTTACATTGACACAAAAATGATGAAATTACTTTGTAACATCAAAAATTTTGTAATATGTATAAAAATTCGTTTAGCACTCATACATATTTACTAATTCTTACAAAATTTATAAATTATACCTTTATTGTGTTTTATACAAACAAAACAAACTTACACAAAATCCATGCATCGAGCAGAGCCAATAATAGTGCCTCCTTTGTGGATGATGGAGCTTACAGAGGACCAGCTGGCTTCCTCGATATTGTCTCCTCCGTCTACCATTCCCTGATAACCTTCACGGATGAAGTAAACTTTGCAGCCTAAGTAGATACCCATTCGCACCACCGACCGCACAGCAGCGTTCATCCCCTGCGAGTCCCCGCCGCTCGTAAACACGGCTAGACCCTTCCCTTTATGAGACCCCCTCTCTATGAACCTCTGGGTAGCCGTCACATCCATCTTTAAGGGTTTAATTATCCCCCGATACCTACAATTTACACGAAACAATTTATCACTGACAATATACACCGCGGTAAAAATTTAGCAATACTTGAATGAAACCTCAAGTCTGCCGATATGATAAGCAAAATTTTGTTATTATTTATATTTATTATACGCACCTAAAGCAAATATCTCTAAATCTTTTTGAATTTGAATCTGTCACAGATGAACTTCACCAAGGTGACCTTTGAATGACAATTTTGACAACACCAACACCATAGTCACGTTCGAGGTCGATAGATTCAATTTAAATGTATCGATATTTCATTATGGAACACAATCCCAAAGTATTTTTACTAAATGAAACATCAATTCAGAATAAAACGAGACATTTTCATGAATTTATTCTGGTCCGTTAGGATTTCTCTAATTAAAATGAAATCGTGGAATCGATCCATGTTCCTATTCCCTGAAATGGGGTGCCATTTTAATGTATTGGTAACATTTAATGGAATTCTCAAGTGTTGCCTTTACATATAACTTTTATTCTACTAAAAATGTTTTATACTGTTTTTTTTTGGAAGTTGTTTTCAGAAATATTTTTTTAGCATGAATGCCTCCCATAAAACAATTCAGTTCAGAAAGTGAAGGATACATCACAAAATCATGCACATTAAATTACAATTTCGACAATGCCAATTAGATGTCTTATTTGAATATATTGTTGTACATATTAAATCTTTAGGGAGTATTTCAATCTGCGGTGTAGAAACACTATGCAAGTTTTTGGTAGAAAACATTGAAAACGGTAGTAAATAAACGATAGATTTTTCCTGAAATAAACAAGTAAGAGAAGAATAAAAGTGATATCAATTTGTTCCATCTCACATGTAAGAATCTGTTAACAAAACGTTGAAATTTTTCCAGTGTATTGCAATACCATAATGATTTCTTGATATTCAACCAACCTATCTCCATTCGGTTCAATTTCATCTTCCTATCTACAATTTGTACAAAATGTCTACGGAGTCTGATATGGAATATTCAGACAATGATGGAGACGACTACGATTACTACGGAGGACAGGATGATTGTGATATGGAAGCTGTTGATCGCAGTAAAGCTGATCCCGAATACTTTTTGTACTCTTGTCACAAGGTAGAAGAAGTGGAGAAATTGTTAAACGAATCGATTGAATTGCTCAGCAATAGCCTTCAAATTACACCTTCACTCGCAAAGGTTTGTCTTAGATCTTTATAATTTGATGCTAATCTGTATATTTTATTTGTTATTGAAAAGCTGCTGTTTAGATATTGACTAGTGCTTATAATGGTGAATCTTTTCAGGTAATGTTACATGCCTATGAATGGAATGCTCAAGAGATTATTAATAAGTATAAAAATAATGCAAATGAAGTGCTGTTGTATAGCCGAGTGAAGCCCCCTGTGCCCTCTGCACAGGCTGGCTCAAGCCGGGTATCTTGTGCTGTCTGTGCTACCACTCCTGCTTTAACCAAGTATAGTGCTCTCACTTGTGGGCATTACTTCTGTAATGATTGCTGGGCAATGCATTTTGAAGTGCAAATTAAGCAAGGTAAGTAAGAATATTTATTTATTTATCCATGTTGCTTTGTATGCTAACCTGGTGCAGAAACATGTGTTGTTTATTGTAGTTTGATTAGTATTGATGTATGATGTTTTTTGTTAAATACTGTGATGGGAAGAAATTCAATCAATTAACTATTCCATTTTTTCCATGAATGTTATAAGGGGTGACAAACAAAATATTTAGGTATGGTTTAGGCCCATCTTGTTACCAAATTTTTTATAACTTTAAACTTAATTGTGATAGAAGTGTTCATTACAATTTGCAGGTATTGTAATTACATATTACATGTTCATTTCTAACTAAATTTGCTATAAATTTTTCCTCATCTGTTTGCATTGTACCTTATTGCTAAAATAGTGTATAGTGTTTATGACTCAAATAATCATACTTACCAACCAGTAAAATACAGGGTGTTTTAACACTTACAAGAAAATAATGCCAATGTAGGCAAGATTTTTGTAGTGGTGGTAAGTTAGTGCATCACTTTTTCCAGGTCAAATCAATATGCGGACTTAACTATAAAAATCTTGTTAAGTTATTAGCCAGTAACTATAACAAAAATGTCTGCAATTAAGTGTTGTCATTATCATCATTGTCTTTTTGCCTAAATTCAATATTTTTGTATTTCAGGTGTGTCCAACACTATTCAATGTATGGCACAGGATTGTGAAGTAAGGGCTCCAGAGGACTTTGTGCTGTCTCACGTGGCTAAACCAGCTCTGCGGGAACGTTACCAGCAGTTTATGTTCAAGGACCATGTAAAATCACATCCACAACTCAGATTTTGCCCTGGACCTAATTGCCAGGTAAAAACTTTAGCTCGTTAAAATTTTCAACATATTTATCACATAATAATTTTTGTGAGATCGAGAGTTGAGTGATTTCGGTGAGAATGGACACTTATCCTTTGAGCTCTCGGTAATATGTTTGCTCATATTAAATGGGGGTCCACTTACTTGTGGTATTTGTTTATATCTTATCTATACCTTATCATATCACATTAGTTACTTAAAACAATAAACAATCTAAACATTCTTGACACATATTATTATTGAAATGTACATTTCAAAAATATAAGTCTTCACACTTTACAATTTATTTATGAAATTATATGTTTTTGTCTTAATTAGGTAAGTTGTAAAGTGAGGAATTAATTTTTTAAATAAGAAACTTGTCAACATTTCTTACATTACTTACATACCTAGTAAACAAAAAAAATTGTAGATTGTGAGATTAATGAGTTCTATGTAGACAACAGGTAATAATTATATAAATACATAATAACTCCATTAGTTTTCCTCTATAATGATTTCATGTATAGTTTTCCTTGATGATTGTACCTAAATAAATATCATGATCAGCCTATATACGTCCCACTGCAGGGCACAGGCCCCTCAGTATTAGAGGGCCTGACCTGAATATAAAAATAAAGATTTAAAGATTAAATTTTGATCATGTTTCCAGTGGATATTCCAAGCATGGGTGCGCGAGGGCGCCCGCCGAGTGGAGTGCACGGGATGCGAGCTTCTCACTTGTTTCTCATGCGGCGCCCCGCACCACGCACCCACCGACTGCGTCACCATTCGCCGCTGGCTCACCAAATGCGCTGACGACTCTGAAACAGCTAACTATATCAGTGCGCATACAAAGGTTTGTGGTTTTTTCCTCATCAATAACATCATTTTGATTGTTGTTGCTTTTGGGTTGAAGTAAAACAGTAAATAGACGTGTGGATTTCATGAATGGCCATAGACAAAACAATGACTATTTCACATTTAGTGGCCATTTCTAGAATATATTTCTCAGGTTTTAAGGTGGCAGGTACAGTCGCGAACCGGGATTGTTGAGCCACTTGCCACAGTTCGTAAATTAGCCGATTCGTTATTAACGACTTTGGCCGAACGTTCACCAATGATGTGGGAGTTGCTATGGTGAGGTAATAACAAGTCACGGTTAGTCAATGGCCGATCCCGCGAGTTGCAAAGATTCTGTCATCGCTATGGTTACATTATAACACAGCTTGATTAACCAATGACTGATCACGGTTTTACCGGAAACTGATGTTGCTTTGGTTACCTTATAACGGTCCCATCTTAGGTAAAGGAAACTTCACTTATCGAGATGACAGGGACTACTATGAACTATGAAGAAAGAAAGAAACAGGATTATGTTGCTTGCTTGCTTGCTTCCTTGCGTTCACGCGGCATAGATTAAAGACGGGAGTTAACCTTACCTTCTTTAGAAATAATTTGAAATTTATAGTCAATCATGTGAGCATTTAAACTGTCATTCTGAAAGGTAAACAGTCTGACTCAAGTCAACATAAAACTAAAATGCCTCCATCAATAATAAGAAACGTGAAATCGTGTTATTACAATACATGAACAAGGGTTGAGCATGCGTGGAATAGCGAGGCGTTTAAATATATCTGTGATAATTTTATTGATGATAAAAAGATGGAAGTATCAAAATGAATCGACACAAGAAAATCTGCAACTACATTGCGAAGCAGTCTGAGAAGACAAGCGTGGGAGCGATATCTGCAGAAAATTGGTCGAGTCAGTGCATGAATGTCTCCAAAAAGTATTTGATGACCATGTGATGGTGCATACACCCGATTATGAGAAATATAAAAATAAAATTTAAATTTATTTTGTCTTTTTAAAAATTACTTATAACTCATGTTGAAAATTTTACGTATAACTCACGTTTATTAAATCGAGTTTAGCTCGACATGTTTCGGGCTAATTCGTAGCCCTTCATTATTTTTAATTAGCCCGCGACATGTCGAGCTAAACTCCATTTCATAAACGTGAGTTATCCGTAAAATTTTCAACATAAGTGAGTCTCACGGTAGTTTAATGTTCAATGTCACTTCTATCTGTGATTAAAAAAAACTTATTTCACAAAGTTACGAGTTACAAACTTCAAGCAGAAGTTCCATTTCAACTTTCTACATAATTAGTAAGAGACTTCCGCTTGTAACTTGTATCTTTGTGAAATGGGCGAGTGATTAGATTATTTTATAAACCTTTGTGGATATTAGTGCAAATTTTAAGGTTTATGTCAAAGAACGGTTTAATATACAGACGTATTTATATTTACAAGAAATATTTCCATAAAAATAATTAAATCTTGTCATTAATGTCAAACGTCAGAATTGTCCACCATAACAAATTTTCGTTAATAAAGCCAGATCTGTAAAAATGGCGGACTAACTTGTTCAAACTTAAAATGTCAAATATAAATTTAATTATTTGTCATTTTGTCAAACATGGAAAGAAAAAGATAGCAATATTTCTCTATTCTTCAAAAACACGAACCGTCTAGTGTAACTTTTCGTGACCTCGAGAATTACCGATAATAGCCGATTAGTATTACACGACCAAGTTACAAACATTGGTAAGTGGCTCAACAATCCCGGTTCGCGACTGTACAATAGTGACAGGTTGCTAGCCTGTCGCCTAAATGTGCCTTAACCTATGTCCTTAGTCGCCACTTACTACATCCACGGAAGAAATGGAGAAGTGTTATTTTAAACCCGATACCACATGGGTTGTAATCTACACATTGTACACAATACAATTATAATTAGAAAATTGGAAGTCTGGTTTAATTTTAGACTAGAGAAAGGTGAAAAAATTACAGGCTTTTATTTTTGATGCACCACTGGCTTGAAAATAAAAGAATTTTAGCTTTTTCTCAACATACAACTGGCAACTGTCCTCAAAAAAAAATAGCTGACTTACCAACTATCATTTTGTTTTATTTACCAGTCACTTGTTTAATTTTATTTTTTCTATTAATTTATATTGTGTGGTGATTCCATCTGCAAATATTAAGAAAGAGTCTTAGTAGAGGAGTAAACTAAGGAAATGGGTAACTGAGGGTGTTGCTGGTTTGAAATACATACATATTTGAAACCACTATATTTCTTGCTGGAGACCACCACAGACTTTCAGAGTTTTTATTTGGTTCCAGGACTGCCCAAAATGCCAGATTTGTATAGAGAAAAATGGAGGTTGCAATCATATGCAATGCGGAGCCTGCAGACATGACTTTTGTTGGGTCTGCCTGGGAGACTGGAAGACTCATGGCTCCGAATATTACGAATGCAGTCGCTATAAGGAAGATCCTAATTTGACTAATGATAGTCAACATGCACAGGTAAACAATTATTAACTTTTTTTAATTGAGTTTAAAAGCGTTTTTTAAAATTGATTTTTTGATCTTTCAAATGCTAATATGTGCGTTCTATTCAATAATAATATTTATTTCTATCAGGCTCGGGAAGCTTTGAAGAAGTATCTTCATTATTATGAAAGATGGGAAAACCACGCGCGATCTCTTAAGTTGGAGGAACAGACTCTGGCAAGCCTTAAGAGTCGTATTAATCAAAAGGTAAATCATAAGTTTAATATTCCTATTTTATTTATATAATTTTTACTAAAGTGTTGCTAGTTATTTGTATCTATAACTTTTTATAAAAATATTGTTTTAAACCAGGATGTTACGTAAAAAATATCATATAGAAGAGTTTAACAATATTCAAAAGCCGAATTATCAGGCATATTAAAGATGTGAGAATAACAATCTAATATTGTTCAGTTTTAATAATCATGTACATTCAACTCTTCTACAAATGTGCAAGTAGAAGTTATTCTAGAAGACTATCACTTTTTATTCTGTAATGCAAATTATTTTGAATGGTTTTTAGGTGATGGCTGGCGAAGGAACATGGATTGACTGGCAATACCTCTGGGATTCTGCAAAACTGTTAAAACGCTGTAGATACACACTACAATACACTTATCCTTTTGCCTACTACATGGAAGTAGGTCCGAGAAAGGAACTTTTTGAATATCAGCAGGTAATTTACTTTACTTTGTTTTTACATGAAATTAAGAATACGTACAAAGTACAGACATACAATCATGCCTATGGTGTAGCCAGAGCATACGAAATGTGACACAGACAAAACTGTGACTATTGCCCGTTTTGTAGCCATTTTTAGCATAATTTTAGGTATAAAAAGAGATGAAAAAGGTGTAATAGTGACAGAATACTGTCACCTAAACTACCTACAGCATACCTATACCGATTTCTTTAGTCGACTAAGGAAGAAATGGAGAGGTGTTATTTTAACTCGACACTACACTGGTTTGATTGGGATTTGTGCATATTTGCAGGTTTTTACATATTCCTCAGCTGTGTACTTATTAAGTTTATATTTCAGGCACAGTTGGAAGCAGAAATTGAAAATTTATCATGGAAAGTCGAACGTGCAGAAACAACAGATCGAGGTGACTTAGAAAATCAAATGGATATCGCCGAGAAGAGGCGTACAACACTACTAAAAGATTTCCTAGATATTAACACAAATAGTGCTTCCAGCAGTAGTAAAGCAAACTGAACCTCGTATATGTATGATAACGCATTTTTTAATTAGTAACTGACTATGTAACAGCAACAGCACTTTTGTATGATGATTTTGAGAGCTAGATTTTTGTTCTGCCAAAGTATATTTATAAACGTGAATTTGCAATAATATTTAAGCAATAACTGGCATAGTGTGTAGTTTCATTCATTTCACCTCCCCACAGACCTAGCTATCACTAACCATGCCAAGGGAATAAATAGCTGCGGGCTTAGTAGTGCCACAGCCAATTCAAGCAGACAAAGGTACGGCCGTGCCATGCTTCTATTGAAGTCATTCAAGGTCATCTTCAAAGTCTTGTATTTTTATGTTGGGTAATCTAGAAGCGCTTAGTTACATATTACATCTTCAATTTGAATTGTTTGTTAAATTATTAAGGCTCGTCAGAAGTTCTTTAGTTTTGTCACATATTCACCGATCATCAATAACCTAATTTCTTTCTCTCTTTTCTAATGGGCCGGGCTTTAGCACTAACTTTTATCTGGAGTTGAAATTTCCAAACATATGTGGTCTCTTTCGCAGACGCCTGGTTAGAACGATTGGGCTTGGGATAAAGGAGTCTGTTCGATTACGATTGCTTCCACAATACATCACAGTCACTAAAATATTTAGACACTGAGTTAGATAAAAAATGAAAAATAGTGACATGTTGCTATGGTAGCCTATGGCCTAAAACATTGCCTATCAATTTTCCTTAGTAATATTTTGCGAAATCCATGGTAGAAATGAAGAGGTGTTATTTTAAACTACACCACACTAGGAAATTAGTACCAATATTGTCATAATACAATTTTATACTTAGTGCTCGTAGAGTCGTAGATAAAAAAAACCTAGATTGGATTATTAAATGGGATTGCTATAGGTACCTGTCACTATTCTACCTCTTCCATCTTCGCAAACCTAAAACAATGCTAGAAGTGGCTGCAAAGCGTGATATTGTCTATGTCACGTTTCGTGTGCTCTGCCTCCCCATTTGGGAACACAGGCGTTATTGTATGTATGTATGTATGTTAAATGGGATAATTTATCTTCAAATCGGTAGGTACTAAATTTAATTTTTCGTTAACTTTCGTTAGTGGAAGAATAGCGCCATCGAATCGTAGAATTACAAATAATTTTAAACGAAAAAAAACCGACTTCAAATTAGCTTTATCCTGAAAGGAAACTTCTGTTTATGTGCATATTCGCCAATTAAAGGTCAAGTAGGTATACGTAGCTCTCAGCAGATTCAAGGCTTTAGAAGGAATAGCTCTATCTGATTTAGAACCCTCTAAACTTTTAAGTAAACCCCACGATGAACGAGTATTAGCAGAAATGCAACGCTTGAGAATCAGCAGGCCTGGCCAATAGGGAATGGATGATTTTTTTAGATAAGCTTGATTATTTTTCTAATGATAGGAATAACCTTCCTTAATCACGGGACAAAGTATTAGATTTTTCCGATGCGCGATGTATTTTATAAAAATAAAAACATTTTACCCGGTCGCGTTTTGGGCTACTCACGCCTGATAAGATATATTTCACAAGTCCGGTTCTTTAAAAAAAAAAAACAGCTATTTGTATCTGTGGTACACCCACAATGTCATTTGAAACGACATTGACAGATATGAAAATCGTGTTTTGGTGCTTGTGTTTCTTTGTATTTCGCGACTGTTTTATTCACCTGGATCTATTATTACGCTTGCCGACCACAACTACGATCTCTGCTTTTCAACCACGGATCTCATCGTGCTAGCTCATACGACAACTGAAATTTTAAATCGGTTACCGTGGACCGTAACCGTGGACCGTACTTTTGCGAGAGCAAACTCATCAAATTTGCCTAGAATGGACGCATATTTGCATTTGGAGTTTATGAAGAACAGTTGTTATTGTTATTCTAAGCATCCTGATAAAATAAAAAAAAAGTTAAAGTATCGAAAAAGTTATCCTTTAACTCCTAAAAATTAAGGAGTTGACCTTTCATCGTCAGCTCAGTCATATTTTTTTACTGCCAAGCGTAAATACTGGTGTAGCTCTGAAAAATGCACTAAAAACATTACCTGTGCCTATACAATTTGAGGGTTGCCCTCGATTTCCCTAATATTCCATCATCAGGTCAAGGTATGCTGACAATCGGACTACCTGGAAACTATACCCTTTCAGGCAAAAAAAGAATTTTCCAATTCGGTCCAGGCGTCTTCGAGTAATCAGCGAATACACATAAAAATACTCTCCATTTCTTCCGTGGATGTCGCAAGAGGCGACTATGGACATAGGTTAAAGTAAATTTTGGGAGACAGGCTAGCAACCTGTCACTATTATACCTGCTAACTCAAAACCTACAAAAAATGTGCTAGAAGTGGCCACGAAGCGTGACATAGACATAGTTTTGTCTATGTAGCGTTTTGTGTGCTCTGCCTACCCCATTTAACAATACAGGCGTGACTGTATGTAGGTATGTAAGTATGTACAAATGTAAGTTCGGACTAAAATACCCGAATACCCGTTGTTTTTTTATTTATTTTAAGGATAATTCAAAAACTACTAGTTAGTTCTTGATGAAATTAAAATGGGACCAATGGGAAGCCATTTGCTATCGAACACAAAAAGAACCATCGAAATCGGTCCACCCGTTTAGAAGTTCTGAGGTAACATACATAAAAAAAAATACAGCCGAATTGAATACCTCCTTTTTTTGAAGTCGGTTAAAAACAGGTAACACCGGCGATGTCATTTTAGTACATAGAGGACAGAAGACAGAGAGTGCTAATGTAGGGAAATATTATTCGTAATACTGTGCTAATGCTAAGTGTGCTAATGTCATTGAATTTGTTCGAAGACGATTCCGTCAAAGCATGGCGGCGTTCGCTGTGCTCTTATTGGCCGGCCTAAGATCGCGCGTAACGCAGTGGCTTTTTCCTCTATGGTTATTGGCTCTTTACAGTTTCTGTGACAGTTTCTAAGTTGCAATAAACTGACATTTCTCTAGTTGGTCTGTCCTCTATGTTTTAGTATCAAAATATATTAATAGATGTTAGGGCACCTACATTTTTCTCCCGATTTTTTGGGAATTTAGCCATGCCACACTACTACTGTCACACACAGCATGTGACGCGCGAATTCAACATTTCAACCCATAGAGGATAGAACCTATAGAGAAACAATGTTCGCAACCCCGATCCGCAAATAGTTTGTTGATTTCAACATACTAAACGTCACCGTCACTGTCACAGAAACTGTACAGAGCCAACTTGGACCAAGTAAATAAGGACTGCGAGGTCCCCACTAAAGGCCGTTCCAAGACAAGTACCATAAGCAGAGATGCGCGTGTCC
>BHDV01050895.1:190338-235313 GCA_005406045.1 Adoxophyes honmai | reverse complement strand
TTGTGTATCTATTATTATTGTTGATGTAGTGGAGTTCTTTGGTGGGAGACAGGTGGCGACGCTGGTTTTCAAACAAAAGTGTGAGTTTTGCCTATCCAACCTTCTTTATTCTGATCCGTGGTCAGGAACACCTATAAGGAGGATCACTTATAGGTTATAGGAGCCATTGTGTGTGCCAGATAGATAGACTTCCTGTCATTTTCCGACATATCTTGTAGGACAGTGACAGGTAGGTATAGTCTATCTCGTGCGCATCTACACTGGCACCCTGACGTGCTAGTTCGGGAGTTATTTGATCAAGATGAATGAAATTTCTAAATATTCAATCCTCGTACCATCAATTCAAGGTACTCAATCAATTTAACAACTTTTGAAATACATACAGCGCATAAATCCTAGGTAAATTTAATAAATTAAAATAGCAACACAAAAATGTTACCACTGGGGTAAATTGGAGCTCATGCTGGCAACTTTTTTACTAAGTATAAATACTACGGGTTTTCCTGAAGCCCACTGCATTAGCCATTCAAAATGGCTACGACGAACGACTCTGTAGCGCGTGTGCGCCAAGTACAGAGGGTTCAGTTCGGTATACTTTCACCGGACGAAATAGTAAGTGGTTTTTTTTTCTATCGTAAAGTAAAAAAAACGCTTTCCGATATGAATTAATGGATTTTCACTAAAAATAAATGACGTGCACGCACGTACGCGTACTTCGTTCATGTCCAGACTTGCTCTGCAAGCGTCGAGTGCTGACTTGACTACCTATACTATAGACCGATAGGTACTTAAAAGATGGTAAACAATCTTGACATGTCTTTTTATTGAAATACACAGTCTAAAAATGAAAATCGTTACAATATACAATTCAATTATGAAAGTAAATGATTTTTTCATACCTAAATTGTAAAATGTAAAGATTTTGATTTATAAAGTGTATGTTTAAATAAAAAGACACGTCAAGATTGTTTACCATCTTTTAAGTACCTATCGGTCTGTAGTATAGGTAGTTTGTCGAAATGAAATACATATTAATATATACAAACTTGTGATCATAAAATTACCATGCAAATTAATTTTAACTTATATTATATTACTTGTATAGATATACTTTTTTAATATTTTTCGGTTTCAACTCTGTTGCATGCTTTTTAAGTTTTTGTAAGTAAAGATTGCCTACCATTTAATCCTAGTACAATTAATTAAAATACTTATATTGTTTTAATCTATTTTTTATTAATATTACATTTATGACTAAGTAGATTATTGCGGGTATTATCATTGTAGTTATACGTTACATTTTTGTTTCAAAATAATTATTAGTTTGCACTTTCCTGATTTGTTATAGGTAAATTGTACTTATTATGCTAAGTACCAAATTGTCACGACAGTCCAACCAGCTTAGCCTAATTAAATGTTAAATGTAAAGTATATTCGAAATAAAACATTATAAGTAAGTGTAACATTGTAGGTACAGATTAAGAAAAAATAGGAATCTATTTAATTTTAGCATTGAGCTTCGACTTAAGATGAAATAGGATTTCACTTTCACTGCGCTACATTAAATATTCGCTTATTAGTTCGGGGCAATTCGGGGTGTGCGTGCGTGACGTAAAGTGAGATAGCGCTTCGCTTTCTGTGAAGTATGAGTCACTCGAGGAAAACAGTCAAAGCTGTAGCAAAGTTGGTGTTTCGTTATGTGATGGATGAATCATTGTGTTTTCCCGACTGGATAACCCAGAACACAATATCACAAAATTAATATAAATCCATCCTACATGTAGAACTAAACTTAAACTAAAACGATTTGCAAATGCAAAGAGACGAATACGCAGACCGGTAACATCCCTTGCCAATTATAATTATGGCAATGGCAAGATTGTAGTGGGAGTTGTACTATTATCTATTCTGTGGTGGGGGTAAGTTCACGCATCGCTTTTCATTTACCTGGATGCGCGGGGGAGTGGGATAGTGTATGAAAAAAACCGAACACAGAATGTGTTACCCGGGTTACCTCATATTTATTTATGTAACTCGGTTCTGATAACTATTTAATAATGTAAATAAATCCTGGATATCAAAAAATTATGTCTCATTTTCTGATCCCCTAATATTTATTTCATGTTCAACTAGTGTCACAGGTTTAGTTAAGCAGATATGCGGATAAGGTAACAAAGCAAGGTGATTATTCTTCGACGGCAACGATAATTTATTATTATCTCTGTATTCTGAACATTAAAAATACAACACAATAGGCACAAATGTTTTATTAATTGCATTCCCCGAAAATTTGTGCACCTAATACAAATACATATATGTGTAGATACCCTAGCCTGTTTATTTCTACCTACGTGTAAATATGTTTTGTAAGTTTTTATCAGTATAGAAACCTACATTATTATTTGAACATAACATTTTCAGTAGGTAGGTATATTATTTTTTACCTACCTGAGTAACTTAACGTAAACTTCTATGTAACATGTTGTGCTAGTAAAAATAAATAAAATATGAAGATGTTTGTGTATTTCATTCTCTCTACACAGTCTAGCACAGTGTTTTTCAATCTTTTTGACTTCGCGACCCTCTAACAGGTTGAAATATTCTGGCGACCCCCTTGGAAAAAAAATACCTACCATGCGTAGTTTTTACATACGTTAGAACCTAACGAAGAACATTACCTAAATTGATGGATGGATTTTAAACCCTTTTTTGGACATATCAATAGATCTGGATGATGTCACCACAAAAATGAAAGAATGTTGTGGTGACATCATCCAGAAGACATTGTCTTCTAGATTTACTTAGATGCTGACGGCATGCTTAGAATGGCTTTTGATGCTTAAAATAGAATTTTATTTGCAAAGAATCCACAAAATTTTACATAAAAAGAACACACGAATATCCAGAGCTGGCAAAAGAAGCTCTTAAATTATTAGTTCCATTTGCCACTTCATACTTGTGTGAACTGACATTTTCTTTAATGGTAGACATTAAAACTAAATAGGGAAATAGACTTTTTCTTTTAGCCGGCGACCCCCCGAGTAAGGCGTCACGACCCCCCTGGGGGTCGCGACCCACAGATTGAAAAACACTGGTCTAGCAGCTGTGTTTTAAATCTGGTTTTAGTATGACAATTCGAAATTAGGACGGACGAGCTGAAAATTTCCTTCAGTATAACTTCGTCTGCAAGGTGTCCCCAATCTATGAATAAATGACATAAATAAAACACCTTCCCGTGTGGTGCCGGCTTAGAATAGCACCTCCCCCTTTCTTCCCGTGGGTGTCGTAAGAGTCGACTCTGGGAAAGGGTTGGTGTATTGTGGGCGATGGGCTAGCAACCTGTCACCACAATATCACGTTTGACCATCTGGTTACCCTCAAGTTGCTAAACGTGGCACTGAATTTTTTGAATTCATGTGCTCTGCCTACCCCTCTTGGGAATACAGGCGTGAGAATATGTATGTATGTATCTACTTCTCAGGAATGCTGAAAGTATTTTTGTACTAAGTAAGTAATTACGTAAAATCAAAATAAAAATCTAGATTTCCTAACAAAAATTCAAGAGGTAAACGACAGAATATCTTAAATTCTGTATCATCTGTTATTATCACTGACTATTATTCACTGGTTATTAGTTAGACAAGTACGCATAACAGAAATCAGCATGAAAGGGTTAAAGAAGGTATGTACAAGTAGCCACACGCTTAATGGTACACTTCTGTGGAATTGTTCAGTCTATCGATAAGATACCTACTTCATAAAAAGTTTTATTTTAATTTGTCAACTTAGAAATAAGACGGGATGTATTATTACTAAATGTGTGGCTTGGTGTACTGGTAGGAAGGTAGTCACTAGACTTAGATTCTATTGACTAACAAGGAAGGGTACCCAACTGTCCACCTCCGATTTGATTCATTTTGATATATGTTATAGAGTAGTCTAAAATAACGGACTAATTTTTTTTTTAGCTGCCCAAACTCAATCTGTTAGGAGAAAATGGCCGCCAAAGTGCTGAAAATTGACAAAACCTACTAATTTCCGTAGTGAGATTTGTTCAAAAAAAGTGATAATTAATTACTGGTTTTGTTACTATGCCAAAGAACATGAATAAAAACTCGAGGGGTGTTTCGGCATTTCACCACAAACTCGCTTTTTATATAAAAAAAAAACATGTCAAAATTTCACAAATTTCGCCCCTACACTCACTTTCTTAAGGTAATTTTTTTAGCTTGAAAACTTCTTGGTTCATGGTCTCATTGCTAATGGTCATGAAAAGACAATAAAAATAACAATAAAAAACAATTGGCAGTCTGATCAATTAAAAAAAAAACCGAATTATGTGTCCTCCTACAAGATGGACAGACGACTTGATAAAGGTCGTCGGAAAACGCTGGATTCAGGTCGCTTCCAACAAGTACTTATAGAAGTCTAAAGGGGAGGCCTATGTTCAGCAGTGGAAGTTTTATGGCTGAAATTTTGACGTTTAAAGATGGTTTCCCCTCAGCCAGGTGTGGATTGAAGCAATCTATCGTACTAAAAAAAACTATTTAATACATGCCAATATAACAGTTTTCAATATAGTTTTTGCAAAAGACATCGCTTATCAATAGCTGTTTGGGGTGCTTGTGGCCAAAATCATGAATTATTTCGGCAAACTGTGCATTTTCGGCACAAGATAATATTTTTATTTTCCTCAGAAAGCATTAATTCACAATCGGGAATCAAGTCAGAAAATACTTGACATAAATCAGTTCTTGGTAATTTTAGTAAGGATAACTTGTTTTTCACAATATTGACCGGAAATAAAAAAAAAAATTAGTCAACCTCGCCAACCAATTTAATAAGAATAACAATAAAGCATATGTATGAGTATACTTACACCATAAAAGTTAAAATACTGACTCATCAAGGTTTGACGCCAAAATATACATTACTGTACCTACTATAAACCGTATGGTATAGCATGTTTGGAATATTTAAGTCATCATGTCATTTTAAGTCAGGTTGCAATTATATTAAATGGAAAATAGTATAAATTTCAGTTTTTTTAAGAAATCAGACTGCCCATTGTTTTATTGTTGTCTTTTCATAACCATTAGCCATGAGATCATGAACCAAGAAGTTTTCAAGCTAAAAAAATTACCTTAAGAAAGTGAGTGTAGGGGCGAAATTTGTGAAATTTTGACATGTTTTTTTTTATATAAAAAGCGAGTTTGTGGTGAAATGCCGAAACACCCCTCGAGTTTTTATTCATGTTCTTTGGCATAGTAACAAAACCAGTAATTAATTATCACTTTTTTTGAACAAATCTCACTACGGAAATTAGTAGGTTTTGTCAATTTTCAGCACTTTGGCGGCCATTTTCTCCTAACAGATTGAGTTTGGGCAGCTAAAAAAAAAATTAGTCCGTTATTTTAGACTACTCTATAACATATATCAAAATGAATCAAATCGGAGGTGGACACTTGGGTACCCTTCCTTGTAAGTATAAACAACGACTACAATGTACCCATTTTTCAATAATAAAGAAATGTGAATGTTTTTAACGTTGATTAGGTAACAATCTGTCAATTAGAATTTTTATATCCTTTTAGGCTGTTCCTATTTCTCCGTACACTTACCAAAATGTAAGAATTTATCACAATGAGGAATTGAATAAATGTAAGTACGACGTCGCAACTTTTACTCCATAGGTACTTTATGTATTATTTGTTGTAAATTGAAGTACGTGACAAATCTCCTTTAAATGAACACTAAATTTCTGAATAAAAATCGGACTACATAAGTATCTTTAAGTAGGTACCTAAGTAGTCAATAGTATATATATTTTTTTTAATTTGTGTAAAACATGTTTTTAGAAACGCATGTCGGTCACGGAAGAGGGTATCCGTTTCCCTTTCACCATGGAAGGTGGAAAACCCAAAATTGGAGGACTTATGGATCCACGTCAAGGTGTCATCGACAGAAACTCTAGGTGTCAAACCTGTGCAGGCAACATGACAGAATGCCCTGGACACTTTGGACATATCAGTCTCACGAAACCTGTGTTTCACATCGGTTTTATGAAAAAATCAATTCAAATATTGAGATGCGTTTGTTTTTACTGTTCAAAACTGCTCGTCAGTCCGGTAAGGCACCAGTATTAAATATAATTGGTTTGGTTCAATGCCAAAACTGTTTATGACGCTAAGATGATCTCAAAGATCATCAAGTGGCATCTTAAGTTCGATAACCTATCTGTTTAGCTCTGGTTTATGGCATTGAATTTGGCAAACTTTATTTATTTAACTTTAAATAAACAGTCGATTGATTTACTTGTTTTTAGACGAACCCCAAAATTAAAGAAATCGTAATTAAAACAAAAGGCCAACCTCGGAAACGATTGACCTATGTGTACGATCTGTGCAAAGGGAAAAATATCTGTGAAGGTGGTGAATGCATGGATATTACATTAAATCAAGATCAAGCCGAAAAAAACCCGAACCAAGGAGGATGTGGCCACTACCAACCCTCTATCAAACGACAAGGTTTGGACGTGGTTGCGGAGTGGAAAAAAGTCAATGAAGATACGCAGGAGAAAAAGATTATTTTTAGCGCTGAAAGGGTGTTGGAAATCCTAAGACACATAACAGGTGCAGACACATTGTTTGTTATCTTAATGAATTAAATCTGTTCAGAAACCTAAAATTATGCTAGAAGTAGGTGCGAATCGTGCAATAGTCAATATTTTCTCAATGTCACATTTCGTGAGCTCTGTCTATCCTATTTAATAACACAGTCGTAATTGTATGCAATGTATGTTTGTAGATTTTTCTTCCCAAGTAACCTAAGTCCACGCTTCGTTGTCAATTTAAAATACAGTCGAATTGAGAACCTCCATCTTTCTTGAAGTCGCTTAGTTAACTAACTTAGCTACGTTCTTTACGTAGCCATAACTATAACCAAACGATTTTATGTTCATAAATTTTATCTGTTTCTGTTGCAGATGAAGAAATTTTCATTCTGGGAATGGACCCTAAGTTTTCGAGGCCAGACTGGATGATAATAACAGCATTACCTGTTCCACCACTTTCCGTACGCCCAGCTGTCGTCACTTTCGGCGCAGCCAAGAATCAGGACGATTTGACACACAAGCTTGCAGACATAATTAAAATCAATAACGACCTAAAAAAAAGTCAAGACTCTGGAGCAGCAGCTCATATCATAGCAGACAAAGTCAGAATGTTACAGTTTCACGTAGCGACTTTAATTGATAATGATAAGCCTGGATTACCTAAGTAAGTATCAATACAAACAAATATTCAAAGTGTTACTTTTTTAACAGAATACAAAGATAATAATTCCCGACTCTATCTTATCAATTTTATGCGTCATCGGATTTCTCATGTTTTCCAGACATGAACCAACTGGTTCTGTCAATTTGATAGAAGATAATTTAATTATAGATAATACCTACTTAACGTAAAAGATCTGTGGCTTGACGCTGCACGAACGATCAACATATTCTGCCTTAATTCAATGGTAATAATAAAAATTGAAGAGAAGGATATCGGTCACTAGAATCAAGCTGTCGAACCATTATGTTGACAATATTATAATAAAATATATTTATTTCATTTATCAGGGCCATGCAAAAATCAGGAAAGCCACTGAAAGCCATTAGTGAAAGATTGAAAGGCAAGGAAGGACGAATCAGAGGAAATTTAATGGGAAAGCGAGTAGACTTCTCAGCACGAACCGTCATCACGCCTGATCCCAACCTACGAATTGATCAAGTGGGGGTGCCGAGATCTATTGCTCAGAATTTAACATACCCAGAAATGGTAACACCTTTTAACATTGATAGCATTCAGGAATTAGTGAAGCGCGGTGACTCGCACTATCCAGGTGCTAAGTATATCATTCGCGACAATGGAGAGAGAATAGATTTGAGATTCCATCCCAGATCGTCGGACTTACATTTGCAATTTGGATATAAAGTTGAACGCCATCTAAGAGACGGTGATTTAGTCATATTTAACCGTCAACCTTCATTACACAAAATGAGTATGATGGGTCACAGAGTCAAGGTTTTGCCGTGGTCTACCTTCCGAATGAATCTGAGTTGCACTTCGCCGTACAATGCTGATTTCGACGGTGATGAAATGAACTTGCACGTACCACAATCTATGGAAACGCGTGCAGAGGTAGAGAACATTCACATAACGCCAAGACAGATTATTTCTCCGCAAGCTAACAAACCTGTTATGGGAATAGTGCAGGATACTTTAACAGCCGTACGAAAAATGACGAAAAGAGATTCTTTCTTGACAAAAGAGCAACTAATGAACTTATTGATGTTCTTACCGACATGGGATGGTAGAATTCCACAACCTTGTATTTTAAAACCGCAGCCTCTATGGTCTGGTAAGCAGTTGTTTACTTTGATTATACCTGGAAGTTTAAACATGGTGCGCACTCATTCCGACGACGCAGATGATCTTTCACACAAATGGATATCACCTAGTGATTCAAAAGTTCTCATAGAAAATGGTGAACTGCTCGCGGGAATATTATGTAAAAAGTCACTTGGTGCTTCAGCTGGTTCTCTTCTCCATATATGTATGTTGGAATTGGGCCATGAAGTTGCTGGAGAATTATATGGAAATATCCAAACTGTAGTTAATAATTGGTTGTTACTAGAAGGCCATTCTATTGGTATTGGTGATACAGTCGCTGATCCGCATACATTTGAAGAGATTCAGCAAGCCATTGAAAAGGCTAGAGAAGATGTGATTGAAATTACTCAACAAGCCCATAGCATGGAATTGGATCCAACTCCTGGGAACACACTAAGGCAGACATTTGAAAATAAAGTAAATTGTATTTTAAATGACGCTCGTGAGAAGACTGGTAGAACGGCTATGAAGTCACTAACTGAATATAATAACTTGAAAGCTATGGTGACAGCAGGATCCAAAGGATCAACTATTAATATTTCTCAGGTTATTGCTTGCGTTGGGCAACAAAATGTAGAGGGTAAACGAATTCCGTTTGGATTCCGTAAAAGAACTTTACCTCACTTCATCAAAGATGATTATGGTCCAGAATCGAAAGGATTTGTGTCGAACTCATACCTTGCTGGCTTAACACCAACAGAATTTTATTTCCACGCTATGGGAGGTCGTGAAGGTCTCATTGACACTGCTGTAAAAACTGCCGAAACGGGCTATATCCAACGTCGTCTGATAAAGGCAATGGAATCAGTAATGGTACATTATGATGGCACTGTGCGCAACTCGGTGGGTCAACTCATTCAGCTGCGATATGGAGAAGACGGCTTAGCTGGAGAAGCTGTCGAAGTTCAAAATCTCCCAACATTGAATTTATCTCACAAGGCGTTTGAAAAGAAATATAGATTTGACTCCTCCAATGAAAGTTTCCTAACGAAGATTTTTAATGAAGAGACTGTGAAAGAGCTCACTGAAGCTGACTATGTGATAGATCACCTGGAAAGTGAATGGGAACAGTTAAACAAAGACAGGAAAGTTTTGCGTGAACTGTTTCCCTCTGGAGAATCCAAAGCCATACTGCCATGTAATTTAAAAAGAATGATCTGGAATGTGCAAAATATTTTTCATATCAACAAAAAAATGCCAACTGATCTCAGCCCCATCAAAGTAATACAAGGAGTAAAAGATCTTCTAAAAAAGTGTGTCATTGTAGATGGTGATGACCACTTATCAAAACAAGCTAATGACAATGCCACATTACTCTTCCAATGCCTAGTTAGATCAACACTTTGCTCAAAAAGTGTTTCGGATAAATACAGACTATCCACTGAAGCTTTTGAGTGGTTGCTCGGAGAAATCGAGACTCGATTCCAACAAGCTCAAGTACACCCCGGGGAAATGGTAGGTGCATTGGCTGCGCAATCTTTGGGGGAACCTGCTACACAAATGACTCTAAATACTTTCCATTTTGCTGGCGTTTCATCTAAGAATGTAACTTTAGGTGTACCGCGTTTAAACGAAATTATTAGTATTTCCAAAAGACCACAGGCGCCTTCCTTGACTGTATTTTTAACTGGTAGTGCTGCTCGTGATGCTGAAAAAGCCAAGAATGTGCGATGCAGATTGGAACACACCACTTTACGTCATGTAACTGCAAGCACGGCTATATTTTACGATCCAGATCCACAGAATACAGTGATAGCCGAAGATCAAGATTTCGTGAATGAATACTATGAAATACCCGACTTTGATACGTCAAAACTTTCGCCGTGGCTTTTGCGTTTGGAATTGGATCGTAAAAGTATGGTAGATAAGAAACTGACCATGGAACAGATTGCAGAAAAAATCAATGAAGGTTTTGGAAGTGATTTAAACTGTATTTTCAATGATGATAATGCTGAAAAACTAATACTGCGCATTAGAGTTATGAGAAATGAAGAAAACAAATTTGAAGATAACGGTGAAGATTGCACTGATCGCATGGAAGACGACATGTTCTTGAGATGCATTGAAGCCAATATACTAACGGACATGACACTCCAGGGTATAGAGGCTCTTACTAAGGTTTACATGCATCTGCCCCAGACGAACATGAAGAAACGCACAATAATCAACGAGGACGGAGAATTCAAGTCAATTACAGAATGGTTGCTTGAAACTGACGGTTCTTCACTGTTAAAAGTGTTATCTGAGCGAGATGTCGACCCAATTAGAACCTACAGCAATGATATCTGTGAAATATTCCAAGTATTAGGAATTGAGGCTGTGCGTAAATCAGTGGAAAAGGAAATGAACGCTGTATTGCAGTTCTATGGCTTGTATGTAAACTATCGGCACCTAGCCCTGTTATGTGACGTCATGACGGCTAAAGGTCATCTAATGGCAATCACTCGTCACGGCATCAATAGACAAGACACTGGTGCACTTGTGAGGTGTTCCTTTGAGGAATCAGTTGAAGTGTTGTTAGATGCTGCCAGCAATGCAGAAGTCGATCCAATGAAAGGGGTATCTGAAAGTATTATAATTGGACAATTGCCAAAAATAGGCACAGGTAAGATACAAACATGGTCATTTACAGATTAGATAGTAAGTCATGTAGTAAATTATAAATTCACAAATATTATCTTATTTTTCAGGAAGTTTCGATTTACTCGTTGACAGCGAAAAATGTAAACGTGGAAAGGTAATTGGAGGCCTTGGAATGGGTGTGGGTATTGGGAGTAATATGAGTTACGGAATGACTTCACCGTCCATTCTTATGACGCCTTGGTCTACTCAAGAAACACCTGGATATGGTAAAAAAAATGAAATAGTGATATTGAAAACTAAAGTGGTTGTAATGGTTTCATAACATATGGTTTTTTTACAGTCGGATTTGGAAACATGACGCCCAACGGTCCGTCATTTTCTCCATCAAGCCAGTCTGATGTGTCAGGCCTATCACCAGCGTACAACGCTTGGTCGCCTTATCGCGGTATTCTAGGATCTCCTGAACCTGCAACACCTGCTTACTCTCCGAGGGGAGCGGCGAGGTCAAACATCCTCGATCCTACTTCATCTCTATATTCGCCGACGAGTCCGTCTTATACTCCAACTTCTCCTTTGCGTTCACCTCTGTCTGAGTTATATTCTCCAATGTTACCAAGTTATTCACCTTCATCTCCCGGAGGCTCCATGGTCTCACCTTCGTATTCACCGTCATCGCCAAGTTATGGAAACTTGTCAGCCAGCGTCCCATCTTACTCACCCACATCCCCGCGATATTCACCAACTTCTCCAACGGAATTCTGTAGTTCTTATTCGCCATCTAGTCCATCTTACTCACCTTTATCCCCATTGGGTTGCTCATCAGTGTCTCCAACTTATTCGCCTACGAGTCCAGTCTACAGCCCCTCGTCACCGAGCTATTCGCCACTATCTCTGCACAATAATTCTTCTCCAGTGTATTCCCAAACGATCTCATCTTATTCTCTGTCGTCGGTTGTGTATTCACCAACATCTCCTCGTTACTCTCAGTTATCACCCGAATATAAGCCAACATCAACTAAGCACTCAATGGCTTCAATTACAAGCCCGCAATATTCGCCGACTAGCCCACAATATTCGCCGACTAGCCCGCAATATTCGCCGACTAGCCCACAATATTCGCCGACTAGCCCACAATATTCGCCGACTAGCTCGCAATATTCGCCGACTAGCCCGCAATATACGCCGACTAGCCCGCAATATACGCTGACTAGCCCTCAATACTCGCCTACTAGTCCACAATATTCACTCACTAGCCCGCAATACTCACCAAACAGCCCGTAATATTCCTCGATGACTTCACATTATTCGCCGGCCAGTCCAAAATATTCACCAAACAGCCCGCAGTATTCGCCAGTCAGTCCACAATATTCACCGGACAGTCCACAATATTCGCCAACCAGCCCACAATATTCACCAGATAGCCTAGAATATTCACCATCTAGCCCTGAAAATTCAGCATCCAGCTCTGAATGTTCATCTCCTACATCAAAATTTATCTAAAAGAATACACACTTATTCTCAACAGAAAACAGTGATGATTCTCGATGATATAACTACCTATACCTATTTAAAAGGGTACATACAGACTATCTCCTTTTTCCACGACCCCTAGATATATTAAGGTTTATTTGCTGTGTTTTTTTCTTGAATTGTCACTTCTAAGCTTATCCTTTTTCACGGCGCGGCGCTAAATGTATCAATGCATAGCATAGTGTTTAAGTAAGTATGGGTAAGTTTTTAATTTATTAAGAAACGAAATATTGAAAGTACAAAAAAATAACGCATATTGTGTTTATGACAGATAGATAACATTTGAATTGTGCCTATAGTATAAAATATAATTGTACCTACTAATGGTCAGTTGCAAATATCAGTAATATTAGGTACTTTATATTTATATTAATATAATATTAATAATACCTAAAAACTTTACTCATGACATAAATGAGTAAAACCCAAAAAAGAAATGACTTGTAGGTATAAAGTCAAGTAGGTAATATAATATAATAAATCAATGGTCCCTGGCCCTGGTCCCGCCTTTCAAAGTTCGGACTAAATAGATTTTTTTTTGGGGTAGTTCCCATTTTCCCACTTATCCCAAAATGGAAAATAGGAACTACTCCTAATAATCTACTACTTATGAGCTTCATATTAAAATATTATATTTACGAACAATTAAAAGAGGTCGGAGTTTTCTTACGTATTCAAATGGAATTCGATCTGTTTTCATTGTCCGTCAGTGTACATGGATACAAAGATAAATCACGATTAATCACAAAATGGAATCAAGACAAAGCTAAATAGTACCTACCTAATTTACCTATACTATAGACCGATAGGTACTTAAAAGATGGTAAACAATCTTGACATGTCTTTTTATTGAAATACACAGTCTAAAAATGAAAATCGTTACAATATACAATTCAATTATGAAAGTAAATGATTTTTTCATACCTAAATTGTAAAATGTAAAGATTTTGATTTATAAAGTGTATGTTTAAATAAAAAGACACGTCAAGATTGTTTACCATCTTTTAAGTACCTATCGGTCTGTAGTATAATGTAGGTAGGTATTTAAATAATTCGGTAGACAAAGGCGCTATGCGTAACATTATAAAGAGATCTAGATCTAGGATCTATGTATTTGTGTCGAGGGTTATCAATGAACCATGTACATGTACGCGGTTAAGCCCAAGGCCCACTTCCACACATGAACCTACTCAACTCAAAAAGAACTTGTTACGAAATGAAATTAGTAAAGAGTTGCTTGTTGCTTGCGCGTCACCGCCATACATTCACAATGAATGAAGATCGCACACTGTGTTGCCATTTTGCGACTTTGTCTCTCTAGGCTTAGCGTTAGCAACTAGCGATGTATTGATAAGTGATTAGATTATAATTAAAATACGTACTTGCGCAATAAAATACAATATCTAACTTTTGATTAAATAATTTTAGAAACAAACATTTTTTTTTATAATTCAAATGTTTTTTTTAACAAAAGTCATCACATTTAGAAATAAAGTTGCTAAATTGGCAACACTGTAACCGTTTTTCGTTTCGTCGCGTTTGAGTAGCTTCGTGAGCGATTTACAGTTACTAAATAGATTTTAATTGTAATTATTAAACAGTCACGTCACTTTTGAGTTGCTCCATAGAGCAGGGGTTCCCAATCTTTTTCAGCCCGCGGCGCACCCACAAGTTTAGAATTCTATCACGGCGCCCTACCCTATGTAAAAATGAAAATATGTATGTGTAAAAGTATGAAAATGGTTTCGGATAATGATAAATAATCGACTCACCGCGGCGCCCCAGGGCGCCGCGGCGCACAGTTTGGGAACCCCTGCCATAGAGTTTGAAATTACCGATGTTATTGATATGCTATAGGTAAGGCAATTATTTTAGTATAAAATAATTTAACTTACGTTAATAAATGGAGTTAAAAAGTAATAATTGTTTTTTATTTAGTAACCTTTTGATGTTAATTTTTTAACGTCATACCAATTATTATTACTATTTTCAAATTATTATTATTGTTTACAGTCAAATGACATAAACGTCATTTTGTATTAAACAATGAATTTGTCTATACATATACATACATCAAATATTTATTTAGTAAAAAACGCGCTTTATCTACGGTAGAAACCTGAAACTAATTGTTGCCACTAAAAAAAAATGTTTCTACGATTCAACCTTCTTTACTGCCAAATGCCCTAGGTATTGAAAACCGACGAGCCTGGCTCTGGCCAAGCTCTGGCTCGTTGGCACTGATCGTCTGGCGAGTAAAACCGCGGTTTTGAAAACCGACGAGCCTGGCTCGTGGCTCGTTGGCATTGATCGAATAATGAGATACGTAGTACGTAGATCCATTATTTAATTGTAACACGGACTGAGCACGTTACGAAGTAATAATTCAGTTTGTTTCCGAGTAGGTAAACAGCTCTTCTGGTGCACGTCCGTCCGAAAACTGACGTTACTGACGGACGGCTCGGCTCGCCGGTGGTGATCGACACGCGGTTTTGCGTAGCGAGCCAAGAAAAAATATAGCAAGACAACGAGCCGCGAGCCAGGCTCGTCGGTTTTTAAGACCGCGGTTTTGCAGTGATCCACTGGCGAGCTTTACCGACGAGCCACAAAACCGGCGGTTTTACTCGCCTGTCGATCAGGGGCTTTACTCGCCAGTCGATCAGGGCCTTGCCTGAGGGCCGATCCAGATCCAACCTTATGCCCCCCATTCACGATAGCTCTGGGATGTGGGCGAGTCCTTTAACCTGGTCCAATTTGATCGTCAATGGTGAATCGTCGCTCCAGAGTTCGAACCCACGTCCGCGCACGATATTTTCGGCACGTCGCGCCAAACTCACCGTGAATGCGGGATCATCACCCCAAGCCGTCAGTTCGGTGGTCAGTGTTGCCAATTTAGCAAATTACGCTAAATTTGGCATATTTATTTCTTGTTTTGCATCTAGCATATTTTTTGGCATATAACCATTAGGTAAATATTTAACCATGAACTTACTTTAAATGACGTTTAATTAGAAACGTCAATAAAAACAAAGTTTAGCATAGTCACATTTTGTCATTTTCATGTTTCCCTTTTTATTAGGCACTCTTTTTCTTGCCTTTGTTTAACTTTATATTTTATTTCATACGAGCTGTTACCCGCGACTTCGTCTGCGCAGAATAAGTATTTCGGATTGCGTGGCGTAGAATAGAACTAATATTATGGCATTAAAATTATCACACAAATAATTTTTGAATCGCATTTGACAAATATAACAGCTTTTTTAACAAACGTCAACGACGTCTGCCCGTGTTCGGGTCGCGCACTCAGCGACGCGTGACGTTTGCCCCGCGCATGCGCGCCTCTTCAACGGTTTTGACAGCGGACGCCAAAGCTCGGAAATGGTAATTTTACCCGACTTACTTGAGAATTATCGTCGTATATTGGATAATTCACAGAATATCATTACAATTTGTAGCCTATGTGTTATTCTGATGTATAAGCTACATTATTGTAAAGTGTCATTAAAATCCATTCAGTAGTTTTTGCGTGAAGGAGTAACAAACATCCATCCATCCATACATCCATCCATCCATCCATCCATACATCCATCCATCCATACTCACAAACTTTCACGTTTATAATATTAGTAAGATCTATTCGTAAAAAAACAGTAAGTCAAAAAATGCCCTTGGTGTCTTCCTACACGAATCGCATTCTTTGATTCCTCTCATAAATTTATTGCATTAAGTACTATAATATTTAATGATGTTCTGTTTAATTTGCCATTAAAAATTGTTTGCATATTTTCTAGCATTATTTTACGACAATTAACATAATTTAAGCATAATTTTAGCATTGCATTGGCTACACTGTTGAGAACTGAAGAGTCGGACTGACGCCAGTCAATGGGCAAATCTAGTTGTCCTAAAAACTGGCGGCGTCGCTCCGTTTGGATGTATGATTCGCCCGCGTCCCGGAGCTATCATGAATGGGGGGGCATTACACCTTTTTCTTTATTTTGATCAATTTTGAGCGCTACACAAGCGCCTTCCTTCAGCACATGCAGCTCGCAGACCGAGAGACTGAGTAATTGCATACTAATTGCGTGTTGGGTAGTTTATGGTAGAGTCTGGCTAACCAAAGCGTGACCTGGGATTTTTCTAAAAAGTTTTATATGGGAACATTATTAATCTGACAAAGATATGCACCCCATTCACGATAGCTCCGGGATGTGGTCGGATCCTTTAACCTGGTCCAATTTGATCGTCAATGGCGAATCGTCGCTCCAGAGTTCGAACCCACGTCCGCGCACGATATTTTGGCGCGAACTCACCGTGAATGCCGGATCCCACGTCCAAGCCGTCAGTTCGTTCGTCAGTGTTGCCAATTTAGCAAGTTACGCAAAATTTGGCATATTTATTTGTTGTTTTGCATCTAGCATACTTTTTGGCATAAAATCATTAGGTAAATATTTAGCCATGAACTTACTTTAAATGACGTTTAATTAGAAACGACAATAAAAACAAAGTTTACCATAGACACGTTTTGTCATTTTCATGTTTCCCTTTTTATTAGGCACTCTTTATCTTGCCTTTGTTTAACTTTATATTTTATTTCATATCTAGTCGTAAAAAAATAATGTTTGCATTTTTGTATAAGGAAGTCAAAAAACGCCCTCGGTGCCTTCCTACACCAATCGCATTCTTTGACTCCTCTTATAAATAAGCATTAAGTATTATGAAATTAAATGACGTTCTATTTAATTTGACATTTTTTTTTTTTTGCATATTTTCTAGCATTATTTTACGACAATTAACATATTTTAGGCATAATTTTAGCATTGCGTTGGCAATACTGTTGAGAACTGAAGAGCCGGAGCGACGCCAGTCAATGGGCAAATCCAGTGCTACCGGCGTCGCTCCATTTGGATGTGGGTCCCGCCCACATCCCGGAGCTATCGTGAATGGGGTGCTATACGTCAAACGTTGTGTCAGTGTTGTGCTACTATAGTTAGTAATACCATATAAATATTTTTTAAATTTGCCGCGTTTTCTCAGGTCACGCTTTGGTTAGCCAGACTCTAGTCTAGTGACCTAATGACCAGCATTGACGTACTATACCTGACATGACGGCACACTTGCAAAAATGTGTAATTTATTAATAGAAACCATATTACAAACATGGCATAAAAGTCCTTTTTTCGTGAGACCCCACACAGAGGCAAGCTGAGTACAGGTGAAAAACCTACCACAGAGCGGTGTGTCCCGCTCACTCGTCTTGCCAGCCTAAAAAAATCTTTACGTCAAAAAAAACATCGCCTAAGAAACTTATCTGAAACACTTATATTATAATTTCATTTTAACGGTTTTGTGTCAAGGTATTGAAATCGCATTAATTTATTTGTGTTTAATATACACTTAATTTAATTGAAAACAGTCATGTTCACTATGAAGTCTATTTTTTTTTGTAATGGTAACCCCTTAAGTCGTCATAGTCATTACATTGACCATGAATCTTTGTATTGTGGGAACATCATTGTTTACTTTTATTACGGTTTTTGAAAAGACGAAGAATGTTTAAGATAAAATAAAAAAATCGGTGGCCAGAATATTTGCCCTCTATACCACTTTACAAAATTATTTATATTTCATATCCCATGGTCCCATGTGGTGTAGGGTCTAGAATAGCACCTCTCCATTTATTCGGTGGATGTCTTTAGTGGCGACTAGGTACATGGGTTTAGGTATTATTTAGGTGACAGGCTAAAAACCTGTCACTATTATGCTAAATCTTTTATCTGTTTTCACACACACACATATCCTCACGCCTGTATTCCCAAGAGGGGTAGGCAGAGCATATGAATTGTAAAGATTACGAAATTGAATGTCTCGTATAGCAAAAATATCATTGTCACCCTATTAGAAAGGGACACACTGTGTCCGAGGTAGCTAATTCATCCTGGACAGTTTTTTAGTGGCAAGTACGCAGTCCTTATGTGTAATGTCCTTGCTGTATAGACCTGAATTGTCATTCCTAGTATCTGACTCTTAGTCAGTGTTGCCAACTTTACCACTAAATCTAGTGGTTTTGGCACCCCAGTTAGTGGTGTATATTTGCATTTAGTGGCTGGTGGATTTTTTTAGTGGATTTTATCAGAGGATTTTTATCTAAAATTGCTCACGCAATTTTTCATTGAGACACATTTTTATGCTAGAAGATACCTTTTCGTTCCATAATCGATGAAAATATTTTAGTGGGAAATTTAGTGGTTTCCAGATTTTGAACAGTTTAGTGGTTTTCTGGTGGTTTTGGAAGAAAATCTGGTGGGGAGCTAGACAAACCGTTGGCAACACTGCTCTTAGTAATCTCATAATCTGTGGTCATTCCGTATTCCCGTCATTGTCGTCGCGTGTCGCGTCGGAGCCATACAAAATGGCTACCACGAACGACTCGAAGGCGCCTTTGCGTCAAGTAAAAAGAGTACAATTCGGTATTATTTCACCAGATGAAATTGTAAGTGATAATTTATAGAAGATTTTAACCTCCCCCTTAAATTTGCAGCTGAAAAAGTTATATTATAGCTGAAAAATTAAGTACCATACGTACGACGTAGGTCACGCAGTTGTGCTTGTGTTGTTAAGTGGTATCCTGGTGTTATCATAATCATGTTTTCCTTCTTAAGTAAATAAGTTGTTTTTGTTACAGCTTTTCCACATTGTATTAGATATAATGTTTGGTGTATAAAACGTTAATTCTTGCACGTCATGATAAATAAAATATTATTAAATTATGATTATGAATAATTATTGTGTTAGAATGTTGTGTCAATCAGGTCGCAATTTTTTTTCAGCGACGCATGTCAGTCACGGAAGGGGGTATCCGCTTTCCTGAGACCATGGAAGGCGGAAGGCCCAAACTGGGTGGGCTTATGGATCCTCGACAAGGGGTGATAGACAGGAGCTCTCGCTGCCAGACCTGTGCAGGCAACATGACTGAATGTCCTGGACACTTTGGTCACATTGATTTGGCCAAGCCCGTGTTTCATATTGGTTTCATAACAAAAACTATTAAAATATTACGATGTGTCTGTTTCTATTGTTCAAAGCTGCTTGTCAGTCCGGTAAGTTTTGTCCTTAATAAGTGTGAAGCATTATTTTCTTATACAGTGTTTCAGCTAATGACTCTTTCAATGCTGTATCAATTTTTCAGACCAATCCAAAGATAAAAGAAGTGGTGATGAAATCAAAAGGGCAGCCTCGGAAACGGTTGACCTATGTGTATGATTTATGTAAGGGGAAGAACATTTGTGAGGGTGGAGAAGACATGGACATTGGTAAAGAGGGTGAAGAAGCTAAGAAAGGCTCGGGTCATGGAGGATGTGGTCACTACCAGCCCTCTATCAGGCGTCAAGGACTGGACCTCTCTGCAGAGTGGAAACATGTGAATGAAGACTCTCAGGAAAAGAAAATTATAATAACTGCTGAGCGGGTTTGGGAGATTCTAAAGCACATTACAGGTTAGTATGCTAGCTAGCATTTTTTCCAGTTGTCTTGAAAAGTGTGCAAGTAGATTTTTTTGTTTATGAATGTAAATGAAAATGAATGTCACTATATTACAAGCTTTTATTTAACTTCACTTTTGTATACATACAAACATGTATGTATGTATGTTTATATGTTTACAAATCTTGCAAGGAAGATTTGAACCACTTATAATAGACTGATTGACCTGAAACTTTGTATACCTGCGTAACTTGGAGCCAGGACTGTCTCCAGTGGAGGGAATTCTTCAATGGTTGGTCTGATTGACTTAAAAACTTGTTTCACATAATCTATATACTCCGTTTTTTTGGGTTGAGAATTTCAATGGACACAATTTGAAATTATCTCTGGAATTCATTAGTAAAACTGGAAATGATTTATGGAAATACACTTAACATTGTTTGTTATAATGTTCTTAATTCAAACATCATCATAATTTGCGCCGATATCTTGGGATTACTCAAAAATGTGTAAGGATTTGACAGTTAAAATTCTCAACCCAAAATAAACAGAGTATAGTAGATTTGTTTAGGTAGTTAAAACAATATAAACAATCTTGACAGGTCTTTTTATTTAAACATACACTTTATAAATCGAAATCTTTACATTTTACAATTTACATACATACATACATATTCTCACGCCTGTATTCCCAAGAGGGGTAGGCAGAGCACATGAATTCAAAAATTCAGTGCCACATCTAGCAATTTCACGGTATCCGGATGGTTAAACATGATATTGCAGTGACAGGTTGCTAGCCCATCGCCCACAATACACTAACCCTTTCCCAGAGTCGACTCTTACGACACCCACGGGAAGAAAGGGGGAGGTGCTATTCTAACCTGGTTTAGGTATGAAAAAATCATTTACTTTCATAATTGAATTATATACTGTAACAATTTTAATTTTTAGACTGTGTATTTCAATAAAAAGACATGTCAAGATTGTTTACATTGTTTTAACTACCTAAAAAAATCTACTATAGGGTGGATGACAATAAAGTACAGTTGGTAAAAAGTACAGTGGGCAAAAAAAGCTTGTATCGAAAATGATTTTATTATTGGTAAGCTTATTATACCTGCCAACTTAAAACCTTATAAAATGTACTGGAACTGACCCTGAAACATATTCATGGTTTTGACTTAGCGTTTTGTGTGCTCTGCCTACCCCATTTGGGAATACAGGCATGATGTATGCATGTATGTATGTAATTATTGTAATCCTTTATTTTGTTTATTCTAAAAATTAATCATATGTTAGGATATGGGGGTTACTATCATCTCGTCTAAAACCCAACTGGCAGAAGTAGCATCTGGTCTAAATCGCAACTGGTCTAAGTATCATCTCGTCTAAAACGCAACTGGTAGAAATAGCATCTGGTCTAAGTATCATCTCGTCTAAAACGCAACTGGTAGAAATAGCGTCTGGTCTAAAACGCAACTTCTTTTTTAAATTTAAAATGGCCAAGATAGACGCCTTCGATGATTGATATTTTGAACTTAATTCGGTTTTGGCGCTTCGCCGGCCGCTGCCGCGGCACGCTCGCTTCGCTCGCTCGGCTCGCGCGTTGTGGTCACGGCTCTACGTAACACTCCTCCTCGCTTCGCTCGTCGTCGTACCTAACCTGAAAGAAATCTGATCTGATAGGTACTATCAATCTCGGTGGTTCTGGCTTTTTAGACCAGTGGCGTTTCAGGCGACTTGTATTTTTAGACCAGTTGATACTTAGACCATCTGCGATTTAGACCGGATGCGTTTTAGACAAGATGCGTTTTAAACTCGGAGACCAGCTGCGTTTTAGACCAGACGCTACTTCTACCAGTTGCGTTTTAGACGAGATGATAGTATACCGGATATGGGTATCTGATTTCTTTTATAGTTAAACAATTTTGTTTAATAACCCTGGTGTCCCTTACGATTCTTAACATTGTTTGTTCTAAAATCACAATACATGCTAGAACCGTTTTGTCGTAATGTGCATTACTCCTAATTTTGTAACATTTTCCATAGTGTAATTTGTTGCCCTAAAACTCATTTTTCCTGAATTATTTTTACCATAACGCTTTCCACGGCTACCCTCAATCGTGGGTAACACTAACTACCCACATGTATTGTCCATACATAACAATTAATATCCCTAATGTCGTTTTGCATATTTCTCGAAATTCCTAAATTTCACCTCATGTCATTTATCCTAAATGTTGGATAGATTACGAATTTAACCTTCCTTTTACTTACCTTGACTGGATTGGTATAGTATAGTAGAACAAGGATGTCTGCATATTTAGCACCAAATTATTTTGTAATTTTAATCCAGGCTGTCTACGTCCAACTCCTGGACATGGGTGTTTCTCAGTATGAGGTTATCATGGTTCTTGTTATTTTATTATGTATACTCAGTAGTAAGATTTTGATTTTGATTAAACTCTGTGCTATATGGTACTTTTTACTACAGTCGAGTTCATTAATATATGAGCAAAACTGAGGGTTCAAAAATATCTTTACACCTTTATGACATTGACAATAAGGTGCAAAAGTTTACATATTTGGCATTTGTCTGCTCATATATGTATTTATGAACTCGACTGTACCACAGTTTTAGAGTTATAAAAATTGGCTGGGTTGTTAATTTTGTTTTTGTGTGTAAATCCGATGGCCCACTATGAACAACATGTAAATTTTGAAAAATATAGAGTTCAGAGGGTTTCAACTCTGCCCCCTCTGCTTGTAAGGCTACAGGGTAAAACTAAATAAACTAAGTTAAAAATTACTATAAATAGACAATTGTAACAAATACTGGAGTTACATTATAGGTTGAAGATTGATTCATTTAGATATCTGAATTACATACACACATACAATAATGCTTGTTCCCACATCGGTTAGGCAAGAGCACACATAAATATTGTTATGATATAAACACAACATAGGTTTAAAACACATGGAAGAGGTATAATAATGTCAGGTTGCTAGCTTGTCTCTAAAGTATACTTAAATCTGTTTCCTTAGTTGCCTCATGCAACATCCACTGAAGAAATGCAAAGGTGTTATTCTAACCTGATACCACACAGGATCCATCTAAAAAAAATACTTTTTTATTTCAGATGAAGAGTCGTTCATTCTGGGAATGGACCCGAAGTTTGCAAGACCTGATTGGATGATTGTCACTGTACTACCTGTGCCACCTCTGTCTGTGCGACCTGCTGTGGTCATGTTCGGAGCCGCAAAGAACCAAGACGACTTAACTCACAAACTTGCGGATATCATCAAGGCAAACAATGAATTGATGAGGAATGAACAGTCAGGAGCTGCTGCTCATGTGTTAGCTGATAATATTCGGATGCTACAGTTCCATGTGGCTACTTTCGTGGACAATGATATGCCGGGCATGCCAAAGTGAGTTACATTGTCATAAACATTTAATTTATCTTGCCAGGCTACAAGTTTAAGAGCACCTGCTTGATTTGTCTGAGGAAAAATAACCCGTAGCCAAATTGAAAGTTAAGAGCTAATTTTTTTTTAGCCAAGTCAAATGTAAAGTATAATTCCTTGTGATTTTATTTCTCACGAGCATGAATCAAATAATTGAAAAAAAGTTACGTAGTTAACTTTGATTTCCGATAAATTAAGGGTCATCGAAATAAAATGCTATTGGTGAAAACCAAACAAAATTTCACTTGGCGTATTTAAAAATGACTAATTCTATTGCGAAACTATTGCACAAATTGCCCTTGACTTGTATTTTACAAATATTGCATTTTTTTTCCAGAGCTATGCAGAAATCAGGAAAGCCTCTCAAAGCCATTAAAGCAAGATTAAAAGGCAAAGAAGGTAGAATCAGAGGAAACCTCATGGGAAAACGTGTAGATTTTTCTGCGCGTACTGTCATTACACCTGACCCCAACTTACGTATTGACCAAGTAGGAGTACCCAGATCTATTGCTCAAAATTTAACATTCCCCGAGTTGGTCACACCCTTTAATATTGACAGAATGCAAGAACTTGTGCGGCGCGGCAACGCCCAATATCCGGGTGCTAAGTACATTGTTCGCGACAACGGAGAGAGAATAGACTTGAGGTTCCACCCCAAACCATCAGACTTGCATTTACAATATGGTTACAAAGTTGAAAGGCATCTGAGAGATGATGATTTGGTTATTTTCAATCGTCAGCCCACACTGCACAAAATGAGTATGATGGGACACAGAGTCAAGGTTTTGCCGTGGTCTACTTTCCGAATGAACCTTAGTTGCACCTCTCCGTACAATGCTGACTTTGACGGTGACGAAATGAACTTGCACGTACCACAATCTATGGAAACGCGTGCAGAGGTAGAAAACATTCACATAACACCGCGACAAATTATTACCCCACAGGCTAACAAACCAGTTATGGGTATTGTGCAGGATACACTGACTGCTGTGAGAAAAATGACCAAGCGAGATGTGTTCTTAACCAAAGAGCAAGTAATGAACCTTCTTATGTTTTTACCTACATGGGATGGTAAAATTCCACAGCCCTGCATTTTGAAACCCCAACCCCTCTGGACAGGAAAACAAATATTTACATTGATTATACCTGGAAATGTAAACATGATTCGAACTCATTCGACCCATCCTGATGAAGAAGATGATGGTCCCTATAAATGGATTTCACCTGGAGACACAAAGGTAGTAGTGGAGCATGGAGAGCTTCTTATGGGTATATTGTGTAAGAAGTCTTTGGGTGCTTCAGCAGGTTCTCTGCTTCACATTTGTATGTTGGAGCTGGGTCATGAAACCGCTGGCCGGTTTTATGGTAATATTCAAACAGTGATCAACAACTGGCTGTTGCTGGAAGGACATTCCATTGGTATTGGAGACACCATTGCCGATCCACAAACATACCAAGAAATTCAGCGTGCCATTGTCAAAGCCAAAGATGATGTCATAGAGGTTATTCAAAAAGCTCACAACATGGAGTTGGAGCCTACACCTGGTAACACGCTGAGACAAACGTTCGAAAATCAAGTGAATCGTATCCTTAACGATGCTCGTGACAAGACTGGAGGGTCTGCTAAAAAGTCGCTCACTGAGTACAACAATCTTAAGGCTATGGTGGTGTCAGGTTCTAAAGGATCAAACATTAATATTTCCCAGGTTATTGCTTGTGTGGGACAACAAAACGTGGAGGGTAAACGAATTCCGTTTGGCTTCAGGAAAAGAACTTTGCCACACTTCATCAAAGATGATTATGGTCCTGAGTCAAGGGGCTTCGTAGAAAATTCATATCTTGCCGGTTTAACGCCTTCAGAATTTTATTTCCACGCCATGGGAGGTCGTGAGGGTCTCATTGATACTGCTGTAAAAACTGCAGAAACCGGATACATCCAACGTCGTCTCATAAAGGCTATGGAGTCCGTAATGGTTCATTATGACGGTACTGTTCGTAACTCTGTAGGCCAACTTATTCAGTTGAGATATGGTGAGGATGGTCTGGCTGGAGAAACTGTAGAGTTCCAGAATCTACCCACTGTAAAACTGTCTAACAAGGCATTTGAAAAGAAGTTCAAATTTGATCCTTCAAATGAAAGATATTTGAAGAGAATATTCAATGAAGAAATTATAAAAGAGCTCACTGAGTCTGGCTATGTTATTGCTGATCTGGAAAGCGAATGGGAACAGTTGAACAAGGATAGAGAAGTTCTAAGACAAATTTTCCCCAGTGGCGAGTCGAAAGTTGTATTGCCTTGTAATTTCAAACGAATGATCTGGAATGTACAAAAGATTTTCCACATCAATAAGAGAATGCCAACTGATCTCAGCCCCATTAAAGTAATTCAAGGCGTGAAAGACCTTCTGAAGAAATGTGTCATTGTAGCTGGTGATGACCGTCTATCCAAACAAGCCAACGAAAACGCAACATTGCTTTTCCAATGCTTAGTGCGATCCACACTTTGCACTAAGTTCGTTTCAGAGGAATACAGATTGTCCACTGAAGCGTTTGAGTGGTTAATCGGTGAAATCGAGACTCGGTTCCAACAGGCGCAAGTTAATCCCGGAGAGATGGTGGGAGCGCTGGCCGCGCAGTCTCTTGGTGAGCCCGCCACGCAGATGACACTGAATACTTTCCATTTTGCTGGTGTATCGTCAAAGAACGTAACTCTGGGTGTGCCGCGTTTGAAGGAAATTATAAACATTTCCAAGAAACCCAAGGCTCCTTCTCTTACAGTGTTCTTAACTGGTGGCGCAGCTCGGGATGCCGAGAAAGCCAAGAATGTACTTTGCAGACTGGAACACACTACACTGCGCAAAGTAACCGCCAACACTGCAATTTATTACGATCCAGACCCCCAAAACACAGTAATTGCCGAAGATCAAGAATTCGTAAACGTCTACTATGAAATGCCAGATTTTGATCCAACTAAAATTTCACCGTGGCTTTTGCGTATAGAGTTGGATCGTAAGAGAATGACAGATAAGAAATTGACCATGGAACAGATCGCGGAGAAGATAAACGCTGGATTTGGAGACGATCTTAATTGCATTTTCAATGACGACAACGCCGAAAAGCTCGTGTTGCGTATAAGAATTATGAACAACGAAGAAAGTAAATTCCAGGACAATGATGAAGAGACAGTCGATAAAATGGAGGACGACATGTTCTTGAGATGTATTGAGGCTAACATGCTGTCAGATATGACGCTTCAGGGTATTGAAGCTATTGCCAAGGTATACATGCATTTGCCACAGACTGAGGCAAAGAAACGCATTATTATAACTGAACAAGGAGAGTTCAAGGCAATTGCTGAATGGTTATTGGAAACTGACGGTACCTCACTAATGAAAGTTCTGTCTGAACGAGATGTCGATCCAATTAGAACGTTCAGTAACGACATTTGCGAAATATTCCAGGTACTGGGTATCGAAGCAGTGCGTAAATCAGTGGAAAAAGAAATGAACGCTGTGTTACAGTTCTACGGTCTCTACGTAAACTACCGACATCTTGCTTTGCTTTGCGACGTTATGACGGCTAAAGGTCATCTTATGGCTATCACTCGTCACGGTATCAACAGACAGGACACTGGCGCGCTCATGAGATGTTCCTTCGAAGAAACGGTTGACGTCTTGTTAGATGCCGCCAGTCACGCAGAAGTGGATCCAATGAGAGGCGTGTCTGAAAACATCATCATGGGACAATTACCCAGAATGGGCACAGGTAAGATTTCGTTGAATCTAGTTTTTTACAGTTGTAGACCAATAAAAAATAACCTAATTTTAATGACTTGTCAGAGTTCGACTCGTACGTTGCTCTTCCTAAAATACATATTCTCAAAGTCGGTTTTGGAATTTCACGATTAAATTTGTTTCTAGGTTGCTTTGATTTGCTGCTTGACGCCGAAAAATGTAAGCACGGAATGGAAATGGGCGGTCTCGGCGTGGGAATGGGAGTCGGCGGAGGAATGTACTTCGGTGTCGGCACGCCGTCTATGACGCCGCTTATGACGCCGTGGTCAACGCAGAACACACCAGGATACGGCAGCAGCGTCTGGTCTCCTGGGCAAGGTACGTCAAAGTATTTTATTGCACTGACATTTTTGGGTTATTTCAACAATATGTGAGTTGTTGTGCACCTTGTGTACCTTTCCTCCGACCGATATCAATCAATTTGCTCAAGATCTCAATAATTATTAAGTTTAATTTCTTCGAAAAACTATTTGTACAAATTGAAAAGGAATTAATAAGTGTGTCTGATTATATGTAGTAATAAGGTTAAAAATATTTTTAGCAGGCAAGTATTGTGTCCCCTTTTAAGTTTATTTTTAATGAATTCATATCAGGTAAGATGAAGATCCTAATAATTATTTCTTTCTTTCTAGTGGGAAGTATCATGACGCCCGGAGGACCGTCATTCTCGCCGTCCGGCGCTTCGGATGCGTCCGGCCTGTCACCAGCTTACAGCGCGTGGTCTCCGCAGCCGGGCTCCCCCGGGTCCCCCGGGCCCCCGCTGTCCCCGTACGCGTCCCCCGCGGGCGCGTCCCCGTCGTATTCACCAACCAGTCCAGTGTACGCCGCCGCGTCGCCCAGCCTCACGCCGGCGTCCCCGCACTACTCCCCTACCAGCCCCTCGTACTCCCCTACATCGCCAAACTATTCCCCTACATCTCCTATGTACTCCCCAGCCTCCCCGAGCTACTCGCCCACTTCCCCCGGCTACTCGCCAACTTCGCCATCTTATTCCCCGACGTCGCCTAGCTACTCCCCGACGTCGCCGAGTTATTCGCCAACAAGCCCGGCTTACTCACCGACTTCGCCGAGCTATTCACCAACTTCGCCCAGCTATTCGCCGACAAGTCCCTCTTACTCCCCGACGAGCCCCTCGTACTCCCCGACGAGCCCGGCATACTCGCCGGCGTCGCCGGGTTACTCGCCATCGTCCCCGAGTTATTCGCCAACAAGTCCCGTTTACAGTCCAGCGTCACCAAGTTATTCGCCGTCTTCGCCGAACTACACGCCGACTTCGCCGGCTTATTCTCCAACTAGTCCCTCCTATTCTCCAACTTCACCGGCGTACTCACCGACTTCACCGAGCTATTCGCCTTCGTCGCCGAAATACTCGCCGACTTCACCCAATTACTCTCCCACATCGCCTTCAGTTGGCGGTGGGAGTCCTACCTATTCTCCGACTAGCCCGCAATATTCGCCGACGAGTCCTCAATACTCGCCCGCCAGTCCGGCGTACTCGTCGTCCTCGCCCCAGCATCCCGGCAGCACGCGCTACTCGCCCTCGTCTCCGAATTACTCGCCGTCATCCCCGAACTACTCGCCGTCTTCGCCGGGCTACTCCCCGTCGTCGAGCAAGTACTCGCCGACGTCCCCTAAGTACACGCCGACGTCTCCCAACTACTCCCCGTCGTCGCCCGCCTACTCGCCCTCGTCCGCCGGCCCTACCACCTACTCGCCGACCTCACCAAATTACTCCCCCACTTCACCATCTTACAATGAAGATGACGATTAGAATTAGGCACTTATTCCGTTTACGTTTGTTCCATGTACAGTGCAACAATAATAATTATTTATTATATGTACTTTATTATGTACATACATACAGTTAGGCCTCTTGTCCACAGGGGTAGACAGAGGGCACTTAGTTCAACCTGCTACGATCCTGAGATACCTCGTTTTGCTTCATCCTTAAATTAATTTCTTTGTGCGTGCTCGTCGGTTTCGGTTACTCTTGACCTTAATTTTTTCTTTTGGCCTTGGGACGTCAGTTTAGGTCATCCCTTCCCAACACACCCATACACACTCCCCGTATAAATCTGTTTAGTAATACTTCTTTCTTCCATCTTCTCTATATGACCAAACCAATCCAGCGACTGTAGCATAATAAAAGGCCTTAATTTAAAAGTGTAGTAATGAAGAATCACGAGTACTTAGCTGCTCAGTTCTGTAGAGTCGGTCAAGCAGCCCATGTTCCGATTTGAAATAATTTGTCACCTGTTTTTTAAGTAGACCGATTTTATAAAGGAAACATTCTAATACAACGTAGGTGATAGATTTCTAAAATGCAGGCCACTTGCTTATTGTGTCTGAACGTATAATAGAAACATTGCAATATAAATGTAGATTTAAAAAAACGGTCGCACTACATTGAAACGGTCACACCTATAGTGTCTAATTGTATGGATTCGTTGTTCCTTTTGCGTGTTTTTATTATTGTTGCATTGTGAATGTAACTAATATTTTCGTCATTTATTGTATTATGTAAAATTTGGATAATCAAATAGATTAAAATACGACTGTTTTTTTGTCTAAGAGATAAAAACTTTGTATTAAGTCAAAGATATTAATTGTAAATAAAATATAAAAAAATGGGACCTGTATTTTTATTGATCGATATTATGAAGTTCTTAATAAAATAACTATCCTTGTTCATAAAAATTTATTAAAAATAACATGGTTATAAAATTAATGAATGGACAAGTTTAGAATAGTGTTGAGTACTATAGGCCGAATAACTAATTACATATTTTTATTTCTTTTTTATGTTAAGCTTACAACAAGACAATTTTAAGCTGCCTTAACAGAAACATGAAATTGGCAACGTAGTATGTTACACTATTTTATTTATAATATGATAATACAAATTAAATTACAATTTTATTAGAAACGTTTATTGTAACACTACCAACAAGATTCCCTTACGCTTATAATAT
Source organism: Adoxophyes honmai (assembly GCA_005406045.1). NCBI lineage: Eukaryota > Metazoa > Arthropoda > Insecta > Lepidoptera > Tortricidae > Adoxophyes > Adoxophyes honmai. Next base: position 205,043 of record BHDV01050895.1, on the reverse strand, counting down.
AGTCGGCAGAAGATGATAGATGTAGAAATTGTAGAAACGACTAACTGCTTATTGCTTGCGAGTCAGATTGGAAGATCGTCGTTTCCGTATGTAGACAGATTTTAGTGAAGTTTGAGTTAAATTAGCTTCGTAGTTAACGTTACAATACGTAGTTAAATCTGTAACGTTTAACAATCCTCTGTCATCTGTGGTCAATCATGCACTATAGGTAACCTTATGATTTTAATTACATACGTTCTGTAAACATATCTACCTATCCGATCCACGGAACCACTTTTTATGGAATCTTGCACGTTCTAATTAACTATTAAAACTATAATTTACAATATCGCTTAGTTACCACTTTTCTAATTACATCTCAAAATACAAACTTACATCGAAACAGTATTGTGCTTTTACACTAGGTAAACTTCGAACACAGCCATTTTAAATTTCTATAAATTTATTGTATTACCCTATTATAATCTTACGTGAACTATTTATCTAGGTTTAATAAATATGTATCAAGTGCATTAACTATTATTGATTATATTCTGGCTTCGTTATTCAGAAGCTCGGATTGCTTTTGAAGGATTATCCATAATACCTACATTTTCATATCGCTATTAACTTACAACGTCCGTGTTTTTTTTTCAATCAAATTATGCCTATGAAGAATAAAGTTTTTTCTTTTCTAAGTTCCTTTTTTAGTGGTACACATCTGTTAATTTGACATTTTAAATCGTTTAACCTCATTAGAACGTCGAAATTAATCAGATCTATTGTTCAGTACGGTGGGCCAAGAAAGTGGTCTACCACTTTTGACAAATGTTTCTGTGAGATCAAAATTGTCACAAGGTTGACATTGTCACTGTCATAATATTATGGCGAGGGGAAATCGACCTTGTTGTTTCATGAAGTTCAAATGAATATCGATCTTGAGGGGGTAGACCAATTTCTTGGTCGACTGTACCTAGTGGTAGATATATGTTATCTACCTATACCTACCATCTGAGCCTAGACCTTTCCGATACTTTTAAAATAGGCAAACTAGAGAATTTCTCATGTTATAATAGGTACGTAACAATTTAGATGGTAGAACCTTCGAGGTGAGCGACTTTTGATGTATTTGATATACCTATAACGAATAAGCAAGTAGGTATTTAATATTACTAAAGGAAGAAACGATTGCATTGGAAGTTGTCATAAGTCAGTCATAATGAGAGGACTATGAAGCATTAGCTAAAAGCTAAAGCAGTTTAATTGTATAATGGTGCCTTAATGTTAATGTTCGCGTTTTTATTTTCCTCTGTAAATCTCTATGATACGGTCTTGATCAACGTACTCGAAGATGTGTGGGGCGTCCATCAGGATGCCCACGGTGCCAGCCGTCGTGACTATGAAGAAGATGTACAGCTGCAGCCTGTCGATCACCATCGCTACGTACTTCCAGTCCTCGCGGGTCTGTAATCATAGACAAGTAGGTAAGTAAATTGAGTAAAGATAGATTGAGAAGGCGAGAAGCATTGTATTAGCTGTATGTAATTTATTACTTATATCACGCCTGTATCTACCTATTCCCTAATCGAGCAGGCAGAGCACACGAAACGCTACGTATATATAACCATGATTATTTCACGTTAATCACGTTCCGTAGACACTTCTGGCATACATTTTAGGTTTTAAGTTAAGAGGTTCTATAGTGATTGCTAGCCCATTTTGTCGCCCAAAATATACCATAACCTATTTCCTTAGTCACCACTTACGACATCCACGGAAGAAGTGGAGAGGTGTTATTTTAAACCCGAAACCACAATGCAAACCCTTTTAGTCACTCAGTACGAAAATGTATCAGCAGTTACCTGAATGTAAAGATCTTCGTTTCGTAAATGCTCAGCTATGAACTCCACCGCTTCAGTGGCTTTGGCTGCTTCCGGAGACAGCAGGAGCGAGTCGGAGCTCTCGGATTCTCGTCTTTCCCCGCCGAGCCCGAGCCCCCCGAGCGCTCCTAAGCCTCCCAGAGCTCCAACTTCGCCGCCTCCGGCCGCGCGATTGATCTTGCAGTTGGGATGGTGCAAGTCCGACAACTCCATCGCTTCCATTTTGCTTTGTTTTGCACCAATAGCACTGTGAAGTTAGAGATAGGTTCATTCGCGAAATGGAGAGGGATTTTGATTAGCGTACAATATCGTTAATTACCTGATGTGCTTAGGGAGGTCGTGTGGGGCCGCGGCGTGAGGCGGGGCCCCCATGCCGGGCATCTCCATCATCCAGCGCAGCCGGGTCTTGCGGGGCCGCCGCATGAGCAGCGCGGTGGGCAGGTAGTGCAAGAACACGCTTCGGATCCAGAGAGGCATGCTGGAAAAGCGAACACGTGTTATAACTATACAAAGCTAAAAGCTAAAGTGTTAAAATGCATCGGTAATTAGTAATTAGCTCTACTTTCATCTACATTTCAGCACGGTTTCTATTCGATAGTGACGGAGGCAATCTTAGTGTCTAAATTAAAAAATATTTACCGATGCGTCCTTGGACCTCGGAAATTCCAATTGATGATGATGACTGTGACGAGGATACTGACGGTGTTCATAATAAAAGTGAACAAAAGATACTTGGCGATAAGTGGCAACACAAGCGAGGTCGGCGGCAGAATCTTTGATACCAGAAGCAAGAACACAACCAGTGACAGTAAAATACTGATTCCCAACGTGACCTAAAACAAAAAGAAAGTGAGAAAAACGCTTTCAAGAAAAAAGCATGAGGTAAATTTAAGTTTTTTAATAATATTCACCTTTTCTCCGGCTTCGGCGGGCAAGTAGAATACCAACACGCAAAGAAATGAGATAAGTACAGTAGGCAGGATCAAGTTGACGGTATAGAACAAAGTTTTCCTTCGGATGATTATGTAGAAGGTGATGTCAGTTTCCGTGGGATGGTTTCCTTCATAAATGTTAAGGTACGCTGGCACCTCAATGATGTCCCATGTTCCTGATTTCCAGTAGTCGGACAGATCCACAAAGTTCTTATTGTTGTACAAGGCGAGCGACACCTGATCGCCATTGAAGGTCCACGAACCGAACTTCATGATACACGTTTGTTGATCGAAGGGAAAGTACGTCACGTCGATTGTGCACGAGCTCTATAACATGCATTAATAATTATTAGTGAAGTTCTGATTAACCCTTTCAGGACCATAAGGTTTTAAGACCTTATGCAAATATTTTAGCTATTTATATTGATTCATTATGTGTATAAAAAACATATTTTCAAGTAAAAACACATAATTTTTTTTTAGTTTTTTTGGAATTTTTTGGGACACCCGTGTCCCTATGGTCGATAAGGGAGACCTGCAACTAAAACAACCCCAATTTTACTTTTATTAGGTTTGCTTATTGAAAATAGAGTAATATGTTAATAAATACGCTTGTAGTACAGAAATATAATTTATTACTTATGGTAATCAGCGAAACAATTCCTTTGATTGGTAAAACACAGGTGAACTTTACATATATAACACATAACATAACACACATTGTTTGTTCGAATTTCTTTTTTATATTTTGCATAATATACGCATCTCTTTCTGGTGCAGGATTTTCCCATTGGGTGCATTGGTAACAGCCATTTCGCAGATTTACTCACTGCACTTTGTTTTGAAGTAGGGACCCCACGGTGTTTAGTAGGTTACCAAAGCCAGTTTAGTAGGTAAGCCAGTTACCAAACTCCTGGTGACTACCTGTCTGAACTGCAAGGTGGACAAACAGGCTTCCCTGTAATGATGTTTTTGGACTGTGAAGTATAGTATAGATGGTATATAATATATATGCGTTATTTACAGATTATATATCAATGATGGCAAGATATGATAGCTCATAACCAAATCCGTACTAAGAAATTCTATCATTTTTTCGACATCTATAGCATATTCCCGTCCGTTTTGATGAGCGTAATCGTTTTGACATACTAAATTATCAAACTCAGCTGCTAAAGCAAAATATATCAAAAGGAATCAATAGCATGTTATACATAAGTCGTATTCTACGTCACGGAAAACATTTAGTACGTATGTTCTCGGGCTCCACTTGAAGATTACTTGAACCTGTGATTCGGTCACAAGTAATGCTGTGAACGTTGAAAGCTCGGGGTCGTTGGATCAGTAAGTTGTAGCATCGTACTTTCAATCTCTACTTCAATAATCGAATCCCTTGATCATCATCCTGTGTCAAAAGTCTTAGATCTACTTCATCAATTAGTAAATCTTCCTCTTCATCACCGTTATCAGCTATCAAAATCTGTAATATTTCATATTACCTGAGTTCTAAAACCCCGTATCCCTTGCAAAACATCTGCATAACATAACATAATCTGTAACGATACGAACAAAAAAATTGAGTATTTGACAAAAAACATCAGTATTGACAGCATAATCATGTCTCGTAAATAGTATCTCTCTACGACCATAGGGACACCGGTGTCCCTTTATGTTTATAACGACTTATCGTTTCACACAACTTGAATAATAATTATATAAACATACGAAATAAAAATTTACTTATCAAGCAACGATAATTTTACACTGTAAATACATGTAAACCAGTTTTACACCACAAAACACTTTTTCAAAAAATACGATTAGCGCGCCAAACGTAGTGTCAGTTTCAAATGGCTATATACCAAGAAGGATATTTTTTATTTTGTGTTGCTAGTACATAAATTGAAAACGTTGTTCTCAGAAGTCATTTTAAAAACAAAAATAAATAAATAATTTTCTTATGTACTGATTTATTGTGTAATTACTGTTGGGGACACCAGTGTCCCCGTGGTCGTCAAAGGGTTAAAAGTATTTATACATACACATATTCTCACGCCTGCATTCCCAAGAGGGGTAGGCAGAGCACATGAATTGAAAAATCCAGTGCCACGTTTAGCAATTTCAGGGCAACCAGATGGTTAAATGTGATATTGCAGTGATAGGTTGCTAGCCCATCGCCTACAATACACTAACGTCACTAACCCTTTCCCAGAGTCGACTCTTACGACACCCACGGGAAGAAAGGGGGAGGTGCTATTCTAACCCGGCACCACACGGGGAGTATGTATTTATCTTGGTTTTAAATAAATGTCTGATTGATTACCTGGTAGATAGCAGGTGGAACCCAAAGTACTTCGCCGTTAGGATATATCAATACGTTGGATTTGTATCGAACTTCGTAGTTACCGTCGGCGCTGCAAAATATTTCATAAAATTATTATAGTCTGTTACTTATCTCAAAAATACAAAAAGTAAATTTAGTTAGTCCACATTGACATAACCCATGCAATTAGGACCTAATTAGATACGCATCTAATTAGGTCCTAATTGAATGGGTTATGTCTGTGAGGCACGCAACGTAAACCTAGGTACGCTGTTTTCTTGATTGACTTGTCTCTGTATTTTATGAAATTCTGTTGTTTACAAACTTTTATTATTGTTATAAATGCAGTAGGTCATAGATTATGTACATTTTCAACTAACTTGTTAAACAATACGATGTCTGGTTTCCAAACTTTGTCGGGAGGCAGGCGCAACACCCCGATGCCTCCGTAATCGGCCTCATCCCACATCAGCTGGTAATCCATCCACACCAACCGAAGCCATACATTTGACTTCATAATTTGATTTTTCTCATTCTGAAACAACAATTTTATATAATAATGTAGAATATATCTATGGATATGGATTATAAAATTCATAATATTAAGGCGTTAACAGGGGCCCATTTTCCGAAGGATATTCCTGTTGGTGTTATTTATTAGTGTTTTGTAGTTATTAGTCTAATGTTGTTAGACAAAAGGAACCCAGCGGTCATAATTAAGTGTTTGATTTATTTAGAAGATAAACACTATTGTCACGTACGACGTTGATGAGTTGGACGAAGGCTAATCCGAAGCGCACGTCGACTTTCTGTGTCATGTTGGTTACGGGCCTTATAAGCTTGTTGTATCCTCTGAAGAGATCGCGCACAAGGCGCTCTTCGTCTTCTGAACACCATCCTGCATCAATAAAAGAAGACTCGCATATAGTTCGTATTTATTATTATTATTTTAATTCTAGACAGCATGTAAAATAAGTGCTGTTTTTTGGGCGTTAGATTAAGAATTATAAGATCATCTGAGCGTTATCTGTCACTCCTTTGGTCCCGTGATGCTGCAGCGTTCTCGCAGATCAATAAGGGGCGAGCGCGAGATAAATGTGCATATAACTACGTATACGAATGATTTCATTACTAATAAATTGGTTAATACCTAACCAACACTCCAATTTCAAACAGTTATGCGTTTTAATCACTTATTATCACGATATTCGCCGTTAATCGGCTTTAATTTACATCGCAACATTTCACGTCCTGTATACGTAAATTTAACATAATGACAAACTTATTTACAATTTTATTACGTTTTTTTTCATGTAGCACTTAATTTACTTTAATTAATAATAATAACAACATAAAAAAATGTTGCTCAGTTTTTAGCCGATTCTAAATCTGGTCGTGAATTAAAGTCCTTCTCACGTTGTTTTCTTATTACGCTTGTTTATATTAGAGGGTAAATACAGGGGGTTTATTTTTCGTAACTGACCTGAGTATAGGATGGTGAGCAGCGCGACCGCGAGCAAGCAGGCGCGCGCTCCGCCTCCCATGGCGGCGCCCTCTGCCGCACGCAGCGCCGCGCGCCGCGCCCGCCTCCCGAACCCCGAGCCTTGAGGCTCCTTGCTCACAGGGAACACACCTTGGTCGACTCACAGGATTCTCACTTGTTCGTGATATTCACTAAAGTTTACGGGAATGAGTACACTACGAGTTACTCTGAAAAATCCTTTCCCGTGCTCGTAGGTCTATATTCCTGAGGGAACGGCAGTGACCCCGCCAAGTCAAGCAAAAACGCCCTGCCGTACCATCTGTTTCTCGAAGCCTTTCAAGACATTTTCAAGTTGTTGTTTTTTTTTCTGGCTAAAGCTAGAAGTCTAAATTAGAGACTTATAGGCAATACTTAATACGAGTTAGGTACCGATATATTAATACATTCAACTATGTACATGAGATTTTAATTTTGAATGAAAAAAATAATTGCTGCAGATCAGGTCGCTCACTGATCATGTGATCATAGATCTAAGGTACCTACTTAAAGCAGGCCCATTAAAATTGCATTTGGTCTTTTTTGATCTAACAGTGCGGTAGGTATGCTAAATATTGCAAAGTTTATTATTGTTGCAATGAAGTACTAAATGGGTAGGTGTAGTGGTAGCTGGTGGACAAGCGCCTAGTACTTAGGTACCCGAAAAGAAAAAATAATAAACTACCCACTAAAACAGACGAGATCACATTAAAAACTTTATTGAGCATGTAAAAAGATGGAAGTTCCTTTCATCAGTGTATTGGGGTACCTATCTGTAAACCTGGATTTCCACTGACCTTTTCAATAGAAAAATATGTATAAAACGACATTTCGTAGTATGTAAATACCTACTGTACCTAGTTACTTTTCTTTGGAACTCAAGGACTTCAATTTATTTTCAACAATAAATGTGGGTTAGGTTTTAAAGTCACGGTAGAGTTGATATCTTTTTCACTGTAAAATTGAATACAACGAGGCTTTTAACAATAACGACGATTTCTTATTTTCGTTTTCTTAAACTGGCAGTGAGTTGACGGAATCTATGAAATAAAGTTCCCAGTGACTCGTAGTAACCTCCCAACTTAGCCACGCCACCCACTCAATTGCTGCTTGGCTCTGAAATGCACAATGCAGACACCTCCGGGAATACTTTAAACGTTATTTTCGCTTCTTTTTGCAAGTTGCCTTAGATCATCAGTTTTAAAAAGCCAGTAAGACGCTTCAGGGTTTATGAGTAATAACTATTGCTATAGTACATAGTAGTTTTATCCTCGACATAAAAAGTCCTGCTCTAATCAACTGCGAGAGAAAGAGGCGAAAAATGTTTTTCATTCTTACACTGGGGATAAGCGCTATTATTGTGCTAAGACCCCTGCAGCATTTACTCTACTGATAGTAATTGCTGTTCCCAATATTGTATCTATCGACGATTATCTTACTAGAGGATGGAAAATGACACTGACAGATACTGTATGGGCGTTATATCATTTTCTGGGCTCTATCTCTAGTAAGTTAAACCGTCGATAGATTGAGCGTTGGGACGAGCCGTAAGTCTTGTAACATAAAATATCACCAAGATCCAGTTTACAACTAATTGGATCTTTTATGTTGCATTAGTGTTAATGGACGGCAATTTTATCTAATTTATTGTTTTGCTCTACCGTCAGAATATGAGGCGAAGTAGGTGTTTTCTAATCTAAGGCCTTGATTGGCGATATGTGTAAGACATTTCTTTTGGCGGATGTTAGAGAAACACGCGAATGGATTGATCTAAATGAGGGGGTATAGACGGAATATCGGCGTGGGAACTGAATCTGATAAATAAGTGAATTAATAGCCAATAGCTAGTTATTTTTGTCCACAATATCAATATGTTAAGCAGTGATTTTAAATTTTATAGCAATTGATATACGTAATGAACTTATTTGCATTCCAGCTAAAATAGGACAAGCAAATAATTTTTATGCGACAATGTTGTACCGAAATTGTCTTAAAAGTTACGATTATGAATGCAGGATCCTAGTGATGTACAGTAACCTACCTACTTATATAGGTTTCAAGACTTATTTCATGGGGATAACTCACGTCGTTAATAGGTAAGTCTTAGGGTCAGTTCACACCGAGACGAGACGCGACGCGGCAATGCATAAAGAGGCCAGTGATTTCGCGCTGCGCAGCGCGGCGCCGCGCTACGTCTCGAGTCGAGGCGCAGCGATGCGTAGCGCGACGTATTCTGAATACTCAATGAAACGTGAACCTTATCGTGTAATTCGTGTAGCGAATAAAGTATATTTTGAGTTGGCAGCGCTGCGCGCGCAGCACCGCTCCCGCACAACGCGCGGGTGGCGGCGTACCGCTACGCCGCGCTGCGCCGCGCTACGTCTCGAGGCGCCGCGCTACACACCGAAACGTATTCTGAATACTCACAATGAAATATGAACCTTATCTTGTAATAAATGAAGTATATTTTGAGTTGCTCTATTAAAAAATTTCGTGCAGCGCCGCGTCGCGTTTCGTCTCGGTGTGAAGTGACCCTTAGGCCGAGCGCTTAGTATAACAAATTAGTAAACTCCTATTTATTTGGAATTACTTATGTGGTGTCGGGCTAGAATAACACCTCCTTTTCTTCCATGGATGTCATGAGAGGCGACTAAGGACATAGGTGTAGTGTAGGTATGTTTTAGGCGATAAGCTAGCTACCTGTCACTATTATACCTCTTCAATCTGTTTTCAAACCTAAAATCATCCTAGAAGTGGCTACGAAGCGTGAATTACCTACTTATAATCATGGTTTTGCCTGTCACGTTTCGTTTGCTCTGTCTACCCCATTTGGGAACACGGGTTTGATTGTATGTATGTATTACTTGTTTAGTTCTACTCTGGACAGCATTGTAAGTATGGATGAGTATGTAACTCTTTATTGTACAAAAAAAACATGACGACATTGTCATGATATGACAACATCACTGTTGGGCAAGGGCTTTTATATTCCGCGTGCCTTAAGGCCCTGCGCAGACGACAGACTATCCGCGACGGACTTATTAATGGAATTATATGCAGTAACGCACACGACGAGCAAAAAGTCTAACGCACAATGCATACAATCCACGCAGACTTTTTTTTTCGCCGCAGACTCGATCGCACAAAAAGTCTGTCGTCTGCGCTGCCCCTAAATGGGTAGCAACGACCGAGTACATTTTCCAACAGGCGCCAAGCTCACGCCGGCACCTCCGTCGAATCAGCTTCAACACGCAATTTACTCGGTGCATAGCTCGTTGCAACTCTAGCAAACGTAGTTATATATGTATGTAGTTGTATTGTACGTTTATTTTACGTATTCTAAGTAAATATGAATGCTCTGCCTACCCCTCTTGGGAACACAGGCGTGAATGTATGTATGTATGTAAGTAAATATATGGGTGTATCAAAATCAGAGTTGTTTTGTCTGAAAAATCACAAAAAAGTTGTAAATTTTAGATTTCCCTATTCATAAAATAAACCGGTCAAGCGCGAGTTGGTGTTACTCTTAAGATCTACAACATAGGCTGCACAAAATTATAAGTCGTCAAATACATACAACTTAGACGTTGTCCCCATACATCAACACTTACCACTTCTGACTATACCTACTGATTGGAAAATAAGTTGGCGATCGCAAAAAGTATCTAATTTTTGCGTTTATAATACAAATTCTCTATTGTTTACTATTATTAGACTTTAATATTTTGTATCATTTCTTAGTTATTTTATCTCCACACATTCTTAAAAAATTGGTCCTGACACTTATACAGATAGACAGACTGACAACGAAGTGATCCTTTAAGGGTCCCTTTTTTCCTTGCGGTATGGAACCCTGAATACACAATTAAATTTAAAACTCAAAGACCATTACTCCGCGTCGTACCCGGCTCAAAGTTTCCTATAATGCCAGCAGCATTTCAGCGTTCCAAACCAGCCTAATCAACTAAGCAACCTGCTGCACCAAGTGCGATCTAAAGTGAGGGTCACAGACCCTATTGCACAACCTATAGCTCAATTCTCTCACCAACACTCCAGGGTCGTCCCACACCAGGCACAATGTCATACGTTAGTTCTAAGGCTGTGTATTTCAGATACTATTCGCAGGCACAGATCCAGCAGATCTTGACGTTTCAGCTCAAGAGATACGGCAAAAGTACTCATGGGACGCATCTTCCTCAAATTCTCGCAAATTCCTTTGCCAAGAAACCATCGTAAGTCCATCAGGTTTCTTGCTGTCTACGGTTTAACCCAACATAAAGGGCATATTGTCTGTCACGATTGGTGGGGGGATTTAGTCGTTGATAGAATGATTTCGCAATAAGCGCACAGATCCATCTCTTTACCAGGTGTGGTAGCCATGCTTTGAAGATTTGGAAGCCCACTACGAAGTTGGAATCATTTCGTCCCATTTCGTAATCAGATTTGGAAGACAGCTTCAATATGGGAAAAATAATCTCAATTTGAAGTATACTAATACTAAGTATTAAATAATCTGGCTTAGAGATAAGAAAATGCATTTTACAATTTGAAGCTGGCTACGAAATGTGGATCCCAGTTGGTAGTCTTTAGCTTAAGCTAAGATGCTCATCCTTCTCCATTAAGACCCCAAACACAACTGTCGCTATTTTAGCGTCATGGCTATGGAATCATTTTGCATTTTTTTTGTGACTATAAGCATAATTAAAAAAATCTATCAAATACTGGAGCGAAGGCAAGGTCTAACCACGCTACCAACTCCGGATAACTTTAGCCGCGCTACTTTAGATCCTGTAGCCTAATCTACAATCCCCAATAAGTCTGCTTGCTAGCAATCGTAGCATTGCTTCTGTTCAGCGCGATCCTCAGTCTCCCAACGACGACCACATGGCCAAAGCTTCCAGGACAGATGACAAAGAGAAAAGGATGCGAGCAATAAGGTCACTCAACCCATGAGTCGAAGCCAGAAAGGCAATCAAGCCAACGTCGTGAAGTGCCGCACTCTTAAACCCCGTACTTCACAGAAAGCGCTGCGTGACAACTACTACGAGTCATTTAGATGGAGGACATTAATGACCTTTTCTAATGCGTTCCTAATTGTGTCGTCGATCAGCCTATCCTAATATTCAAACATCCAGATAGAAGGTGTTCTCAACAATACACTACGGATTACGGATTTTAATTAATCCGTAATTCGTAATTCTTGTTTTTCAGTCAATAAAAAATGATATTTTTTATTGTAGCCTAAAATGTACCTATCTTACGCACGATTGTAATGTTTGTATAGCTTTAGAATTTTGTTTCATTCAAGAAGGTATTTCATGCAACTGGGTTGAAATACATACAAAGGTACACGACTAATTTCGTAATTATGTCAACCTGCTAAATTTTCAATTTCCTCGACTGTAATATACTTAGTTACGTTAGCAACCGACAAAACATTGCAACTTTGTAAAATACGACCACTTTAAAAAAGTCATTACTTTTTACAATGTTCTTTAAAAATTGCATCGGCAACCTAACGACGCCCTAAATTTGGTTTCAGCGTAGTTTCACTTCGATTTTTCTTGCGGCTTACACTCTGGCAATAGCTCTACTTCATACAACTATTTGATACATAAAAAGTGAGTAAAAAAAATAATAATTCGTCCTCTAAAATGTCTTTCTTTAATTTTAAAATATTTGACGATTTCAGTGCCTGAATGGTAAGTTCGCTATCTGCAATGCGTTAATCTGGTTCAGCAGCTCGAGCTAGTGCACGGAGCGGCGCTGCGCATGTGCGGTCATCCCACGGGATACCATCGATTGTCTTCAACCACTCGCTGCTCGATGCGCCACCCGACCAACCGCCGGGAATCAGGTCAGGGTTGATCGCTCGCACTGTTAAACTTGGTCTAGAGGTCGTCTACCAAATAAAACTTCACAATTGTATCATTTGTTTATATTTAATAAACAAAATGCAATTCAGATTATTAACCCTAACAATTGTACAAATCATTGGGACAGAGGTCGTCCGTTGCCGAGGGCAGGAGGCCGTTTACAGCGGCTGCCCGCTTGGGCGGCGCCGAAGGGCCGGCGCGCCGCGCGGCGCAGCGCCGTAGGCGGCGTCTGTCGCTCGGCTCCCGCTCGCCACGTAACCGACGCAGAGCGGCTCATAATACGATATTTACAACAATAAGTAAACAAGGAATCTTGGTTCCCGAAAGAAAACGTCGGCTTGCAATCATACGCGGTCCGCAACTTCCAATGGACCGTTTAAGATCGCTCACAGCTAGGCCTCCGAGAAGGAAAACCTGAGGGGTGATGCGAGGGTACATTGGTTTTCCAAACGTGTATCCGCGCATTCGCTCCAATTTCAACGTCAGTTTTCATCCTCGAAGGAGCACAACGTTTTCATAAAAATAAACTTAAAATTTATTATGAACTGCATCGTTATTACATGACTTTAGGTTTTCATTACATAATTCATCAAACAATCGTTATTGCATCGAATCTTAAGAATAATAATGTTACTTGATGAGGTATAGCCGGTGGCAGTGAAATGGGCATGATGTTAAACGCTGACTCTTTCGTTGTACCCATCGCCAGTCGCGGGCTCGGCGGTGCGCAGTCGCGCGCGAGTACGATCAAACATAACATTGGTATAGAGACTGCTAAATAGATCTTGTGACTCATTCATGTTCAAGTTCATATAGATAGGTATGTTATTTACTTGATAGGATAGCTTGTTTAGAAATTGTCAAAAATGTTAAGAGAGCGCAAAAGCTAAGATTTGGCGAGCATACGAACGCTCGTTATAATGATACGGTAACGGTATTGAAAAGATGTATAAACGTGTTATTATGTATGTTTTAGTTAATTTAATACTTGTATAACTCGCTCCGAAAGACCAGGTACGATTTTAATAAAATAATACTTTGTTTAACTACAACTTTTAACGAATGTTTTATTAAGCTATAAAGCCTTGGATATTTTACCATTTATAACAATATCGACCCGTTCACAACGAGGCATATCACAACCTGTACCAATTGAATCAACATTGTTTGTAAAGTTCTATACTAGCTACGGACACAAATACATCCGAAAATAAAGTAAGGGTCGTAACCACGATTCACGGAATCGAACAAGAAGGAAACAAAGGGCCATCGCCTTACTGCCCAAATCCTAAACTGTACAATAGACTTCAAGAATCGAGAAAGTTCTAACAAAGTTTAAATTTTAAATGCGAACCAGGTCGTTCAACGGTATGAAGGAAGACGTTTTTGTGCTAACATTTTTATAATCGGCCACGTTGGCTCGCAGCCAAACTTAACTTGAGTATCCTAGCGGGCCTCTGCCCGGCCGCGGGCCGCCGGCGCGGCGGCTGGCGGGCTCGGCCGCTCGTGGCGAGCGCTGACGCTGTAGCCACACCAGTCCTCGGCACTGGTCCCCTGGCGTGCCAACAATCGCCTAAAGTTCTTCTGACAACAAGAGCAAGAGCTGCCGATTCGAAGGAAGAAAAATTTAAGGGGATTAAGATGGGCAGTATTTGGTTGAGCGCAGGTGGGTGGCAGTTTGATCGGCGTTAACTTATCACTATAGGGGGCGCGGGCAAGGAGGCAGGCGGCGGCAACTCCGGCGCCGCAGCGTCGGCGCCCGCGCCGCTTCGCACATCACAACTTAACAAGTATTCGCGGTATCACAGAACGTTACGCACGCGCAGCCGCAGCCGCAGGCGGGCGGGTCGCTACGACACCATGATGTGCGGCGCGGACAGCAGCACGGCTAGCGTGGCGATGATTGTGAACAGGGTAAAGATAATAAGGCACAGTCTGTCCACGACCATGGCGGCGAACTTCCAGTCGCGCGAAATGTCCGCATCTTCGTCATCTTTGCGCATCTGTAAGAAATTCCGCGTGAGATTAAAAGGTCACATTGCACCGTCACTACAAAAGCAGTACTTTTGAATTTTATTACATCATCGCGTTGCGAAATACAGACGATCGATCAATATCCTATACCTTTAAACGAGCAATTCTTGTATATATATTTATAAATATATACCAGCTATCTCGGAAACGGCTCTAACGATT
>BHDV01050895.1:175827-189226 GCA_005406045.1 Adoxophyes honmai | reverse complement strand
GATATTAGTTTTACAACTTGTATTACCAGTATTTCAATGTATGCAAAAAATAATCCGAGTAAAGCTCGGTCACCCAGCTAGTGATCGTAATCTGTCAAATAATTTTATTTCATAACAAAAATTACATGCACGTGAACTGACCTGATCTGTGATGACTCGAATTTCTTTCAGAATGAGCGATAGCTCGTAGTCGACACCGAAGCAGCTGTGCGCAGCTATCCCTGCTCCGTTCTCTTCTCCGCCCCCCCTGCAACAGGTTTGGCTCTGTAGGCGATGCCGACGCGCGCGCACTACTCTACAGGTGGGACCGAGGATTGAGGGGAACTACAGGAGTTATGCTCAAAACTAATGGTAGACCCATGACCCGATCGAGAAGCTAGTTTGATAAAATTGATTGAGTACATAATGATCGATTTGATTAATAGCTGTTAGGGTCGGGTACTGCGGAACGTTCGAGGCTAGGGTTAAATAACCGTGCTATTTACGGCGGCGAGTAGTGTTCGTGTAGATCGTCGAGGGACCTGTAGTATCGGCAGCAGGGCGGCTGCTGCGCGTGCCCGTGCCGGAAGTCGTCGTCGATGTCGAGCACGTTGGCCAGCAGCGACTTGGAGGAGCGCTCGCGCAGCTCCAGGTCGGGCGGCGGCGGCGCGCGCGCGGGCGGCGGCGCGGCCGCCGAGCCCGGCCGCGACATGCGCAGGATCCACGGCAGCCAGTACAGGAACACGCAACGGATCTGGCCCGGAACACACACGGCTTGGTTACGGCAGAGGATACTTATGTATGTAACTCTTTATTGTAGATACAAAATTAGGCCCTGTGCAGACGACAGACTAATCGCGACGGACTTTTTAGTCTGTGAAAATATAATGGAATTATATGCAGCAACGCACACGACGCGCAAAGTCCGGCATTGGCATACAATCCACGCAGTCTTTTGTGCGCCGCAGACTCAATCGCACAAAAAGTCTGTCGTCTGCGCTGCACCTAAACATGACAAAATAATAAGCACGGGCGGCGGCGGAGCCCGGCCGCCACATGCGCAGGATCCACGGCAGCCAGTACAGGAACATGCGACGGATCTGGCCCGGAACACACATGGGTTTTTTACATTGCCCGGAGGAATATCAGCGAGATCGAAAATCTAAAGTAACGAGGTATTTTATTTACTAAGAACGAAGAAGCTAGTTGGAGCATACTGACCCAGACACAGTAGAATTTGTATTGTTACGACTCATAGGCGTTTACGCGTCTACTGTGATGATAAAAAGGCAAAAAATTCGATCCTTTTTTTGCTTTTGTGCAAGAAATCATAGCTCTACCAAACTAAAATGCTCTGTTTTGATGCTTAAAAAATTACGTTTTGACACAAAATAATGTTATCTTATAGAATTTCTGATCAAAGTATCTTAATTAAGTTCTATAATATTTAGAATTTTCATTTAATTTTAATTTTAAATGGTTTATAATAATTTTAGGTATAATTTTTTTTTACGGATTCATAGAAAAGCGTAATGAGACTAAAGCTCTTAAGTTTCCTATTAATGTTCATTGAAGTCAAACAATATAAAAAAAGACACTATCAACCTGAGACAGTAACTTGACTGAAAGTCCACTGTACGACCTCCTATCAAATTTTATACTACGACCGAGTTCAAGTTATAAACCAAAGCAAGCCCTTACCCAATCGCTCATCTCATGCGTGTCGGAGTGCCGATGGTGGTAGTTGAGGATGAGGATTGTGGAGACTACGGAGGAGGCCACCATGAACATGATGCAGTTGAAGTACGTGCCCAGCAGCGGCACGGCGTCCGACGTCGCCGGCATCGTCTCCGCCACCATGTTCAGGAACACGGTCAGCGACAGCAGGATTGTCACACCTGAAAACAAAGTTGGATTTAATACATACATACATACATATTCTCACGCCTGTATTCCCAAGAGGGGTAGGCAGAGCACATGGATTCAAAAATCCAGTGCCAAAATTGCTAAATTTCAGCAGGGTAACCAGATGGTTAAACGTGACATTGCAGTGACGGGTTGCTAGCCCATCGCCCACAATACACTAACCCCTTTCCCAGAGTCGACTCTTACGACACCCACGGGAAGAAAGGGGGAGGTGCTATTCTAACCTGGCACCACACGGAATTGGATTTAATCATTTCTAGTAACAGGAATAAATAATTTGCAATCACTTACATATTTCATACTAGAGCAGACAAGATATCTTGAGAATAACTAAGCACAACCAATGTTTTCGATGATATTAGTACGTATATGAACCATCGTGAATACTCGTAGGTACATGCATTTAGTAGTATTAACCAATAGTGGTACAAAAAGCCGATTTAAATCCAAATCAATTCGTTGAGATAGACTTGGCTGTTCGCCATTCCTGTTACAAAGGTACATACGTATATAACGAATACGTATCCAATATAGTAATACTCGTACATAAAATAATAATGCATCATAACCACGGCCTAAAGTATAAGTAAATGTAATTTAAATAAACAAGAAGAACACACAACAAACACACACACTTCACATACATCACGCCTACATATATAATAAGTACAATAAGTACATAATAAAGCCGAAAGAAATAGATTATTTCAATTCAAAGATTGGTTTCCTAATCCAAATGAGCCTTTAATCTGTGTCCATCGAACTCGAGGCTCGCGGAGTCGCATAAGGCCGAAATGAAAAACAAAATTTCGCAAATGAAGCCAGGGATTATTACAAAACTCATTACAGAAAAAAAAACGAAGCAGCAATTTCTTCATGTAGACATAAATAGGTAGGTACACAACTACACATATTGTTAGCACTTTGTGGTCAATACGATGTTTTTGGTGCTGACTCTACCTAGATTGTATAACAGCTGCCAGAGAAAGTATAACTATCAAACATTTGACCTCTGACCGCATCTACATATATCTCAGTTGCGGATTGTTTACAAATAATACCTTCCTTATTACTTTATTGAAAGTAACACATGAAGAAAAATGCGAAAAAATAAGTAAGTAAATAATATTTAATTTTCTAAAAAAACATTTCTTACTGGCAACCTTAAAATAATTTTAATAAAAAAAGGAAACAAAAACATCGGATCAAACGAAAACAAAACATTTTAAAAAATCAATCAGGCCACAAACAAATGCGTTCTGTATTTGAAATGATAAAAAAATGACGTTAGCGTACCCAGCGAGAGTTTCTCTCCGGAGTCCGGCGGCAGCGTGAAGCCGAGCAGAGCCATGGAGGCGATGAGCACGCACGGCACGATCAGGTTGAAGAAGTAGTAGAGCGTCTTGCGCCGGATCACCACCGCGAACGTGATGTCGATGTACGGCTCTGGGCAGCAGTTGTAGTAGATCTCGTTGCGCTTGCCCGGCACTCCTGCGTAATTGTCCATAGATTTTCATAAAGATTAGTACTATAGTGGTCGGCAAAAACTTGGCCAGTGGTGGGGGTAAGATCACGCATCAGTTTTACCTGGAAAAACTATACCCCCATCACTTAAATGTGGCCAAGTCTATTGCCTACCACCATACGAAGGGTTGAATGGTTTAAGTGCTGCAGATACCTACACTGATACAGGTGTTACTTAGCCTCAATCGTTCATTAAAATTTCACCAGTCTCTACCCAAAATACTATTTTAGATACTTCAAAACAATCATCTTCAACTTACCTATTAGTTCCCATTCACCATTCGTGACAAAACTGCTTATGTCTCCCCCTGCTTCGTCTTGAAGTTGAAGGTCCAACTATGAAACAAACAATACACTTTAAACATTTCTTTCTGCTTATTCGTTTGGTCTCATCGTAGTTCTTTTTGCTGCAAATATTACGCACAACGTCACATATTTGTGACTAAAATATCGTCATGTAACCACTACGCTAGGCGAGCGAATCACTTTCAATTAAAGAGGCCGATAGAAGCTGCGATTAGAACTTACTTGATATCCATCGTAGGTCCAACTGCCGAACTTCATTTCGCAGCGCTGGTCGTCGAAAGGGAACCAGGTGATGTCAATCTTGCATGTGCTTTTGAATATGCCGGGCGGCACGTAGAGGCACGAGCCGTTGTTACGCACCACTACGTTGGTTGGATACGTACTGTCGAAGCCTTCGTCCGCGCTAAAGCAAAAGTAGATTGGGTTAGAGGACTCACAGTCCCCGGCGTCTAACTTGGCAAGGCTTTAAGAAGTGGGGGTAAGCTCGCGCATCACTGACCCTCATTACTTTATTCTCACTTACTATCACCCCTACTACTTAAAAGCTTGCCAGGTTAGATGCAGGGGATTGGACTTAAATGTACCAGTGAACAAAATAGTTTCAGTAGTGTATTGTTTCAATGGCACATTAAGAGTATTAAGGTGCGGATAATAACAGGAAATTTATTTTTGAACAATTCTAAATTATTAAGTCTGGGAAGCACAAAGATAGACGTTAGCGGATAAAGCGAAGACGTCTTCATTTACAGTTAAAGTATGTTTCGATTAGAATCGATTTAATTCGCGACGTTTTATGAATGTTTTTACTGTAATACTTAAACGTCGAGAGAATTAAACGAAAATATACAACATTGTGATTATGAATTTGTCGCCATATTACTATTAAGAAATCTGTTTTCTGGTACACCGAAATATATTTTATCTATCAAAAACAGAAGCGATCATTTCAAGAAAGACAACCGAATATTATAAAACGGATTATCCGCGAGTCACGTCTGTTACGGCTTAATAGTTGAATCGATTTTGTTGAAAATAGATAAGACGTGCTTAGATTAAATTAGGTTTTTTCATGGGAAAACATTTTAATCGTAAAAAAATAGTTTATTTTTCAAAATTACATTTATTTTATTAAAAGTAAAAGTTTATGACTGTGAAGCTCGAGTTGCTGTGTTCGATTCCGTAATTTATACAGATCAGAAGATAATTACCTATTGTACATGAGGACGTCTGGTTTCCATAGCCTGTGGGGAGGCACTCGCAAATCCTTGACCCCGCCGAAATCAGAAGTATTCCACCTCAAGTTCATATCATTCCACTCCTGGACAGATTAAAAAATAACAATTGAATATTGAACGTTCAAAATGTTATAACAATTATGGTGAAATGTCAATCTCGAGCGCACGCAACAGCAGCAGGCGACGTGTCGCTGACTGGTAATGTTATATCGCTGACGGCGAAGCGTTGACACAATAAAATATATATACTTTAAGAGCGTGCAAACACAATCCGGCGATTTTGATGTTTTTGAAATGCTTTACAAAGCTACAAATCCTTAAGTTTTTAAAGAAAAACTACTGTAACATATAAATAAACTCTTTTTCTTGGGATTAACGGTAAATATTATTTTATTAGCAACACAGATTTCTTTTACTTAGCCAATTTGTTGAAGGGTTTTCACAAAAATACGCGTCAGAGCTGTCTTTCACTTGAAAATTTTCAATTAAAATTTACCATAAACGATATTAACTTGTTATTATCTGATAGACAATATAGTCGACTGATTAATAACGGTGTTACATGAATCAAATTATTGGTTTTTATTATTCAAATATCATTTTACATAATTTCAAAATTGAACCATTACTTTATTTTTTTTCTCATTGATTTTAATGTAATTACAAATGAAACAATTTTAATGTAAATTAACAGAATATGTTTAGTCTAACTATATTTTTTTTATAGCTAAATATGAGTTTTTTTTTTCACGATTTTTTAAACTTTGGTCCAAAACCACTAAGGTCAGGTGGGGGAAGAGAAACGCAGGGGTAGGAGGGCACTACAGACCATACTCACTCATAACTCGACGAGTTTACCCCTGCCCTGCCCCTGAGTTTCTCTTCCCCCACCTGATCTTATATTACGTTCGTAAAAAATGTTTGCGCCCTCTTAATATTAAAAATTAAACATTGACTGGCCATTCTATGATAATAGCATGGCTTCTTGTGAACTTAGAATGGGTGCTATTGTCGGTACGTTTGCAATTGTCGTCTGTGGTCGGGTTCGAAAACATGAGCGACGTGTTGTCGATGACTGCTGCTGCCACGTCTGGTCGAAATTCAAATATCACCAATGGAGTTTCCTTAATTTGTTAAAAAAGTGTCGTAAGTCAAATTACTTGTTTCATAGCAAAATATAACTTTTATCACGTCATCATCAGTATAAGTAAAAGATAGATAGGACAATTTTAATGTAGGTAGGTGATGTATTATATTATGGCTGATTCCTAATATAGTAAGTCAAACAAGAAATTACTCTTTCTATATTCTCGATAAGTAAGATGGTAAGTGCTTATTTTGTATTTTGCAAAACGCCAAATAATATTAATTTCAAAATATCAATGTTCGACGTCGCCAAATTACTTCATTACTCCGGAAAGTTGATACCAAACACTTTGTTGGTCAAACAATTTTCTATGATCATCATCAGTGGATAGCTTGTCATGTCTTAAAGGGACATGGAAGCAAGTAATTTTTATCATGTTTTTTACGACGCGTGTACGATAATAATGTCATAGTGGTCCGCGTCCGTTTGAACAAACAAGCCTTAATGGACAAAGTAATAGCATAATTGCTGAACAAACAGATAAACAGCTACTTGTGACGTTCATATAGTATACTTTACTCGGTGGTAGGTAAACTTACCAGTTTAAGCCAGATGTTAGTTATTAATAGCTGGTTCTTTTCATCCTGTCAAAGAAATGAGTTTGCTGCAATTATTCGGCAGTAGGTAGGTACACAACTTTTCAATAACAAGTAAAAGTATGTAAACACTTTATTGTACAAAAAGTAAACGAAAAAAACAACGTGATTCTGAAGTACAAAGTTGGAATATTTAAAACATTCTTAAATGCTCGCTTTTCTTACATACATACAAAAAGGTTGGCTGTAAGAGATCCCTTAAGGGATAAGTCCGCCTTTGTACTTCGCCATTTCATTTGTATATAATTTTGTTTTTTGTGTTTTTTTCCTTTTGTACAATAAAGTGTTTACTTACTTACTTACTTACAATCACGCCTGTATTCCCAAACGGGGTAGGCAGAGCACACAAAACGCTACATAGATAAAACGATGACTATTTCACGTTTTGTGGCCACTTCTACTATAATCTTTTTTAGGTTTTGAGGTGGCAGGTACAATAGTGAGTGATGTTCTTATATGAAAAAATACTTAAGTAACCGCGAGAGTGACTTATATTATAACATTGAATGATCTATTTTCCCTCGAGAAAAACACTGAATAAGACCGTATCCGAAGCGTTAATTATTGATTATGAACATGTAGGTATAATATTAGTGACACGTAGAATTTCTACATACCTACGTTAGACCTACATCACACGAGTCTCGGTAAATCGAGAAGCGCTATTGGTGGACCTGTGCCAAGTTTCCCCGCACTACCCTGGTACAGTCGGGCTCAAAAGTAGCTCAACTGCTACCGCATTATTAATCATCAGTATCATCACTGTGACACATTTCAAACTCGCTGAAATCTGTCTTTATGGTACAGCATTGTTCGACTGCTGCTGATAAAGTTGGAAACGTCAATTAAAACCCCAGGATATTATAAAATGTAGGGGATTTGAACTAATGAGTTGTATTGGATATCAAGGGAAAATTTAAGTTCGTCAGTGCCCCCAGGATATAAAAGTCAATAGTTCTGTTTTTGTTTTTTTAACGATTTGATTTTTAACACACACATCTCAAATCGAGTTTAGCTCGACACGTTTCGGGTTGATCTGTAGCCCTTCATTTAGGAGCCGCAACGGTAGCTGCCAAACGCGCACTGCGCGCCGCCGCTCTGTTCGCGCGATTTTGTTTTGTTTTCGCGTTCATTGTTTGACTTCAACGGTTAAATCCTCACGTTTTTAAATTTAATCAACAACAATGTTTTATTTGTGTCAAATCGATGTTTTTAAACCGACTTCAAAAAAGGAGGTATTTAATTCTTTTTAAGTATTTCTATTTTAAAAACAAAATTTATTTTATAAAAGTAGGCTGTAAGTGGGTTGACCAGTGCTTCGTAAACACCATTATTGGTAAGAAAATTGCAAGAACCTTACCACAAAGTATTTTTTTCTATAAAAAAAATTGTAAGTAAATTCCTCATCATCAAAATTGGCAAGATTTTATGAGGTAAGGCGGGAACCCCACTACAAAACATCATACACATCTTAGATTTATTCGTTCTATAGTTACCGTTAACTATAGAACAAATAAATCTAAAATGTCACCGCCATTAGTGATATCTACCATTTTTCCATTTTCATTGAGAACAGTACATTTTTTTTGTCAAAAAACCGGTGTTTAGGTAGTTAGGTTAGTTAATGTTTTTACGGCCTTGAATGAGAGTTGTGGTCGCAGAAAATGTTTAGTGATGGTACTTGTACTTACCACGTCAATGATCTGCATGAGCGTGAGGCCGAAGGAGAGCTGCAGTGGGTCGCTCTCGTTGACCACGGGCCGCTCCAGCACGTTGTAATGGTCGAGCAGGTGGTGCAGCAACCGCTTCTCGTGGTAGCCGCCGCGCACCCCTGCACCGGGCAACCAGATTTAAAAAAAAGTTTGACATATAATGGAAATGGCGGGAAATGTGACAGATCTTAGTGTTGCTATACCAAAATGAGAACAGATTATTTCTACTAGCAAAGTTTGAACCATTCACACTATGCATCTTAGATACGGTATGAGAAAAAAAGCACTTTCTTGGGAAACGTCACTTTTTGACGTATGTAGCTCGACGAGTAGGCATGGAAAAAAATGAATGAAAAATTACTATTTTTATCAATTTTCTACCTTTTTTGTCCATCTATAGAATAAATAATGTATTGGAACATTATTTGTGCACGTACAAATATTGAATTAACTTTAAAAAATTAAAATTATTGAGGTAACCATACCTACCTACTTGCTTTTTTTTTGTGTACGGTACAGAAAATGTTGTTTGTTGGTCTGTCATGAAGGACATACTTTAACATTTTTGAATATAGCAACATTCTATAAAGTCACAGAGCCGTTTACGTCAATTAATCAGGTATATTATTAAGCAAAATATGCTGAAATCATGCATCTTTCATAACTAACAGTCTTCGGTTGCGTTTAATACATTGTTCGGCACGTAAGTAATTTACATTTTATTTCGTGTTAATTTTGACTGATAGAGATTGACAAATAAGCAATCGCTACTTGTGACATTCGTTGATTCACAAGACGACAGTTTTCCACAGACAAACAGTGTTTCCTGTGTAAAAAAACAGTTCTACGAAATTCTACGAAATGGCCGCATCTCAAAGTTGGCCAGGCTTTTCAATAATTTGATTATGGTATGAACTTGTTTGCGAATTAGGCCAAATTAGTATTACAGGGACAGAACGCCCGTTGAACGCATATAGGTTTAGGTAGGTTATGCATAGTATACTAATGAACATATCAATCGTTTCTCTTTACTTAGGGTATATGTAGAGTGACAGACAGACGGATAAATAAATTGATACCTAGAATTGATGATATACCTATTGTATTCCTACAATAACTACAGAATTGTTATAAAAATAAACATAATAAATAAATTAGCTATACAATTTTAAATATTGCTGAATTAGCAGATTAGTAGTTGAAAACTTCAGGACTTTCAGGGAGAGCATAATAATAAAGTTTTTTAATTCCGAATTTAGTAGCTATCAAATTGTAGAAAGGTCGAAATAATGACAAGGCTACGCTATCTTGTGCATAGATAACACACGAAGATTGACGTTAAGTAGAGACTGGTCTCAGTAGTACTATCTATAATTTATTAATATGAGCCTAGGTTAATTAACTGGGTACCGTTGTCACGGATGTGTATTTAAGTGACGCTCAACTCGTTTTAATGACACATAAATTAAGTTTTCATTTGTTTTATGTGCATAGAAACAAGCTCTACATGTATCAAATCATCATTTATAAACGAGATGTTAATTACTTAGGCAATCCGCATACGTGTTATGGAGCTCAAACGAATGTAGAAATTCTATTACTATTTGAATTTATTCTTAATTATTTCTCGTATCGTATCGGGTTTACAATTACACCTCTCCATTTCTTCCGCGAAAGGCGTAAAACGCGACTAAGGAAATATGTAGTTACAGGAACGCTTTAAGTAACAGAACAGGTTAGTTATATGTTACAGTTGTGCTTCTTTTATCTTACTTTAGCCCTAAAATTGTATTAAAAGTGGTTACGAAACGTGAAATAGGCATGGTTTGGTGATGTTAATATATTGAATTAATTTGAAAACTGAATTGGAAAAACAATAGTATTACATACATACATACATACATATTCTCACGCCTGTACTCCCAAGAGGGGTAGGCAGAGCACATGAATTCAAAAATCCAGTGCCACGTTTAGCATTTTCAGGGTTATCAGATGGTTAAACGTGATATTGCAGTGACAGGTTGCTAGCCCATCGCCCACAATACACTAACCCTTTCCCAGAGTCGACTCTTACGACACCCACGGGAAGAAAGGGGGAGATGCTATTCTAACCCGGCACCACACGGGCAATACAAGTAGGTAATAGTATTACAAGTAGGTAAATATACATGATAACAATGTATGCATTTAATATTGACTGAACGTGTATGGATCACGAACCGCGATGTATACTTTCAACCATTTTTAAAGTATTGATAAATCCTAGCCCATTCACGAAAATTACAATAATTGTATTCTGAATTTCATTCATTTTGACTTAGATGTTTTTGATGTTTTGTAAATATTATATTTATTATCTTAGGTGCACAAATTTCAAATGCCATGCTTTAAAACGTTTTCCATAACATAAAAGTAGGTATCAATTTTGTTACTTGCAGTATTATGGTAAATTGCTCCATATGGGTCCCTATTCAAATTACATGTCAACTAGATCAATAGCAGCTTCTAATACTCGTAGCTAAGAAAAAACAACGTTATAAAAAGATAATAATCGCCGCCATTGTGATAGTTTCGACCAAACAAATGACATGCGGCCAAAGACTTTAACGACGACATGTTGTGACTGATCGCTAACATCCGGTCATCGTTCAAAGAGGATGATAAATGAACGTTCGCTTTTTTCAATCATGACAGTTCTGGACCAACGTCTCAGCCTGAAAGGTCTTTTGTTTTAAAATCTGCTAAAGTAGGTACTTTCGGCATTCTGTTACCCCGCTAAGGCTCTCGGGGGCGCTTTGAGGCTCATTACGTACATTATCCGAAAGACTCTTGAGGCTGTTTTCATCAAGTGGAACTCGAGGCAGTCTTTTGTGGAATTACTCCGGCCGCGAGCCGAGCGGCCCGAAAATCTTTGATGTTCCGTGCGTGACTAAGCGTTTGTTTGAAAAATTGGCAGGACGTGTCGACGCACATAATAAGATGAAAGATGCTCCATACATAGTATGTGTATGTGGGTGAGTCTATTGAATCATGTTGAGGGGAAATCATAAAGGCTTGCCCTATAAAAGCCTTCCTGGAAATGGATATTACAGAATTGTAGAGCTATTTCAGATAGGTCTAGGTATCGAACATGCTGCATGTAATTGATTTCTTAGATACATTTTCACAAGTTATAATTCGTCCCCAAAAAGAAAGCAACAAAAGAAATTAGTTATGGTTTAAATTTTTTATTGGATTACGCTATTGACATAAGTGACCTAATTAATGAGAGAATGCTTGCTCTCTAAGCAATCTGTTGTGCAGAAAAAGAGTTGCAATGAAAGCCATTTTCGATCTGATAATCATGCTTTCGATGTGAAATTACTTCTGCATTCTGAAATGATTCATGAATCTCGTTTGTTATTTCAGGGAATTTAATTAGATCTCGTGTGCTGAATCACGCGTTTTTTGTGTACGAAAAACAAAGTACAAAGTGTTAATTTTCTGTAAGCATCATACGTCAGCGTTCTGTAAATGTTTTGGATGTGGAGCACAGAGCGCGCTGTGAGATGGGCGCGGGACTCACCCCGTGGCCACAGCAGGCCCAGCAGCAGCAGCAGGCCCGCGGGCGCCGCCAGCAGTCCGCGGCGCGCGCGCCCGCCCATGTCAGCGCCGCGCCGCCGCCGCGCCGCGCGCCGCCGCCGTGCCGCGCCGCGCCATCGCCCGCGCCCGCTCTCGCTTCCGCGTGACGCCCACCCTCGCGCTACTCTTTCTACACTCCCGACCCTCTGTTAAACACGATCAGTTTAAAATTTAATTCTTTTGTCGTTAACATATATTAAAATAATCACGACCGCTCGCCGACGGCGTCGCTTGCCGCCCAGAATTCGAGCATCGCCGGCTGCGTTACGGTGAGGTTTGAAGTTACGGTGTGTTTTAAAGCATTGTTGTTTAGCGGAGTGCGGCCGACCGTGGGGCAGCGGAGCCGCCGGTGTGCGGACTGGCGGAGCGCCGAGGGCGCGCAGCCGCGCTCCCCGCGCCGCCGCCCATTCAAGCCGCGCCGCCGCCCTCCGACCACGCAGCCTCTCCGACCTTGTCATCTCGCGCCGCCGATGGGGTTGCCCGCTGCCTAACCGCAATTGCTCATATCTACGGCAATATTCTTGACGATTTCAGCTTTATGCGTACACTTGCTGACGTATCATGTGAGATTCAGCTTTAATTTAAATTACTTTTCGTTTAACTCCATTGAAAAATAATCTGATTCCGACATCTCATTCGGTTAATTAGCTAATAGGTAGATATGTTGAAAACATCTATTTTAAGATGCAGTTAAAGTTTATCTTGAAATTATTTATATTAAAGGATTTTATTAAAGTCAAGAAAAGAAAAACTAATGAAGAAAAACTAGGCCTGAAGCATGACATCACCGCCGCCTTGCCTGCACCGCGTCGCCCGCACATTTTCGAAGAGCGTTCTCCGACACTCACCGCCTACTAAATTATGCTAATATCGCCTCTCAAATAGGCTTACCCTTTGCTTACGTGTACATTTTATTGAAAAATCATTACTTTTCATGCCTATTTGTGTTATACGTGTGTACGATGCACACATGATGAAAAAAAAACCGAAACAGGCTGTTACCTACTTAAAAACCAACCGTTCTAAATTTTAGAGGGCAGACTAAAATGTACTTAATATTGATGGTATGTAATAATATTTTCAGTGCCACGAGCGACCAGCGTTGCAGTATTTTTCAGTTTTTGAGATTCTGTTGACAAATTTTTCAACAAAAATCAAAATGGTTCAGGGTAAAACAAATTCGCTCTAAAGATCGATCAGCGGCCGATTTAGCTAGCCATAAGGTCGCTTAGCCTCGTTGCAACGCATCCAGCGCTCCACTATATTGCGCTATTAGCGGTGTTCCCAAAATCCGGCAGTTGTGTTGACGCCGAGCCGAGCGGGGCTGCGGCGCGGTGCAGGCGGCGGCGGGGG
>BHDV01050895.1:152851-166221 GCA_005406045.1 Adoxophyes honmai | reverse complement strand
CATACATGACTTACAACACTGCGAAAAAAAAGTTCAAAAAGTGGTAGTCGCTTAATCGTTCAACTTTTGGTTCCACTACCCTACGATTGAGTTTGTAAAATTGATACGTAAGACACCATTTCAGAGCACTGCCCTTTCATTATTAAAATTAATCACAGATACAACTCAATATTGATTGACTCGTCTAATAAGCGACGCAGCAGCACACTTGACAGAAGCATAGTCTATCTTAATTAAGATTGCAGTGGAATTTAGTTCAGCATAAGTTCAATTAGAATCCAGTCTATATACACTGTATATTATACAAATATGTATAGCTCGTACCTAATGAACAGCAACTGCGACTGCGACTGAGCGATCAAAAAGAGTACCTTGTTAGAAATAATTAAGAGTCACATTCTTCACAAATGTCACTTTTTGAAGTTTGTGTTGCTTGAGTATGGCAACATTTTCCCAGACATAGTTTTCTTTTGGGCGTTTTCTATAATAGTAATTCAATAACTTACCTATATCCTAAAACATGTTCTAGTCCCTCCTGTTGACTATGGATAGTCTAACTAAAGAATCAACTTAACCAAACGAGAATATAATTGATTCTTGGTATAAGTCACACTTACCCGCCTTTTTCATATGAAAAATCGATTTAATATCGAGTGAAAAACGAATTTTTATTCTTGATTGGTTGAATAGGCCTTCAGTAGGTTCTTAACACAGAGTTTTCTAGCAAAAACTTAAAACTAGCTACATGCTCATTGCTCGTATCACATCACATCTGAAATATGTCATCCGATTTTCTGATAGGTATGTAATTAATTTAAAGTCCACAAACCACGTATTTATATAAAATGTGTGGGGTAAATATAAGCATATTTGAGAGGTCGTGAGTCGTGAAAGCTCCTGTGTTAGCACTTTGTAATGAGCCTTCAAGTGTCGGCAAAGTTTTAGCGGATGCTTCGCAGGGAACTCTCAGTTTTATTGGCTTTCGAGGGGTTGGTAGTGAAAGACGCTCCGAAATTAGTTTTGTTTACTTAGAAATCGTTCTTTAATGGAAGCTGTAGGTACCTTTTGTTTCAAAGTTTCCTCTCTTTAAATCTAAGGTGTGTAGAGTGATGTGAATATGATTACATGCATTATAACATTATTAGCAGGTATCGTTTAGTCAGAAAGCGCATATACTATTCAAAATAGCCATTTTACTATTTACCGTTAAGCATTTATTTAATTGTTCAGACTATTCGGCCGACAGATGAATTGGCAATTTAAATTCCCTTTCTCTTTGCTGTCACGAATCACATCGTACATGACAAAACATACCGCGCGTAAAGTCAACGTTCTTGTAATAACACGGAAAAATGTCAAAATACATTGATTGCTAAAGCTGCGCCTACCTCGATTTTATGAGAGTACAGTTAAGGCCGGTTTGTGTAATGTAAACACACCTTCCGTAGACAGCCGTCCTCTCATTGACTGCATTTGAGTAAGTCTCGCTGCCCGCCCGGTATGGCAAGTCGACGATATTTATTAACCTGAAATGAGAAAAATGCCGATAGCCTCATTTGCTCTCCGTTTAGAGCGGAATTACTTACTGATTAAAAAGTGGAACTTTTACATACATGGCTTTGAAATCTGTTGTACTTAGTTATACAACACATTTTATACAAATAATAACAACGTTTTTGTTCAAAAGTACATATTGGTTGTTCGTGTTTTGATTGTGAACATGTTTTTATCATTAGCGTAGAAAGTAAACAGTCGAATGAAACGTTTCAATTAATACGCGTATCAATATGAACATTGATAAACGGAGAGAGCTTTTGAATGGTTTTGTCTTTAACGCTAATGCTTAATTTAAGCAGACAAACTGATTTGAGAAACAGGTCCGACTAAAAATATGCAAAGGTCGTTTACCTTTCAAAAGGAGTCGGTTGAAGTGTTATGCGATACCTCCTAGCAGTGTTCAGCGCTTTGTGTTCCGGCTCGAGTGGCTGTCAGACAGAGACAGCCGGCGCCGCTGCAGTCGCCGTACGTGGACGAATATGACTGACAGCTCTATAACTGTGCACCTATTATCACTACATATTATAAAACAAAGTCGCGGTCGCCGTCTGTCCGTCTGTATGTGTGCTTCAATCTTTAAAACTACGCAACGGATTTTAATGCGGTTTTTTTCAGTAGATAGAGTGATCCCAGAGGAAGGTTTATAGGTACGCTAATATTATAAAAAGAAACAGGAATATTATAAAAACTCAAATTATGTAACCCATCTCACGTTTTTTTGCTTATATTATTTCAGCACTAAAATCACTACGGCGATATTTTCTTACATATTTGTTAATAAATTAGCCCTTATTCCCTAAGATACGGAGCTGTCAAAAACTTAATTGTTAAATGACAAGGGACACTGCTGAATTTTCCGTTCCACGCATAATTCCACGTTCATTTTTAAATGAGAATCTAGATACATATGATAAACCAAGAAAAGGTCGAAGAGATCGATGGAAGATATTTACAAAAAAACTATTTAAGGGGCTTTAGAATCAAAAACTGAAAACGTTTTGGTGATTTTTAGAATTATTATCTGTATGATGCGCATGGTCGCCGGGTAACGAATATCAACAGATCTGTCAAGTTTGCCAAAGAAGCAATGTGATGTGTTGAAATAATGACAAAGCAAAAGTATTCGAAGATCTTAAAGTACTTAAAGTCTTATCGTTTGGGACGAATACACAATGACCCAAGAAAAGGCAGTAGAAGCAGTTGACCGAATGCTGCGAGGCATACGATGATCGGCTCGCACTATGGGTAGCATCAAACTTCTCTTTTCCGGTGATTTCCGCCAGACCTTGCCAGTTTTGACTCCAGCCAACGAAGTAAATACTTGCAGCTTGCTTAAGGACAGGAAACAAATGGGTAAATTCGACTGCCGGAGTCTCTTTGTAAAATTGTGCCATCCATTGATGAACTCATCCGTTTGATTTATGAAGACCTGCGAGAAAAACTCCACGAGAATTTTTGGATGTTTGAACGAGTTTTACTGACTAACGACTAGGCAACTGTTGTTCATAGTGCTCATTACTGGAAATTGAAGGGAAACAGGCGGTGTACCTATCCATCAATAATGCCTTAGATCCTCGAACTACAACGAAGTACCCAGTAGAATTCTTGAACTCTGTGAGCGCCTCGGGGCTACCAGCACACAGTCTTACTCTAAAAATTGGAGTTGCGATTGTGCTTCTGAGGGAACGCTACCAAAATTATGTAACGGCACTCGCCTGAAGGTAGTGCGTTTGCAGCGGAACCTTATAGAGGCGGAAATTGTAACGGGTTGCGACGCCGGCGAGGCAGTTTTCATACCCCGCGTCCCTCTGATCCCTAATAATTTTTGGTGCCAGTTTAAGCGTCATCAGATTCCCGTGAGCGTGTGTTTTGCAATGATGATAAACAAGTCACAGGGACATACGCTCCGCGCCGCCGGCGTAGATATGCGCACTAGCTGCTCCTCTCATGGGCAATACTACATGGCGTGCTCGCGCGTCACCAGGTCTGGTGTCCACTGGGGAAACGAATAACGTCGTATATAAAGAAATACTGAGTAGCTCCCGGCTATAAGTGGCATAATAGAAACTGCGACCGTCTGCTGCATCATGAGGACCATGAGGTTGCTGTATACAATAGCTCACATTCAGTTGGGTTCACGGCACGCCAACGTAATAATCTACGTCTCTGAGTCATAAAGTCATATGGATCAATAAGTTGCTGGTATTTTTCAGCTATGATAATCGCTTCCTATGCTGCTTGGCTGTAACAACAGCTGACACATCAGTTCTGTTGCTCATTTGGATTTCACTCGCTTTTTAGTAGACTTGGATTTGCTAATGCATTTGATAATAGGTTACTGTTATAATGGCGGGACCAGGTCCTGAATTCAGTCAATTCATATTGCAGTATTATTTAGTACCAAATTTGTACTATTTGGTACCTTTTAGTTAGGTTAGTTGTTAAATTAAATGTACATATGTACAGCAGATCTTTATAAATATCTGAATATATGCTGAAGTTGATATATTGTTTTTTTTACCAATATAAGTATGGAAATATTGAAATTTGTCAAAACAATAAATGAAATTACTTTTAAGTTTATTTCTTTTTAATTTTATCAACATCTGGTAAAATATCCCTGTTTATGTTTTATGAAATTACTAAGGGCGTTCTTACGTTCTAAAAACTCCCGGTTAACGTATTTTTAACGATCTTTAACAAATGAATATTCAATACATTTTCCATTCGTTCAACTTTAACTGGTCGGTGAACACCGCCCTTAGGTAGCTAAAATGTTGAGATTTCGAACATTAGGCCCGCCGTACACGGACGGCTTCAAGCAGTTAAGACCGACTGCTTAAAGCCGCGACCGCCCGGTGAACTATAGTCATTGATTCACTGCCGTACACACGACCGCTCGAGCAGTCGCGACCGCTTCAAGTCGTCAACTGCACGGTGAAATTCCATCAGCACGTCGACGGCTCGCGAGTTGATGCCGACCGCTCGAGCGGTCCGTGTACGTCACTCAGTCATAAACTGCTCGAGCCGTCCGTGTACGGCGGCCCTTAGATTAACACAGGTATTTTCCATCACGGCATGTTTACCCGTGGTAGTTAGGTAAAGTACCAAGAGATACAACACAGTTATGGATACAGAACGCAGCAGATGCAGATTCCGTAGGCAGAGTTTCTAATTTCGCTTGCTTGAAATGTCAGGTGTAACCCACACAAGCTTCAATTACAACTAGGCGTCCCAGTGTGTCCCAGTAATGTATATGCAAAATTCGGATGCACCGAGATTATTGACGAGACTTCATGTCACACAGCTTGGCCGCAATAGGTATCTTTAGCGCCTAGCTATCTTTACCGTCGTAAGAAAAGGTGAAAATGTAATCATTCCACGAATATCAATAATTCCCACAGATCTCCTGGTGTCTCCTGTTCCAGTTTATAATTTTCTCCAATTTCCTTTTGAGCTTAGTTTCACTATGACCATTAATAAAGCGCGAGGTTAAACATTAAAGATGGCTGGGGTGAACCTAGAGAAGCCGTGCTTTTCCCATGGACAGTTGTTGTATGTAGCATATTCGCGTGTATTGGACACAGCACAGAATCTTTTCATTCTATACGCCAATGGAAAGACATACTACACTACAGCAGCGTATTAAAATAATTGCGAGATCTCTTCGGTGTCACCCTGAATTTAACGCGAGCGAAGCAGCGGGCAAAAGCTAGTGAACAATAAATAACCTATTGGCATAAATATGTACTTCAACACATGTTCCGTTTCAACATAAATTTAACAAGAAGTAACGTTACACTAATGAGAAAATTCATCAAAGCAATAAACGGACGAGAGTAGAAATGCGGATACTCAAACAGCATTGTAGTTGCAATCTTCAAATAATAGGTCCGCGTGACAATGACTACGTGAATTTTCAAGCACCGTGAGAATAGCTCCTTATTTGAAAGCTAAGAATTCTTACCTAATTAAACATCTAGTCATTACAATAGCTCTAAATGAACGCGTCGTCATCATGATACTCTCGAGAGAAATTTAAAACAAAACTTTTGGCTATGTGTTGTTACGTTACCCGTTACGTAGATTACACGCGAACACCAGTAATGGAATCTACTATTATAGTGTTTGTTTTTTTTTTGTTTAAGAGGTGTATTAGCACTTAGAGCGTTGAATGATTGAATTAGCAATTGATTGGCCGACACGACAAAAAGGAAAAGTGAATACAAAGTTATCTTTCGTGTTATCTTTGCGAGAGAATGGTACCTATCTACTTTCACTGTCTTTCAGTTCGTCAACACCTCGGTCCACAGAGCGGCGGGAGCGGGTGGCGAATATTCTAGTATAGGCTGTACTTATGGATCGTGGGCACGTAAACATGCAACCGACGTACCTATATTGAGAACAGCGAAGCCAACCCAATAGGCAAGTGTTACGGAATTACCTAATTCAATTAGAGCTGTTGAGTCGGCTTCGAAACGAAGGTAAGTTACGCCTCGTTAGTCGAGTGAGTAAGATCGTGAGGAAAAAGTGTTTTTCCACTGATACC
This sequence comes from Adoxophyes honmai, assembly GCA_005406045.1. Lineage (NCBI taxonomy): Eukaryota > Metazoa > Arthropoda > Insecta > Lepidoptera > Tortricidae > Adoxophyes > Adoxophyes honmai. The sequence continues at coordinate 160,115 of BHDV01050895.1, read as the reverse complement.
GAGAAAGCTTCCCGTGTTTGCGAAAACGTCGTTCTTCGTTAGGCTTTCTTATTTATTCTTATAGGATTTCAACCTTGTGACAATTTGTATTACGACTTCGCTCGGAGAAATGAAGTCTAGTCAACCACCTCTCGTCGGTTCGGGTTAAGGTGACATAGAGAAATGCGAAACTTTCATTGAGATTGTGCGCGGCACGGTGTCAAGTGCGATTATAATAAGCAACTTTGTGGCAGGGCGCGCGGTGAGAGCGCGGCCCGGTTGCGACCGGTCGGCCCCTCGCAGCGGCGCGCGCGCACACGCCGCTCTGCGCCGCCGACGTCGCGACGCTCGCAGCGCACCCGTGTGCGCTAGCCACCGCTCCACCGCGATTCCTTGGATTTACCACAAAAACACCCTCGCTGATGCGAGCTGAGTTGACATTAAAATTCGAAAAAAGTGATTCGGGTCGTTCGGTTGTTGAGTGTTGCAACGTTGTATTCGGACCGGTATATAGGGTGAGTTGGTTGTACTATTTGTTATTGTAAACAGATGATAAACAAGAAGGACGGGTGCGAGGTAGTGCGGCTCGGGAAACAGGCTAAGGTCAGCGAGGCGAGCGCGGTAATGAGATTAGGGGCGGCCGCGGCCGAGCGGGCGCGCTCCTGCCTCCCGGCCGCCTGCGCCCTGCGCCCGCGCCGCGCCCGCCGCACTTGCGCCTGTTATATCGCCCCAGTCACCACAGCCTCCCGTTTCGCAACGCGTTTTTCATTCCCTTTTATGGCGTCCGCCTCGCGCTGTTTTACAGCAGTAGAATTACTTTCATAGTTTAACTGTTCGTTTATGCACTTGAACGTATTTCTTTGTTTGTTTTTGTTGAAACTAAATATAGTAAAATGCGCCTATATTTTAAGAAGTTGTTATTGAATTAGAATTAGATTGTTCCACCGTTTAACAAGGTAAACTAGGTATCGTCAGAACCTAACAATTGATTGTTTTATGATCGATAAATGAATAGACAGGTCATAATTGTCATTCAAGGTAGGTGTAAAATACTGAATCCTCTAGTTACCCTTGACAGACTTTGGCCGTAATACTTAATAATGATTTATTTTCTAAAAAACACTAATATGATGTTAGATAGCATGTAGGTAGGTATCTTGTCACATTTAAATATAAGTACTTCTTGATTTAAGTACGGAGTAACTCAATGTACCTATAATATTAAAACTATATGTATAAAATGGATACTTAGTTATACATAAATCTGCAAATTGAATTATCTATGTGCTAAATTTGAGCGAACGATGTTGTAAATACGTATTTTATGCAATTAACGATAAAAAGTGTTTCGTTTATCATTTCACCTGCTCATATCGCAATTTTCACGAAATACAAATGGAACGACACATTTCCTAAATATCATTTGAATAGACTCATAATCATAACTTTAACTCAAATTACGCGTCAAGGAGCCCTTTACGACTTATTTGCATAAATAAACTGTTGATTTTGATTTTGAAAAACATTTACTTAATGATAAAGTGGAACATGTACTGTAAAAGTAAACTAAGTGCAATTTAATGGTACGATTTTGATGTCGACCTCATGCAGCAGCAGCAGACGTCGACGGTACGTCGTTGCCTGATATTGCTGCGGTTATGTTTTCGAACCCGACCGCAGACGAAAACTACAGACGCTAGCCAAAAAGCACACCATTCTAGTAGTCAAGAAATTATTTTCGTCAAAACTTAATTAAGAGTTAGCTTCATTTATGACATTGTCTTTCAATGTGACTTCTTCAAAATACATACATATATACACACAATCACGTCTATCTTCCTAAATGGGGTAGACAGAACACATGAAACGTGGCACAGAGAAAACTATGACTGTTTCACATTACGCTGTCACTTTTACCATAAAAAACGTTAGCATTATTCTAAGACAATAACAGATGAAAGATGTATATAGAGGTTAGCCTGTCGTGTAAAATTATACCCTGACATATTTTCTTATACGTTGTCGGTTTAGGTAGTTAAAACAATATAAACAATCTTGACATGTCTTTTTATTGAAATACACAGTCTAAAAATGAAAATCGTTACACTATACAATTCAATCATGAAAGTAAATGATTTTTTCATACCAAAATTGTAAAATGTAAAGATTTCGATTCATAAAGTGTACGTTTAAATAAAAAGACACGTCAAGATTGTTTACATTGATTTAACTACCTAAACCGACAACGTATAGTCGCCTCTTACAACCTCCACGGAAGAAATGGAGAAGTGTTATTCTAATTCCACACAGTACATTCCATAAATGCATGCAGTGTCGTCGACGGCACATCACCTGCAGCTGCTACATGCGGTCGAGATTGAAACCATACCTTAAGAGTTTTAGGATGTCAAAATAAGATGATTTAATGTTTCGTCTTCCTAAAAAGTCCGTCAAAGTAGTACGAATTGTAATACAGACCTTACAGAAAACGAATAAAAACTTTTCTTGAATAAAAGCAATTCTGAATTATTTTTTTCGTTAAAATTAGTTGAGTCTGGTATTTTATTTCTTAAACTTTTCTATGATGCATCTTAAAGAGATAATATTACCAGAATAAAAAGAAGCATGACAATAAAGTACTTGCAATTTACTGGTAGGTACTTTTCATAACACTTAAAACCAACCTTGTCCCGTGTGGTGCCGGGTTAGAATAGCACCTCCCCCTTTCTTCCCGTGGGTGTCGTAAGAGTCGACTCTGGGAAAGGGTTGGTGTATTGTGGGCGATGGGCTAGCAACCTGTCACTGCAATATCACGTTTAACCATCTGGATACCCTGAAATTGCTAGATGTGGCACTGAATTCTTGAATTCATGTGCTCTGCCTACCCCTCTTGGGAATACAGGCGTGATGTATGTATGATGTATGTATTAAAACCAAAATTGGGAGACTAAACAATACGAAATCCCCAATCTGATGAAAAATTATCAACTAAAAAGAAGTTTTTTTCTTGTAAATAAGGTATACCACGTTCAATAGTCAACTAATAAGATTCGCTATAAAAGTTAATTTGCCAGTAGGTACATCAGTAATACATCCTCATAAAGAATGCACTTTTTCTAAAACTGTGTCAAGGTAGTAAAAAGGATGTCACTCGAATGCGCGAGCGCAGCAAGTGACGGACGTATACTAAATGATTCATAATATTTTCACAATTCACTAAGAAAAAATGACGGAATACCAAAGTGCTAATTATGTTTGTCTTACTGTTCCGGAGGTCCGGCTTTATTACCTCCGTGTAGTATCGGCTTTAGAATAACACTTCTTCATTTTTTCCGTGGACGTCATAAGATAGGAATTAAAAATAGAATAGGTATATTTTAGGCGATAGGCTAGCAACCTGTTACTATTACACCTGCCAACTTAAAACCTAAAAAAATATGCTAGAAGTAGCCACGGAACGTGAAAAGTCATGGTTTCGTCTATGAGTTTCGTGTGCTCTGCCTATCCCGCTTGGGAATGTAGGCGAAATATATGTACCTATGTATGTACTAAGACTAAGAAACCAATGCCGGAATAGCAAAGCGCTAATTGTGTATGTTTGTCTTACTGCCCCGGAGATGTTTAATCCGTCATTTATTACAATGATCCGCATAATGACGTCGGTTCTCACGATACGCTAAACATAGTTATTATCAAGTTGTCGATCGGGCTTTACTGCATGCGCGGTAAAAACTGCGATGAATACTGGTACCAGTTTGGCCCCTTTTCAATAGTGTGCAGTGGCCGTAATTAGTCAACAGCTTGTTAAGGTTGACCAGTGTTTCTGTTTCGCTATACCCGTTGTGCTCGGGTGTCAGTGGTAGGTCTCCATATTTAAGCCGTTTTTTAGAAGCGCTTGATTCACTTTGTTTATTGCTGGATAGGTTATTTACATGAGAACTCCATGCAAGGAGGTGTAGAGCTACATATTATGAGTTCCATAATATTTAAATGGTTCTGAAAACAGTAATGATTAAATTAAGATTTTTTGCGGCGGTAGTTTGAATGAATTGTGGAAATTTTTAGTGCTCGTGATTATTTACATACTACGATTTCACTATTTAATTTTATTTGCCAGTGTTCTACGATTTTACGACTGAGAAGGTGCACTCGTAACAACTTGTCGCCTATGCTTACCGTCTTATCTGTTCAAATACATTTGCAAGATAACGGCTGAAACACTGCAGTGATATGCATCTAGCCTAGGTAAAACTAAGACTCACCACTGTAAAATTACCGTAAATTTAAGGGCATTTTATCACGATTAAGTACAAAAGGAACTTAAAACTACATACGTAATGCAGAATCAGTAAGTGTATACAACTGCTGTGTTACAATTTATTTTAGTCGGTATCTACATGCATCTTTTTGCAGGTTAACTAATTATCTTATGGTATAAAACGATTAAGATGTCGCCCTAAAAAATAAATGGCCTACAATCCATTCACGTCGTCTGCCGCAGTCGAGGCGTAGACGGCTAGTTTTTGCCTGTTTATATGAGAAAACTCGTTAGCTAGCCAGTTGTCAAGACAGGCTTTTTGGTGTTTGCCTTTGGAATCGAGCTCATTGGCTCATTGGTCAGGCACGGATGCTCGTAGGATGTTAACCTCTCGAAGAATCGCACGGTCCCAGCCGAGCGGCTGATGTCATGCAACCGCCCACTTCACCGCCAGCCCGCTATCACTTAATGGCCATTTACATTTTTAAAATATTCGTAGAAAATCTTTATTGATTTATTTTCTAAAGTCAACGATTGCACAGTATTCAAATATGAATTTCGTTTTAGAAAACACTAACGACTTTAGGTAACCCACTTGCCAAACAATACCGTTTCAGAACGGTGCTGTAACCTACTACTTCATATTTTTCAAGCTAAACACGCCCAGGAAACTGTGATCACACCTAGCAATATTGGTTCTGTTTAAATTGAAGAATAACGGAAAACGGACAAAAATCATTAAAAAGAAGGCACCTAAATTACATTCTTATCGTCCCTCCATTTATCGTAGAGACGCGAAAATTTTGGTAATAAAAACTTTTCGTAGCTTTACTTATACATGTACCTACCTTAATCGAATTTAAAGTCTGCTCGGAAGGTATTCTTTCATTTTTTTTTGTATGCTATTATTTGTAGGAAGAAATGTAATCAGGAGTTCATGCTTGCGCCGCTGATGTTTTTATGTTTTAATAATTTACTTGCCGGGCTTGTGGCGATATTGCGCTGCGGGAGACCAACTTATTAACTTTTCTGCTTTGCATTCGAACAAAACAGAAAACTCGAGTTCTTATACAATTAAAACTACTTTTTGTCCTCATATAGTCATGTAGGTAACGATTGAGCTTCTGAAACTCTTCCTTATATTTTTCTTAGTTTTATGTTTGGTATTTATGTACGTGAAGAAAATTATCTCAAATTAACCACAATTTAATAAACCCCGTTTTTAGAAGTGTTAATGTAAGAACAAGCAGAAAATTCACCGATTTTTCTATGACTAAGTTTTCTTGACCTTTGTGACTTCTCTTTTCCCTTGAACTCATGTGAGATAATGAATAGTAACAAAAAATAAAGATGATTATTAAACTTAACTACGAGTAAATAAGTAGGTAGACCAGGTAGTAGATTTGACAATATTGAAAGTAACGCAATTAGTTGTTTGACGTGTTCACTTTAGATAGTTCTTTCGTTTAAGTGACGGATAGATAGAGACGTGAGATCAAAATGTAGACGTTTCCCGGGAAAGCGGAAACGATCAAAGCCCGCCTTTGCAGTGCTACCGCAGCCTTCTATTCTGTGTAGCGCTAAGGAACAATACGTTAAAAATACTGAAAGGTTATCGCCGTCGGGATCGCTTGTTATTCCTCTGTGCTCGCTGTTTTTGGCGACACATCTCGATAGCGTCTGGACCACTCGCCTCGAGGCGGGTTCACGGTGAGATAAGATATTATCTAACTTATTTCAATTTTGTCGGAGATAAATGCGGAGGAGGGCGCAGCGTGATGAGATGAACCGAGAGACGCTGACATATCGCCGCGCGGTCGTGGCGTGTGACGCGCAGACTCGCCGGGCGGCTATGTAAATGCCGAATGCCGATGGAGTCATAGGTTCGAGAGTCAATGTGAATAACATGGCGAATTTGTATAGAAAATCACGCTTTTACATAATTTAACGGGTGTTAGAAAATACAAGATTACGGATTCGCGCATCATACTTAAAAATATATTTAGGCGCTTTCTAAACACGTAAACACGTATACTAATTTATACGCCAACGCATAAGGCACCTTTCGTACGATGCTTGCAAAGGTGTTTCTAGGGCCTGAACAGAGTTTACCACATGCTTACAACTGGAGCACGCCGTATTCGGTTAATGCGCTGCAATGAATACTCAGCACGAACTAAAGCAATAAATAAGCAGAGCAATCAGTTAGCGGCGAGCAAGTTCCACGCGCTGTTACCATACCGCGGCTTGCACAAGCGAGGATCGCCTAATTAGATGTAGCGGCGATTGGCTACTGGCAGGTACGAGTACTAAAATATTGTATTGCACGGTTTTTATGCACCCACCGTTGAAGGTGAAATAGCTGAACGTTGCGCGCCAGCGCTGCCGGCCGCGGGTTAATTGTTAGAAAGCGCGTAAGTTTTCAAATAGACGGTTATTCAATTTTCTTACAACGACTCTCAGTCACAATGATATTGTATCTTAAGACAAGTTCAGTAACCTTCAAAATATTTCATCGTGGTTCTATAAGTTTAGACAGTTATAGCCGCAAACCTTTTCTTTTAATTATGCATCTTTCTGACTAAGAGTGCTTTAATGAGGCAAGCGACCATAATTAGATTTCTGGACAATGATGATAATGAGAAAATCTTTGTGCTGTGATAATGTTTGTTTGCCTGATAAAGTTAAGTAAAATGATAATGAAGCACCTGCTCTTGATTGCATTGTTGATAAACAAGTTTTGCGTGAGAAATACGCGTTCATACCTATGTACCTACAATAAGACGACTGCAATCGGTAGTTATGGATCTTATTTAAATTCTGTTCAACGTATGTTTAAAGGGTTTAGCAGGCTAAGGAAGGACGTGTGGCCCCTGTCAGGAATATTCGAATTAGTAAATGTCAATTGTTGGTGGCCTCATAACTAGTAATCACTCCAACTATCAGCCCTCTATCTTGAACTGTCACAGAGATAATGTCAAAAATGTATTTTAATCCCCATTTTTTTCAAACTCATGTATCTTCTAA
>BHDV01050895.1:104163-151249 GCA_005406045.1 Adoxophyes honmai | reverse complement strand
CAACGCTCTAGCTGGTATGGATTAGAAGATACATGAGTTTGAAAAAAATGGGGATAAAAATACATTTTTGACATTATCTCTGTGATAGTTCAAGATAGAGGGTTGAAAGTTGGAGTGATTACTAGTTATGAGGCCACCAACAATTAACATTTACTAATTCGAATATTCCTGACAGGGGCCACACGTCCTTCCTTAGCCTGCTAAACCCTTTTAATGGTGTTCCAGATGTTCCAAAATAATAAACCGTTAATTTTGAAATCGTAGAGTAATCAGACCGTCAAATAAGACTGTATGGACCAAATTTCACTCTCTCAAACTCTAACGTCACCTTGATAACCTGTACACATCAACATCTTTTGTTTTAGAGTCATATTAAAGCAAGATAAGAAACAATAGATGTTACATTTCACCCAGATGTGCAACACCTGTGTAATTGGCAATCTTTAAAATGATGCGTCTGCTGCGGCCGGCGCACTCCCGCGCTGAATATGCATGACGCGCCGCGCGCGCCGCCGCCGCCCGCCGGTGCAATAAACTACGCTTTACGGCGCCCAGGTCCCATAATGAAATTTGGAGATTATTGGAAAAATAAAAGGGATCTCGATACCTGGCCGAATAAAAGATAACTAAAGCTTGATTTTTCTGCCAATCGGAGGCGCATAGGTACTCACTTTTTTCAGCTTTTATGTCGCATAGTGATGGGTCGTGAAGTTCCTCAAAAAAGGTAGAAATCCAGTAATAAACAGTTTCTTTTTCCATGTACATAGAACATTTACTGTTTCTCTTGCCGTAGTTTATGTTTCCGCAGGTTTTATAGCTGTAAAGCATCAAAATTTACATTTTGTTCATTCTGATGCAAATTAAATGTCAATAAAATGGTTTCCGGCTCATATAATTTACGTTTATGATTCTTTATCCATTTAGTTTTCTAGAGTTCTAGTTTAGTTTCGACGTAGGCGTTATGTATCGGTGAACTTTTGGAGTTGAATGAAATACGGAGCGGCGATAAAAATAATATTTATGTCTGTATACCAGGTTAATGGGCAAAGATTGCACGGGCATCACGAACAATCTTCTACATACTGTCGAAAGTAGGTAACTCTTCAAATTGTAAAACACTTTAGGTTCCGCAGCGAATGGCCGAGTACTAAAGATTCAATTATGAGATATGGCCGAACAATACCACATGTGATAGCGCAATGTTTCTTTGTACTTATACGATAAGAGCACCGCGACAACGCTGCCTCGGTGTTGCTCTCAATTGGTGGATCGTACGTATGCAAACTAAGATTTATCACGAACCTCACGTACGATGTGTACGGAAACTAATTTGGATTTTCATACGTGAGTTCTCTTCTTGGCACAGATGAACATCTTTTATAATAAAATAAGGTTAGGTACTTGTGATTACTCTCTATGTAGCTGAATTTATATACTTTCTTTGCCGGTAAATGAATCATGTGTGAAATGTAAGCTGATAAATTTATTCTCGGAGGTCTGTACACCTGCAAAACTTTAAAACAAATATTTATGTCTACTACTAAATGTATTTTAAATACTACGTATATGAATAGTTTTGATTTTATTACTGTTATGCATATATAATACCAATATTTAACCAATCTTATTGTTACACAACGTTTATCAGAACAATGAACTCGCTCGCTAGATATTTTCACTTTTGTACCAAGTTAAGTGGGGGTACAAGCTATTCATGTTCGAAATATCGAAGCATTTTAATAGATGGTTTATTTTGTTATGGTTCAACCTATCCTCATTAATCATCATTAGATGCTATAGTAGGAAGATAGTTCCTTCATTTGCTATAGATGGCGTGTCGTCATTGATCTGTGTCCGATTGGTGTCCGGTATAAATAGGTTTTGTTGCCTAATTTTTGTTTCTTTGGTGAGAAAAATGTATTCATGGAGTTCGATTTGTTTTGATATTAATCGGGAAATTGCCGAGAGCCGTGGGAATGGCTAGCCCTTCGGAACGGGACCTGGGAGTAACGGACCGGCAGGCGGCCAGCCCCGGGCAATATGCTAATGCGCCGGTTCTCCGAGAACGGCGGCTGCGCCCGCGCCGCCGCCGGTGCCACTAACCCACATCTCGCGCGCTGATGAGACTGTTTGTGGTCAACGCATTCCCAAACACGCTCGTTATACTTTCGTATCGATCTACGAAAGTTTTAAGTGATGACATGTCAGAAGTAGGTACCGTCGTTACTTATTAGCGAAACTCGTCACGACACTTTTATGATCCAAACTGGTTGTTAGGATTATTTTACTAAGCGTTTAAACCGGAGGTTTTCAAATTTTTCTTTTATGCCTTTAAAGATTTACTGGATTCGAATCTCATGCTGCTACATTTCTTCTAAGTTTCTAATACATCTATTGTTTTTCACCTTCGACGAATCTACTAGGTACTGTCCACTTTGGGAATCACTGGCTTAAACTAGAGTTTCCTGTTATTTATGAGAAACACAATATATCATTAAAGACGTATTAATATGTAAAGTATTTGGGTTATTAATGAATAATCAAATTAAAAATGACAGATATTGATAAACATGTCGGCGCTATATATTTGGTTCTTATTATGTATTTGGTAGAGCACATTCAGATAACGGAGATCATTACCGAGCTCATCTCGTAGCGTTCAAGTGCACCGACAGTGAAAGAGAGAGGTTCGCCGTGCCAGTCCTCGCGTGCCGTCCGCCGCGAGCGCAACGCTAACCATTAATGCATTTTTGTTACGCAAGCTCATGAATATTTTTTGCCTTCAGATTCGAGTCCGAAAGCGGTGTTTGGAACTTCGCCGTCGCGCGTTGTACGCGGCATGGCGGCGGACGCAGCCGGCGAGGACTTCGTTACTATAGTGCCAGTGGGCGAGGGCCGGCCCGTCGCGCGGGACTCGGGGTTCGTCACCGTGCTGACGGTGGGCGCCGCAGCCGGCGCGGCGCAGGTCGTGGTTCGCAGGCCGCGCGGGGCGCGCCTCGGACTCGGACTGAAGTTCGAAGGAGGATCGGCTGCAGCAGAAAAGGTCAGAAGGCTACTCGTACAATCATGCGCTGAAGAAAGTCCGGCAGCTAACGCTATTGCACCTTGGGGCAAACTCATACCAGGCGATGAGATACTTGCCATCGACGATGTCCCAGTAGCTGAGTTGACTAGAATAGATTGTGTTCGTAGGCTAAAAGATTCTGATGAAAAACTAACGTTACTTGTGCGCCACTTTGAACCTACTGAAGATTCCGAAAAAGACAAAATAATGACGGACTCTGTGATACCACTTAAACAAACAACAGAGTTGGTACGGCCGACGACACTGCCCCCACCAGTTCCGCCAAGAAAATTGGGTAAGAAAAATTCATTTAAAGACAAACAAACTCTTCAAACGGTTGGCGAACAAAACGGATTTTTATGCACCGAAGGGCATGTCGTAAATGATAAAGAGAACCCGATGAATGGAATACAAAATGGAGTTGGTCCTAATTTTACGAAATTGTCGCGAAAATCTTCATTTGATAGCCATATACTACGCCAAGGTAAGGAAGGAATAGCCTACTTCAAAAAAGGCTCACCCGAAGAAGTCAGACGGCTTGTCCGTCGATTGTCCGACGGTAAAACAATGCCTCCAGAGGCTGAAGTATACATAGACTTGTTGTCTACGGAATGGGAGCGATGTTTGGCGCTTGCAGATGCTGAGTCAGATGATACTGGAAGCTCTATCTCTACAGTTGTGGATCGCTTGGGCTCTATGGCAAATTCTGTTGAAAATAGTATTCCTTCTACTCCAACAATGCAACCAAAAACTATAGACATACAAAAAGTTCTAAACTGTATTGAAAATATTGATTCAAATATTTTGAACGATATTTCCAGTAAGAGATTCCTAGAAAAAGGTAAAGTTGATGTCAAAGAAGAGTCAAAAATCTACGAAAAGAATGTTGTTACAAAAGTATCTAGTACTCATGAGGCTACGAAGCAAGTCACAATGTTCTCCGAAGAGCTCACTCCTTCTGTTAAGAAACTTCAATCAAATGACAAAAATAACAATAACACAATTATAAACAATACTTATAATTTGGAAATAAGTGAAAACAATAAAACAGTAACGGAAAAAATAGAGACTAAAGTCGAAGTAGTAGCTGACAAACCTAAACCTATGCCACGGAGTACAAAGGTTGAGCGTTCTGTGAGCGAGAAAAAACCTAGACCTAGCCCGATCCCCGAAGGGTCGCCACCGCCTGTGCCCGAACCCCTGCTCACACCAACAAAGAAAAATTGTATCGAGACATGGTTACAACGTTCGGAAGCAGAAATGAAAAATAAACCGCCCGAAAAGGTTGAAGATACCCCTGCACCTGAAGCACTCCCGCGGCTTATAGACTTTGTTCCAAAGCCTCAGTACAAGGATTGTGGTAGCGACGCGTCCACGCCGGCGCTGCCGCGGCCCACCACCGCGCCGCCGCCGCCGCCGCCGCCTACCGACCCTCGGGAAGACGGCTCTGGTGCTTCGCTCGATACCATTGGGGATTACGACGAGCCTGTCGACGTCACTGATAATGCGTAAGTACCTACTTGCTTTTTTCTACAGGCGCCTTAAGTAGCATTTAAATATTCTTAGAAAAATAATAGCCATGAAGCGGGATGCTTCTCCAACGAACAATAAACCCTCGTGAGTGCGATAAATGTAGCGTCAAAAGATTTGCTCCGGTGTATCTGTCATCGGCTCTGCTTGCTTGTTAAATAAATACGAGCCATTCAGACATAAACCTGCCTATTCGTCCTCGTGAATTGCCCGGTCCGCCTCGTAAAATGTTTCTCGTTCAGATTTAACTGTACATATAGGTACATACACAATATGAGAACTATGTCTAGATTGTAATCTAGGTGGCTATAAACTAATGCATGCGGAAATTAGTTTATCTTACTGACCAAGTGACACAGATTGCCCTTAAAATCCGCAATATAAAGGCATTTCTAAATTATCTTGAAGTTATAGCGCTATTGGAACGTCGGATACTTACTGGATACGAGTATACCTAACAACAGACAACTTATCTTTACAGAGCAGATAATTATGAAAAATAAACATAAACATGAATAAATAGAAAACATGAAAGTTTCAGAAATTATTGTAGATACATTTTACTACTTGCTGATTATAGACATGATGTCTAAGAATCCTCAGTAAGGTATAAAAGTCCATGGAAAGCATACATAAACATAGCTTAGAGGTAGACTACATGTTTAGCAAGTCGTTGTTGTGGAAACAGTGCTTGCGGGTACAAACTAATCTCTTCACCCGCTGCTCCCCTCCATTTCCACTAATTATCCATACTGTCGTGCACAAAGGGGTTTGCAGGTCGTTAGTTCTTCGATTCGATGGTCTTATATCGATCGCGAACTTATACGATGCGCTGTAAAATGTAGGCAGCAATAAAGTGCTTACTAGACTGCTATCGCTGTCTGTAGATAGTGGGAGTCGAGAGGAATCTTTGCCTAGAAATGGCGTTAGAGCATGCTAATGGGAAAGGAAAATACGTAGGTGTTTGGTCGTCAAAACACAACTACATTCACATGAGAGAAATTTATTTTTAACTGCAAAGCGCGAAGTTGTCAGCAAAGGAAAGTAGCTTTTCAACCTAGGCTAGGTAATCACCAGTTGCGATGGAAACTATCCGTTTACTAAAACTAATCGCTGTAGCTATATTTATGTATGACTTTCGCATTTCATTCGACTTTCGCGTATTTTGTTTGTTTTTTCAAAGCATAAAACACATTTTTTCAGTCAATACCTCACAATGTATAAGATATTTCTTACATAATTTTCCTTGAAATGAAGTACTTAAAATACAATAAAAATAAATGTGAGTTATTTTTAATTAGTTAACTCTATAAAACAGCAGGTGCTTGTTATCTAGTGAAAATTCCTTACATTTCTAATAAGCCATTCCAAATTTCGTCACTGAGATAATCAATCATAAGGGGCCTGTTGGTCTTATAATGAAAATGTAATTAAAGTAAGTAACTCACAGATTATTAATTTCGTATCGCAGCAAGTTCATGGTAACTTCAGTGCTCTTCAACAAGCTTAAAATTTAGGTCGCTATGCATGTGGCGTCACGCACGATCTCCTCATTAGCAAGTGGGTCTTGTGGACGTATTTCACAGCCGTATTTAAATTTGGCACCTAACCTGGGTAGGTGGTACACTAATACTTATCCACATACGTACATCAAGATTGTATTCCCAAATGGGGTAGGCGGAGCAGGAGCACAATTACTAACAATAAGACAAACCCATAACTATTTCACGATACGTATTTTTTTGTTTATTTGTTTTTTTGGGATAGATAAAAAGGTAGTATTATTATATTGACAGGTTGCTGGGCTCTCGCCTAAAATAATGTCGGTCATCCATGATGCACGAAAGAAATGGAGAAGTGTAATTCTAAATCCGCCACCACACAGGCAACATACACAATACAAGTAGTAGTAGAAAAAATATTTTCCGTTTAAAAGAGTGAAATCTACATTTTTTTTCAAACAAATACATAGATACAGTCACGCCTATTTCCCACAGGGGTAGGCAGAGACCACTTTGTTCCACTGTTGTATAGCTAATCGACTTCAAGCGGTAAGCAAAATTATTTCTAAGATTTTTGTGTCTAATGTAACATTTCGTGTGCTTTGCCTACCACATTTGGGTATGTTGACGTAATGATGTTGTTTTCTAGGTATAATTACTACGGTTAAAGTTATTTCACGCAAGAAAGTAATGATACAAATGATCGTAAAACAAAACGCAATAAGTGATTAATGAATCGTTTAGTTGGCTAGCTAATTCGTGCTCATACATACTCGTAATGTGTAGTTGTTTGTTTGCCCAAGAAGCATGAAAATACACTCGATTTACAAGTTATGTATATGAACTACTACTTATGCCTTGGAAAGTGATAATAATCACCATAAAGTTTTTTTTATTCACGAATATCAACAGCCAATCAATTCTTAATATGCTTAATAAAATAAAGCGTACCTTAAATCGAACACCACCCTTCGAGATGTCTCTTGCGCAAAGGTATCCGGCTCGCGTTGGATAGGCAACGTAGGTAATGTCTTAAAATGTCTTTCTGACATGGTACAAAATAAATATTAAGTTTAATTAAATCGATTACGCCCTAATCAGCGATGCAACAATACCTTTTGTTTTCTCCGCAAACAATACTTTTGCCAGTTGCACAGGAACAAAGCCGTAAAGAAAGAAATGTAATATTTTATTCGGAACGGTGACACACATGGAAAGTTTTCTCTATTTTCATGCAAACTAGAGGCAACAATAGCGGGCTTGCGGGCGACGCAGCACCCGGCGCCTTACCCTAACTCACTTTGGAAAATGCACCCCGATATTATAAATACGCGTAGGTATCGACTTTTAAACTTTAACAGTATATTGATAAACTTTGAAAGCTTTAAGGCTCTATCGATTGTAAAATTTCCAAGTTCGAGCAGGCACTAGAACTTGAATAATTACTAGAGACTTTGGATGAAGTGCCCAATTATAAGCAAATTTGAAAATTCAGACTGAGTGACTGGGTCAGAGAGGGTTGTGAAATTTAGGTCAGCATAATGTAAATTGAACCATGTTAGGTGGCCGGGGATTGATTGGAATAATATATTTTAAAACGTTTTTATTTTCTAGTGATTTCGCCCTTTGTACTCATTTTGTAATATTTCACGCCGAGAACCATACTTCCTATTGAGACTGAGAATCCACACATTCCAAAATTACATAATAGTGAGGATTTTTCGCATTAAAATGTGTCAAAATACTTGAAATTGTGGCATTTATAATGTTTGTGGTTCAGGGGTTCAGGCGTTAAATACCGCAATCGCAACAGCGACTCGCTAGATTGAACACTTCATTTATATTTCATATCCATTAACCTAATTTCGATGACACGAACGGTATACTCGTAGTTTTCGAGTCGTTGCTTTAATTGGCACTATCAAAACTTCAACAAATAACATTTATAGTAGGTACTTAAGGCAGTATATCGCGTCATAGCAGCTTATTTATAAAAAAACTTTCTTCGCACAAGTATCCAAGCAGATTTACAAATAGGCCTCATTTGAATAATATTGCGTTTTGGGTGTGAAGAATAGAATAGGGACGAATTTATTATCGAAAGTATCCCGACAGCAGAGTGCGCGGGGTCCTTTATCAAAATGCTTCTTTGTCACATAAAGGGAGCTAATAAAATGCTAATACTGTCACGTGAATATATTTGGTGAAATATTTAGTAAATAATCGCTGCAGTGTTCATAATGTTTGTTGTAGACAAGCTTGAGCGTTAAGCAACTAGGTGGGTGTTTATTGCATTGTTTTTGCCCAAGAATATTCCTCGGATCTGAATGGTCACGGGTTTAGATCGTGAAATAGAAAGTCAATTTGTATGATCGCTCTCCGAACGTTTCATGTGTATAGTTGATTCGTTCTTGCTGTTGTTTCTTGCTGGTCAATCGTTCGTTATAAAGTTAACAATTTGCATGTTTAGTAAAATTCATTCATTATTTGTCCGTTATCTGATGGTATTTTAGATACTTACGAAGAGTTTCCGCCGTACCTAAATCTAGGTAGGTAAAAGGTAGTACCTACAGCCTCTACCTGTCCTGGAAGAAATTCTCTTCATTTAATTTAATTAATTATAGAGCTACTTCCTCACAATGGCACTGAATCACTGTTTGACTAAGAGGCTGTTATTTCAGCACCAACTGGTCCGAGTTAAACCAATCGCAGTAATTATTTATACTTAAGTAACTTTATCGTTTGTAATTCTAATCAGTTACAGTTAGACCGAGCTAGCATTTAGAAATAAGTAAATGCCGACGACCTTATTTAATCTCGGCTTTTTGTATGACTTTCCATTTTGAAACTAACAATTAAGTACGGTTGGCGCTTACAAAGCACTTAAGGAAATATCAGAAATTAAAACATTTTTTTGAAAATTAATACACACAGATCAAGTTTTCCCTGCCTGTAGTCCTAAATGGGGTAAATTTATGTAGTGAAAAATAACATAATAATCACGGCATAAACACATGGTATCCACTTATTCACGGCCTAACACACGGAGTACATAAAAATATCGTCAAAACGTTTAAAATAAAAATAACAATTACAACTTTAAAATTAAGCAATAAATGCAAGCGCGTGTCGTTTGGTTCTCATTTTGGCTCATAAACGGATAACTATGTAATGTTTTTAAAACCAGTTGAACCGCTGTGGCATAATTTGCCGTCAAAAGACAATCTCTGTAATTTTTCACTTGTCACGAATCCATAATCTTGACTTAAAAAAATCCTGAAAAACACTCCGCCGAAACAAAGTTTTACTGCTGAAGTTACGTTCCGCGAGCTCAATAATGAATGCAAATTTAAGTATACTTCAGCAAGTTCAATTGTAATTGCAAAGTTCTACGGCTGGCTTAAGTTTTACCAGGCTTGTTCGTGAATAGTAAATCGGAAGCTAAACAGAGAATGCGGCACCGGCATTTCTAATTGCCACTGTGTTACACCTACAGACCAAGTAACTGTACATTTACAACTTCGCTTTGGTTCAACACCCAATGACTTTACGTATTCAAAATTTGGCCGAATTACTTTTGAATATTCATCGAGTAGGTAGAAAATAGTTTTGAGTTACAAATTGTACCTTCTGATTTCGATTATATTGGAAGAGACTTTTTAGTATTCAATTAAGTAATACATTATGTTAGATGATATGCAGAGCTTTTTAATAATAACAGTTTTTTGTATTTAAATAAAAGTGGCTCTTTTAAAATGAGTAAGAAATAATATTACAAGATATTTTCAAGTTTGGAATTTTTTAATTTGCATTGAAACTATGCATGGGTGGGCATATTCGTAGAAAATCTTAAGAAAGTAAATGAATAAAGTGCCTAATGCTTCATACCGTTTGGTTAAAAGCAGCGACGCAAATCAGGCCAACATTCTACGATGAGATATAAAAAGTAGGCCAAAACCATAATTCGAATAAGATGCCAATTATTTTTTTGCGGAAACTATAACGATAAAGAAAGATAGGTAATAAATTTTTAACGTCGCTTCGAATCTCAGAACTAGGAATTGATAAGTAAATTCTGATAAATAGAAGATCCAAAAAGAAAATGTGATATTTTCTTTTTTCATAATCTGTGTTGCTTTTTTGCACGAATTTAGAGCAATAAAAATCAGGTTTAATTAGCATACATTTTACGCTGTAAAATAATTTCTACGTAGGCACTGTGCAATCTGGTACCCATTGTTCGATATTTCAATGCGCGAAAATTACCCGTAAAATAGAAGTACGATTTCATTTCCCATGTTTCATTAAATTGTCACGTTACGTTAATGAACTTTGCGTTCAACATAATTAAGCGTCATTCCCCGAATTCGGGTCTAACACAACATCGCCACAATGTTCTCTCCGATACAATCAAAGAAGCAGTAATGTTCACGATTCGACCTACATTCGCGGGAGAGAAAACATGACCAATAACGAATACGGGGCACTATGATATGGACTTTCAGTGCTTTCGTTTGATCATCTCGTAATGCATAGGTACTGGGTGTAATTGACAGTTAGTGTATACAATGTTGAGTTGCCCCAGAATGCTTTGGGGCGTGGTAGTTGCATGTAATCTATTAGTGCGCGGTTTTGTTCCGTATCGATGTGCAAGGCGCGCGGACAGGCCGGCGACAGGGCTGCGTTCGAGGTCACGCATGTAGTCTGTAACGGGCCATTCTTTCGGTAATAGTGCTTTATTCTATATGCGTTCGTGTAACGCCGATTAGTCGTTCTCCTTCGGTCAAAAGAGGCTCCATGTCTTGTGTCTATCTAGTGGCTTTACGTGTCGAAAATGCTGTCATTCTCATAGACGACGCTTGCCATTTATAGTGACAACCTGTTAACGAATGTACTGCACAATAAGATATTCCTTTTGTTTAAATTTTGTTCTTACAAATTATGACTGAGTTGAAGGCACCAGGCGCGTTCTATTGAATATTTTCAGAACGAATATATTGTTCAGCCCTACGGTATGAATTACTATTATTTGTTAACGCTGCGCTGTATGCTGTAAAATGTCTTTTCCTACCTGTTTGCAGGTTTCAATTAGAGCACATTTAGTAAAAAAAAGTATTTTTCATAAGATGGTTCATGGTTCATGTTTAATAAAACAGATTACTATCTTCAAAATTAACAGATCAATAAAACATGTTAACCCCATAAAAAAAAAACAGATTCGGTAAAGCTGAGCTCACAGCAGCAGGTCAACTAACGCAACTTAGCAACTGTTAGTTAGTTTACTATGTCTAACTTAATTTACTATGTCTAATGTGAAACTAAACGTATTCTATCGGTCTCATTGGTTTAGCTCTGTTCATTGCAACATAGTTTTTATGGTCATGTTGAATGGTAATTGAGTCGTTAAAAAAAAGTAAGTAAGTAAGCAAAATTTATAGTAAAGAGCTTTAATTAAAACAAAACTGAAATGATTACTTTGTGTAAATATAGTTATCCCTAAATTTTGTGTAGATACACAGTGGATGCGATTGTGATTTTGTTTTTACTAACCAGTAATTTGTGTAAGTGTGGTGTCGGGTTTAAAATAACACCTCTCCATTTCTTTCGTGGATGTCGTAAGAGGCGACTAAGGTATGGATTAGGGGGCAGGCTGGCAACCTGCCACTATTATGCCGAAAAATTATGCTGAAAGTGGCCACGGGAAGTAAAAGTGACATGGCTTGTCTATGTAACGTTTCGTGTGCTCTGCCTACCCTAACAATTCATGTCTTTTGCTCACAATTTTTTTCCAATAAATCGCCAAAAAGCTGTCATTTGTCATCTAAGTCTATCGTAGCTCTTTTGGTGTGAAGTGGGTTAGTTCGTCTCTTGTCTCGAGTGTCGTCCGGCGGCGGCGCCGGCGCAGGCAGCAGCGGCCAGCGCGGGCTAACGGTACCCTCGCCGCAGCTCCGTAGCCCTGCAACCAGGGCTGGCAACTAATAAAACTAAAATTTAAGTTCGTGACAACCGATCACTGGCCAAAGATAAATAAAAACCAAACGCTGCTAATCATTTGGCCAGTAACATAGACGTTACATAGAACATTACTGACTGAGTTACTTTTAGCATAATTTTAACTTTTAAATTAGATGAAAGAGGTATCATAGTGACAGGTTACTAGCTTTTCGCCTAGAGCATTCCTGAACCTATTCCTTTATCGCCTCTTACGACATCAACGGAGGAGGTGGAGCGATTTTATTCTAAAGCCGACACCACACGGGCAGAGCCTTTGTAAGAAATACAATTATCATCATCATACAATCACGCCCATGTTCCCAAATGGGGTAGGCAGAGGTTACGAAATGTGACATAAACAAAACCATGATTATGACCATTTCACGCTGCGCAGCAACTTCTATATCAGATGAAAGAGGTTTATAATAGTTACAGGATGATAGGTTGTCGCCTATAGCATACTCAAACCCATTAATTATTCGGCTCTTACGACATCCACGGAAAAAATGGAGAGGTGTTATTCTAGACCCGACACCACACGGGTGGGTTTGTAAGAAATACCTAAAATAATTATTGTTTTTTTATATTAATAAAAAAACACCGGGCATGCGGTAACCCTGCCCGCAGACGGCGTCTCCGCAATCCAATACATCTAATACTGTTATTAAATTTATGTGTGTACCTTGTCGTACTTTCTCTCAGGTGTGATGGTAATCGCCGACATCGATCACGGCGATTATATTATCGAGGTTCCCTTTCTGCCAGGCTTTGCTTAAATAATTTAACGCCCACGACTATAGAACCGCCATTGATGACCATTTAGATATCTAATGAAACAAACTACTTAGCTTGGTAATGTTTATGGCGGAGAATGCTTTTACTTAATCGCTTGGCTAGTTGAACCAGATGGTCTTAAAGAGCAAGGTTTACTTACCTACTTAATCAACGAATGTATTTTACAACACTGGCTGGCGATGAATTTGTTCTTAATTTGAAAGTTATTTTCGTGTGTGGGTAGATCGGTATCGGATTATAATTATTCGGCGAAACAACAGATGCAACTTCAGCGTAGAAATGTGCGGCACGAATTTTTTACGTAATAAATAGTAGAAACTACAAGAGCCCGGCATCTAATGTGGGTAGATTTGAAGTGGTGGAGGTAACATCTCTCATCGCTTTTCCATGGAAACTCGAAACGCTACTAAGTACTTAAAATCTTACCAAGTTAGATTCCGGGGATTGCGCATAGCTCTATTATTGATTTACAACTTTAGATAACCATAGCAAGGAACAAATAATGCAGCGGTATAGAATACAATACGTTGTATATGGTCATGCTTATATTGCAGTTAAATTGTCCAATACACCTATCATGGTTACCTACCTTAAGTAGTTTTTAAATTTCACAGCATACGCCTACTCAATGCTAATTAGTAACGTAGCTAATTTAAAAAACAAAATTAGCATTAATATTTTTCGAACCATAGTTATATTAATTTTACTTCTAGCAATTAGGCTATCCTCTTATGGGAATGCTAGTCCTCGACACCGAACTAGACATAATTTTTTGTAGAGGGTGTAAGTTCGCGCATCTCTATTAGGTATTTGAAAAAAAAAAACTATGGGTGAACTACAAAAAATCTTGCTAAGTTATATACCGAAAACTATACCAACCAAAAACCCTAGGTAGTATTTTCATCCACTCATTCTTTCATGTTCAATTACTTTATTTGTCACCAGACATAGTTTGCATAATAGCGTGAAGCTGCGACGCCCCGCTTCGTTAGTATTCATAGTTGGTCCCTTCTTAAGCGTCAATTGATTGGCCAATTTGGGCCAGCTCAGCTGTGACACCAGTTTTATAATGACAGTGCCTTATTAGTCGAATACATAATGAGGAAAGTAAGAGGAGCAGGGAGACAACCAGTTGAAAGACGAGGGAATCGATGGTTAGAGATATTTATCACGGATAAAAGCAGAAGCTACGATTTTAA
Source organism: Adoxophyes honmai (assembly GCA_005406045.1). NCBI lineage: Eukaryota > Metazoa > Arthropoda > Insecta > Lepidoptera > Tortricidae > Adoxophyes > Adoxophyes honmai. Next base: position 137,165 of record BHDV01050895.1, on the reverse strand, counting down.
TAATCTTCAATGTAAAGTTGTTGCAAACGGAAGTAATTAGAGCGTTAAACCGGTCTAATTTTCAATGTGAATGTCAGTAGGTTGCTTACCTACAATTTTGTAATTATTTGGAATTTCGGAACCATTTGGCAAAAAATGATAAAATTCACAGTTAAAGCAACGACAGTCAACGTAGCTGTATTCAACAAATATGCACCTTTTGATTCCGCCAGAGGTATTTTTTGATTAATATAATTACGCAGTATCGGCGCCGTTTTCTTGCGACTGGCATTCCTTTCGCGAGAGGCGGAAGCGCCGCGGCGCGCGCCTTGATCTTGCACATTGTACTATGTGCCACATAAACTGCATACGACATATGTGGAAATATCTACGAGTGATGCAGCGACAATACGCCGACCCTGTTCACACGCTCGTCCCACTCTCCATTGGCTGTCCTGTTTATAACGAACTAATTTAACTTTCCTAAAAGATACGTAGCACCTAAATCGCACCGTTAAATATAGCAGTGCTAAGTGGTGACCGAATTCCCAAGATTTGAAATGTCACTGTTTGTGTATTAATTGGACGCCATTTATCAGTTTCAAATGAAAACGAGATTTAGTAACCTATAAATCGTTAACGCCGGTTGGCGAGTCATTCTAGAAATTGATATTCATTGTGGTTTTAGAACAGCCAATAAAATGTGCAATGCGTGCTTTACCTACTTACGTATGTGTGTAAACCTACTTTACTTTCTCACTTGAGTGACTGAAGTTCTCTTAAACCTCAATTGAAAAGCGATTTGTAGTTTTCCCAGTAATGTCAATAGCGTCGAAGTAATAAGTAACTGGATTTATTGAATTCATGTGCTCTGCCTACCCCTCTTGGGAACACAGGCGTGAGAATATGTATGTATGTATGTATGTCGCAGTAGTTCAATATTGTGAAGTTCCTAATCCACACTGGTATCACGAGGGAACTAGCAGGTATATGCCAAGCCCTCTCATACTTAATGGAAGTCTGTGCCCAGCAGGGGCGGATAATTTGGCTTGGCGTGGCAAGGCTCTTTGCAGTTTTTGATTACAACAATGTCATCAATATACTGCGTTATTTTTTAACAACTGATTTGTTGAAAGTTTTGTACAAATATTATTTAACAAATAACTTTTCCAAGTAAATACGAACCGATTAATTACCTGAAGCAACATCACTACTTCAGCTTGCCCTCAAACTGAGTATTAGATAACGGGTCGTAGTTATAATGTTCCCCGTCAACAACAATGAAGCTTGATCTGGTAGTTATATCCTTGCGTTCATAATATCGATTACCCGTGCGCTTGCCCGTTAGACCTCGTAAGTGCACGTAATATGTGGTATTTCAGTAAGGCTGCGCGCGAGTATAAGGGTTCCTCCCGAGCTATTAGATGGGTGGGTACGGTAATGGTTAACGGTTCACCTGATTTACTCTCATATTTCTATGCAGAAACCATGTTAAGGTTATTATTGATAGTTAATATTAATAGTTTGGAAGGCCATGATTGTACACAGTACAAGATTTTTCAAATGTTGTTTCAGTAATTTTCATTTGTGTTCTGGATTATAGTGTACAGATAGGTGGTCTCGAAAAAATCTCTCAAAACATTAAAGTCAACTATCACATCTGTTTTAAATAATTACATTCAGTCATTTAACATGTATGCGTCACGCATGCGTTCTCAAGCGGGGTAGGCAGAGCACCCGAAACGCTAATACTTACTTAGACAAATCCGTGACTTTTAGGTTTTCAGTCATTTACTCTTAAGCTAATTAGTTCTTGGTATTTAAGAGTACTTCTACGATATTGCAAACAGCACCATATATGTTGAAGAGAACGAAAAGTGAACGATCACACATACAACCACACGAAGACTTGATTATAATAAAAAGAGAATAAATGAATTGAACACGTGAATGTCAAAATCCCGCAGTCAAATCTTGTGTGGGCGACCTCAAATCTCGTGGAATTAGGTACCTGTATAACAGATCATCATCAGCCTATATACGTCCCACTGCAGGGCACAGGCCTCCTCTCAGTATGAGAGGGCTTGGGCTATAGTTCCCACGCTGGCCCAGTGCGGATTGGGAACTTCACACACAACGTTGAATTACTTCGTCGCTGTGTGTAGGTTTCCTCACGATGTTTTCCTTCACCGAATAGCTCGTGATAAATATCAAATTCGATATCGCAAATAAATTCCGAAAAATTCAGAGGTGCGAGCCCGGGGTTTGAACCCACGACCCTCTGCTTGAGAGGCCACAGGTCGAACCGCTGGGCTACCACGGCTTTTTTCGGTATAACAGATAACGGGAAAAAATAGAACTAAAAGTAGTCGCACAAAAATGTCGCCATACTCAAGCAATTAACGTCAAAAGCGACGTTTGTAAAGAAAGTGGCGCCCTCATTTAATTTCTGTTCTTTTTGTCTGGCCTTCAGGGCTTTTGTCGTTGATTGGACGCTTTAAAATCGATACAAGCAAACGGTCTATAAATTCAGCGTAAAACTATAGGCTTATGTAAATCAGCCGATTGTACGGAGTGTCGCGCCTGTGGCCCCTCCACCTCATTTGCCGGCTTGCGCCCTCCGCGTTTCGACAGCGTCAATAACATTTTATTAATCTCGTTACTTTTTATTTTAACGAACCCATTTTGCTGTTTCCCTTTTTATTAAAACAAAACCTTGTTACGTGAGGCGTTTCATTACTGCATGTACCTACGATGTTTTTATGCTATGTTAAACAAGTTAAACATCTATGGCACACTGGTGCGATGCTGCGACTTCGTCTGCATGGAATTCGCTATGCGCAGAATCCCACAGCAACTTTGCATTGTGTTGCAAAAAATACTTAAGTATGTAATCGAGGAATTTAATGCTTTGCAGATTGGCCGCGATTATCGTCACGAAGTTTAATGTTAAGTATTTGTCATGCAACTGGCAGGAGATAGTAATACCTATGTCAAATTTTAAAATTATGTCAAACTTCTAAACATCCAATTTACCTGACTGATGTGCCAATTTTCATCGATATCGATACTTAACGTTCAAAGCGTGAAAAAGGAAGAGTTAGATAGGGTTAACTTTGCATTTATAGTATCAACATAAGAATCCGATTTATGACTTATGGTCACTACGAACCTCGATATGCAATATGTCGATCAAACTTTTGCAATATCGTAGTGATAGATTGCTCTTCTGCCAGCAATTTCGATTTGATTTCCCTTCCCTCAATTCAGAAGAGTTTGCCCCGGCTAGAACTATTAATTTCGAGTGACGATTCGGACATATGAAGCGGATATTACAGAACTTTACTTTGCTCCTTTTATTTCTACTGGTATTTATTGACCAGAAGCTGAGTGCAGGATTGGCCGTGTGGTGTCGGGTTTAATACCTCTCGATTTCTTCCGTGGATGTCGTAAGAAGCGACTAAGGAAATAGGTTTATACAAGCTTTGCAATTGGTTTGCTACCTGTCACTATTGTATAGTGGGCGGCAATAAACTTGGCAATATTTTAAGCGGTGGGGGTAAGTTGGCGCATAGCTTTTACCACTGCCGATCAGTAGGTATACCTCTCAACAAAAAAATTAAAAATGCTAGAAGTGGCTTCGAAAAGTAGAATGGTCCCTGTTTTGTCTATTTAGTGTTTCGTTTGCTCTGTTTAGCCCATTTGGGTATACAAACGTGATGTAGTATGTATACAAGTAAGATATAACTGGATGTACATATTTTACTGTAGAGATATTACGATTTACAATTAAATACGACTCAATAATTATTAATATTAATTTATCTCCCCGGGAACATGGTATTTATAGATCGCCTTATATGTGTGGATTTTTCATAAGGCATTATTTATGATGTAGACATTCCTTATTAAGATTTAACCTTAAGTCCAGAGTAGGAAATCGAGTAAAGCGATGGAAAGGTTCTTGAGGACCGTCTGAAAACCGGTTCTGCAATGGAAGGTAGTAACGAGACACGTACTTTCGATGTGTAACTGAATAGTGACGCGAAGGTTTTTGAAAGAGGGGAGGTGGAGGCTGCGCGAGCGCGGCTTGGCTAGGTGTAAAGCTTTACATTCACAGTACAGCAACTAATAATTGATTATGGAATTTGTTAGCATTCAATAAAGCTATGTACACAAATGTAGCGCCTTAGCGCAACCTATTGTCGAGTAGTAGAACTTCTACTGTCAAAATGGTATCATACATGCCGCTAACGAAGTTTCGATGTTCAGTTGTATTAGTAGTTACAACTCCCAACTTTCTCTCTGCGGATTTCGGTCCCCAGGCATAACATCTGCCTGGAGTGAGATATCTTTATTGGAGTCTTTCCCACACAGACAGATAGATGTATTCTTTCAGGATGTTGCTACCTTGAAGTCGGTTTTTTTTTTGATAAAAGTAAGACTATAGTAAAATTCTCGCATTATAGCTCTTTTTGTGCCCTCGTTTATCATTATCTTATGCATGCAAATGTACATTGTTGTATTTTGTGTACATTTAGCTGCCAGTTCCTTTAAACTTTGTTTATTTGTCAACTCTAGTCCTTATTAATCGCCTGAAAGTTAACTGAAAGAAGTAAGTTTTGTGGCAAGTTCGCCTTTGCACATAAAGTTATTGTCATGTAGCCTATTAATTACACGCAAACATCTTAGGAGCAGTATCTAATTGAAACAGCGTTAAAGGAATCCATTTTGTTTGGCATAAAGCTCTAATCGTACTGACAGCAGAAGTGCTGGTGCGGTGGCTGCGCCCTCTTTCATATAATTTCTAATAACTATTACAACCTATATCGTCACACCACCGCGCTGTCACTTTTCCGATGTCAGCGCGTTTGGACCTTAAGGCTAGGGCTGAGGAGCTAAGCTTCAGCGGAAGGTAGTCCAGTAAGCTAGCTGGCACTGGACATTGAATAGCAAGCTGCAGCGGACCCCTCTCTGCCCCGCTTCCCCAATAAGCGCGTTTGGACCTTAAGGCTAGGGTTAGGTTTGAGGAACTGGGCAACGGATGGCAGTCCAATAAACTCTGGCTGGACATTGAATGGCAAGCTGTACCAGGCCGAGGGGGCGGGGAGCGGGCGGCGGCGGTCACGACGCGGTTAGCCTAGGTTAGACCCCGACGCGCGGCGAGATGCTCTCAATACCCACCTACTGATTAAACACTGCGCTTTAGGTTTAATGCAGTGCGCTTCGAAATCCACTTTCGAGGCGGATTCGTTGAACTTGTTATCCTTTACACACATACAGGGTGGCCCATCTAAAACGGTCAGTACGGGGAAGTCCGAAACTATACGAGATACGAAGATCTCTTCTTAGGAACCATGACATCGATTTTAATAAAAAGAAAAACTGCATTCATACATTTAAAAAAAAAATGTGTTCTCAGTCCGGGAATCGAACCCGGTTGTTTTGAAAAAAAAAAACTTTTTCTATTTCTATTTACATTTCGATTGTGTAGGTCTTAAGCAGTAAATACCTATGTGCAAGAAACATGATTTCTAAAATGAAAAAATGCATTGTTTTTAAGTGCTTTCATTTATTTTAGTAGGTGTTCAGAGTGATCACAGTTACAAACGTAGTAGGTATTGAGAAAGGCGGTGGTCACTTTGAACACCTACTAAAATAAATCAAAGCATGTAAAAACAACGCATTTTATTAATTTTAGAAATCATGTTATAAACACATATTTACTGCTTAAGACCCACACAATCGATATCTAAATAGAAATAGTTTTTTTTTCAAAACAACCGGGTTCGATTCCCGGACTGAGTACACATTTTTTTTAAATGTATGAATGCAGTTTTTCTTTTTATTAAAATCGATTTCATGGTTTCTAAGAAGAGATCTTCGTATCTCGTATAGTTTCGGACTTCCCCATACTGACCGTTTTAGATGGGCCACCCTGTATATCACCCCTGTACCTTCTAATGGGGTAGGCAGGGCACACGAAGTGTTACATAGTCACGTTTCGAAGCCACATTTAGTACAATGCTAGGTTTCAACGTAGGTACCAGATTTCGTTAGTCGTTTCTTACGACATCCACGGAAGAAATGGAGAGGTACTATTCTGAACTGGACACCGCTAGGGTAACCTTGTTAAAGTAAATAAGAATCCTTTATTGGATCACTCTGTTATCTGTCTCTCTGTCTGTCCATCCCTTAGACGCTTTTGCGTTATGATATAACATTGAGATTGATATAAAATAATAGTTTCTGGTACCTTAAAACAGTGATAAAACTTTACATTTAGTGGCCGGTCCCAATATTCAATCTATCGACTATCGGCTTAGGTTACTAGAGATAACAATCGATAGGTAAAGTATGGGCCTGAAATTTGACATCAGCAAAAGGGTGGCTCAGAAACTAGTTTGTGATACTAAGGTCTATATAATTTATTATATTTATAGGTGAGTCCAGCAACCTGTCACAACCTCTATTTGTACCTCTTCAACGTGACTTAAAACCAAACATTGCATTATGGCCTTGAAACTAAAATCACGGATTTTGTTTCTGTCTAACGTTTATATGCTCTGCCTACGCCCCTGGGAAATAAAGCTGCTGTTTTTGTTTAAGGTGATTCATCCATGAGTTAGCTTAGAGTCTAGGTTTGAAACATGCCTTATTTGTTTAGGTAGTTAAAACAATATAAACAATCTTGATCTTGACGTGTCTTTTTATTTAAACGTACACTTTATAAATCGAAATCTTTACATTTTACAATTTAGGTATGAAAAAATAATTTAGTTCCATAATTGAATTGTATAGTGTAACGATTGTCATTTTTAGACTGTGTATTTCAACAAAAAGACATGTCATGATTGTTTACATTGTTTTAACTACCAAAACAGTTAAGGTATAGTAGGTATCTATGGTTGAAGTTTGGGCTAAATTCGTAATTGATTATCAATTATTTACAATCTTGGTTTTGTAACAAGAAATTTCTGCTATTTGTAGCTGATGTTAGATTAAAATAAGGACAGAATACCTAGATAGGTTTAGGTGCAATGTAATTCAGTCAGGCAAACTTTAAACCCTAAAATATGGAAGCGGCCATGACCATGTAACGTTTCGTATGCTCTGGCTACCCCAATTGGGAATACAGGCGTAATTTATGGGAGTGTGTGTGTTGGACTACTAGCTTTTTCTTTTTTGGGTTGAGTCATTTTAAGCAGGTAGGTACACGACCTGTCAATTTAGCCGACCACTGTATGTAGGTAAAGAAGTCCTCATATAAAACTAACAAAATGTATTCAAAGCTAATCCAAATCATTATCGTGACACTATTTCCTGTAGCAATAAACATCTTCTGATGTATGCATTAATCATGACAACTTGGTGGGCTATAAATCATCAACAAATAGCATTAGTGGGTCGTGCAAATATTCACACCTAGAATTTGCTGACTTGGTATACATGACACCTTGTTTGCCAAAACCAGTTTGGTAGCTCAGTACCTATCTAATAAGTATTTGTTTACATTGGAACATTCTTCGGCGTGTACACAAAAAAGTAACATTAATGTACCAGCATTGAAAGTACCTAAGTAGAATTTGAATGGAACATGTTTTTTCAGGTATGTTTGAACTGTGCCGTAGTTTTAAAAGTGACTGATAATTTATGGTTAATACTAGATTATTCTCGTTCCTGTCTAAAGGCATAAAATCAGTTCAGGTTCCAAGAATACTCTACGTGCATGACACGAGGGAAGTAGAGCAGAACGCGTTATAACACAATCCTTTTGTCCTTCGTCCATCGCGTTGCAGTATAAATGCATAGCAAAAAAGTTTCACGGTTTTTTACGCTTCTTAGACCATTATGTACGTAATCTTTATTTCGGTGTAAAGCAAACATGCAATTAGATTTCTAAGAATGCCATCCCACGCTTGGTTGTTTGCTATAACTGCGCTGAATTCGCGATAAATTTCAACTATGAAATACGGTCGAGCGGTTACAAGGTGCCCACATACTTACCTACATAGCAGATTGAAAATTATAAGATGTTGAAAACTTGTGCCGATGTTTGATCAAACATATCCTTCATTTGTTTCTGTTAAGTGATAGTTTGGCAATATTTCAGCTAAGTACTTTTAAAAGGACAAAAAAGTGGTTTTAAAAGCAAGTATTTAGCGATATCACGACTCGGGCGCAGCGCAAGCGCAAGGCAAGGTGAGCGGCATTTGCCACGCGTTGCCGAGCGGCGCCGGAGTCTATTGCCGTTCTGACTAGCCCAGCTTAGCCGCTCGCGGGCCCTGACATTTTGATAAAAGCTGTTTTGCTTTTGCTAACATATTTTACGTAATAGCTAGTTGCGTATTGCCAAGTAAATTTTCCACTTGGGAATGCGACGGGAAATCAGTTATTCGTTCACAAGTCATTAAACTTCGCACATTCTGATCTTGTCATACAGTTTATCGTGCCGCAGCCAGTTATGTTTGGTATTTCAACCAAACGAAACTTATTTTGAGGTAAATATGCACGATCGCACGTAATTGGCGACGGGGCTGCGAGTGACCACTGCAGGTCTAAAAACCTCAAACACGTCTAGCGCTTTCGGAAACCGCCACATTGATTTAGACCTTCACAAAACCAAAACGTGAGTAATTTCGCAATGTAACCTAACCAGAATAACGTAGTGTTTTATCGTCATTCGCTGTCGAGAATGCGGTCGAGATGCGTATAACTGTCGATAATTTGGGTCCAGTTCAATAATTACCTATACGTACCTACGTACCCGATTCCGTTCGTGGGAATATTAATTTTGAGCATATTTTCGTGACTTCATGAACGTAATTGGAATTGTAATTCTGTTTTTGTTGCTTTCAATGACAACTTAAGAGTTATAATAATTATCTACTAAGGGGTACGTATGACAATATTCCTATTTCTCACGTTTTAGTGGTTGTTAAATTAAGATAATACGGATAACAATTTGAAATTAGTTATAGCGTTAGAACTTTGTTTTGTGTTTAGCACGTAAGTAGCGCAGAAATCATGATCACCATCATCATCTCAGCCACAAGACGTCCACTGCTGACAATATCCCTCCCCTTTGCAGTAATTATACTTAGTGGGTTTGTTTTATAAATAACGCAATGTTTTATAAAGAAAGATAAAAAACTATATTCATAAATGCACTACGAGGTAAAGCGTTCGTTTGTTTAAAAATAAATCATCCCGGCTTTTCTGTGAACGTGCAAGAAGCACCTGCCTTTAATAAGGAGTCGACTGTCACTGTAATGAAGCTCTTAGGCTTGATGCAATGTAAATCGTTGTAAAGTATGGTTTCTGTGAAGCTCTAATAAATGTGTAAATAGTGGTGGTGAAGTGCGGATAATGGAAGGGCGGTGTGTCGACCGGGGCACGGAATGGAGAAAACTCTACAGTAGGCACGTGAGCGGTTTTCAGCTGCCTCAATATTTGATAGGAACAATTCGTACTAGCGAATAGCCATATTACTTAAAAATTATTACATAGTTACAAATAAAAAAAATAGCGACAGCTATTTCATTTTATATTTTAAAGTAATTTACACCTTATGTAGGTACTGCGCGTAGCTTATAACCAGATAATATAAATTTCGATCTTAACTTTTATTGGTTGTTTTGTTTATTAAATTCTTAAATTTACTCTTGGAATAAGTCACTCTTTATCTTTTTTTTAAGAGTAACTTAAGCCTAATTATATTCACATTTTTTTTTAAATATACCCTTAGAGAAATTGACACGCCTCAAATGACTCTACCTAACGCAGCCTGCCCTCCCGTTCCGCTGTGCTTGTGTCCGCGGCGCGACAGACGGCGGGCGCGCCGCTGCCTCCACCTAATTGTCGCCATTACATAAATTGGACACTTATACACAATTGCTATAAATCACTACACTTGTAGGATTAAAAGCGCGCCTCTGACGTTTAAGCTATTAGGCGTCTTAATAACTATACTTGAGATAAATTGGTTGTTTCTATGAAACATTAACCCTCAACAAACTTGTTGTCAACTTTGTCTATTAACCAAAGACTTAATGATGACTTTGTATTACGGAAGTCTGACCAATTTTTCGTCTGCGAATTTTACCGACGAGTTATTGGCCGTGCTCAGTTTAATCGTCGTTTGTCACGTATAAGACAGTGATTTATAAAGTAGATGCAATCGTCGCCGGCTCGGTTCGTTTGCGTTGGAATATCAATTTATCCTTTGCCGGAAAAAGCCTTAAATTGCTTTTATTTTATTTAGGCAGCATCGTGAATTAATTGAACATGGTCTTGCCTCGCTGATGATAGAATTCCCATTACACTTTTTTTGTAAGCCTCTCGTTTAGGCATTGTGAAGTGACGTATTTTTTTTTTGTTTCAGGAAACCAGTCGTCATTGAAAACGAAACAATTGATCGAAAAACAACTTACGATAGCAGCTTTTGGGAAGGTAAGAACGGTCGGAGTGACCACCAGAACACAAAAATTCTAATGATTTTCGATAAAATACGTACTTAAAAAATTGCGGGGAGACCGGGGAGTAGAATGCTAGACATAACTTGTACTTTGCGTATTATTTTTTAGCAGCGAGTAGGCAGGTACCGTGTCCGTGGAGACAAAACAACTCGACCACATTGCGAGTATAACATGGAATATAGCTAGATAATACAGAACTATTACTGCCTATTGTTCTATTAGATTTGAAGGAAATTAATTAAAGGGAGATGTTGCTAAGTGGAATGAGACAAAGGATTACTATAAGTAGATCTGTTGCTTTGCAACTCATGAATAATGATGACTATAACCGTGACTAGTCAAGTGATTATTATTACAGTGCCGTGAGTATATTTTTGTAATACGTAGTATTATGTATAGTAGCTATAATAGAGAAAAGGAAAACCTCTGAAAATAAACACTGTTCGGCAGGTGGGTAAGTCTAAGCATATAGGTAAGTGAAAATAGTATACCTATCTCTTTAGTTTTGCGAAAAACCAGAAAAACAGACAAGATAGCTCTATTCAAGCAATTCTTGTACATTATGTATGCCTGGTCAAATCTGTAAGCTTTTCATTCCATGTTCCTTTAATATTCCCTATCCAGGATTTTTGCGGGATTTGCGAATATGTTTACTAAAACCTATATGTAGGACTAGCTTTTGCCCGCGGCTTCGCTCGCATTAAGTTTGAAATGACACAGAAGAGATCTCAGAATTATTTGAATACGCTGCTGTAGACGATATGTATACGTCTTTCAATTTGGGAATAGGATAAAAAGATTCTAGGCATATGCTACATAGAAAACATTGATAAAATGCGTAATGCTCCATAAATACTTTACATCCCTCATTTTGGAGAAGCGATGGATTATAAAAAGACAAAAAGTAGCCTATGGCACTCACTCTCCATCCCTTCGACTATTTCCATTTTACCTGCATGCCAAAGGATCATGGGCACTTTTGTATAGAAAATGGGTGTAGCACCAACAGCGTTGAAACTAGTATCGTTAAAAAGGTATAAAATTGTACATAATTTCTTACTATGACCACAAATACCTAGCTCACCGGAGAACAAAGATATGGCACATCTACGCAAATAAAACTATGCTAGAAGTGGCTACAAAGCGTGTAGTCATAATCATGGTTTGGTCTATGTCACGTTTCGTGTGCTCTGCCTACCCCATTTGGGAACGCAGGCGTGATTGTATGTATGCATGTATCTACGCAAATAAAGTGATACATACATACATGCAAGATGGGTACCTTATTATTTATGTTGGCATCGAAACTACCTACCTGCCAACAGAAATATGTTGTTAAGGCGCTGCGCAGACGACAGTGTTTTGTGCGATCGAGTCTGTGGAGCAATAAATTGTCTGAATGGCGCGCTGACAGGTTCCAGGAATTTCCATTCAGAGTTTCGTGGAAACTGTCAGCGTGCCATTCAGACAATTTATTGCTGCGCAGACTCGATCGCACAAAACTCTGTCGTCTGCGCTGCGCCTAAATAGGGTGATAAGCATTTTGCGGTGATAATATTTTATTTGTATAAATGTGCCCGGGTAAATATTTGGGCGTTTGAACCGCTGTCATTATTCTCAACACTTTTTTATTACATTTATTTAGAAATTGGTATAATAAGTGTATCATATAGTGTCTATGTCTTGCAAATAGGTACATACTAGACTATTATATACATATTTCCAACAGTATCTGATAAAAAAAGTGTTGAGAATAATGACAGCGGTTCAAACGCCCGAATATTTAACCGCCCATATCTTTGTTCTCCGGTGACCTAGGTATTTGTGGTCATAGTAAGAAATTATGTATAATTTTATACCTTTTTAATGATACTGGTTTCAAGGCTGTTGGTGCTACACCCATTTTGCCCATGATCCTTTCAAGCGTATAACTTAAGCAGTTTAGATTTTTTATACAACGGGATTTTCCCGCTAACTCCCGTTCCCGTGGAAATTTCGCAATATCCTGTTGCAATTAAGCTTAAAGTTTACTAAGGTACCTGCATGCCAAATTTAAAGCGTCTAACTTAAGCGGTTTACATTTTTCATACAACGGGATTTTCCCACTAAGTCCCTTTCCCGCGGGAATTTCGCAATATCCTGTTGCAACTAAGCTTTAAGTTTTTTAAGGTACCTGCATGTCAAATTTCAAGCGTCTAACTTGAGCGGTTTAGATTTTTCACACAACGGGATTTTCCCGCTAAGTCCCGTTCCCGTGGGAATTTCGCAATATCCTGTTGCAATTAAGCTTTAAGTTTTCTAAGGTACCTGCATGCCAAATTTCAAGCGTCTAACGTAAGCGGTTTTTGATTTTTCACACAACGGGATTTTCCTGCTAATTCCCGTTTCCGTGGGAATTTCGCAATATCCTGTTGCAACTAAGCTTGAAGTTTACTAAGGTACTTGCATGCCAAATTTCAAGCGTCTAACGTAAGCGGTTTTTGATTTTTCATACAACGGGATTTTCCCGCTAATTCCGGTTCCCGTGGGAATTTCGCAATATCCCGTTGCAACTAAGCTTGAAATTTACTAAGGTACCTGCATGCCAAATTTCAAGCGTCTAACTTAAGCGGTTTAGATTTTTCGTACAACGGAATTTTCCCGCTAATTCCCGTCCCCGTGGGAATTTCGGGAATTCCTATCTTAGTGCACCTCTACGGTACTTAAGCTACGTCCCTTCCAAATTTAAAGTGCCTACGTTTAGCCGTTTAGGCTGTGCGTTGATATGTCAGTCAGTCAGTCAGTCAGTCAGTCAGTTTCTCCTTTTATATATATAGATAGGTTAGATTAATATTCATCATAATTTTGAAAATGAACTAAGTTACAATTACATAGTATTGTAACATCTAATTAAACGACGTTGTGTTTTGTGATCGTGCGAACGAAGCATAACAATTTTCTATACTTAGCCCTTTACCCAATTATAAAGACGCACGCTTTATAAACATAAATGAATGAAGAACATAAAATGACCGATACGTGACATGAAACCAGAAGTGAAAGGGACAGTATGCAATTAACATACCCCAAAGTACTGTAAAAATACCGACTTTAATAACGTGAAATGCTTCACTACTTATTGTTCCTCGGAACTGGAGTAATGTGCCACGCCTACTCGGCGCGCTGAACTCGTCTAAACAAATACATACCTAATCATTGCAAAATCGTGTTTATGTAAATTTCTTAATCGGTCGTGCTGTTGAACCCATAGAGAAATTTTATATTTATGGCATTCCTGGCGGTTGTATAATTTTCGTATTATATTATGCGTACCTAGTCGAAGGAATCCTTGCGTGTGCGGGGTCGAGAAAGCGCAGCTGGAGGGCGCCGGCCGCTTTGTCGCACCTGCTCATTCTTTGCACATGCCGTAATGTAGTTTCGGTGCAAGGCTTGGACTGCATTGCGAGCGTGCCGTCGACTTTCAAACCTTATAAGCACTCGGGGCAAACTGGATACTTTTCACGATAATTATCATTGAGCTACATTGTTGGCGGTAGTCTGCGTGATAGTCTTTAAAAAGGCTCTGCGTTACGGACGTTTTGAATATAGTTTGGAATAATGGGCTTAAAATATCACGTCTCTATATCTTCTGTGGGGGTTTGTGTGTGGCGACTAAAGAAATACATAAGTACACGTATATTTTAGACGACAGGCTAGCGACCTGTCATATTGTAAGTTAAAACCTAAAAAATGCGCTAGAACTGGTTAAAAATCGTGAAATAGTCATGGTATTGGTAGTGTTAGCGATTCCTGTGCTCTGCAAAAAATAGAATGCATGTAATGAAATTTGTTTTGTGACAGGATTTTATGTCTTTGTAATTATATAAAATATATAACTTATTTTACTTAGGCAAGATTAGCCAAGTGTGTTCTGAGCTGTGGTTTAATAAAAAAAAACTGCTCTTGCGATATTTAATTGTGTAGTGTAGCGTATGGGGTACCGTTTTACAGGTGACTACGCTTCATGGGTGGGTTTCTTTATAACAAAGCCCTGGTACTGATAAGGTTGTACATTGCGGTAGTCTTTTTTGTTGTAACTATGCTTATAAGGAAAGTTGTTCCGACATCCCGCTGGTTGATCATTAAATTGACAACCACGATTCACCCGTCAACTTTCATTGTTAACCGGCATTTTGCATCCCAGAAATTCGATTTCGAATGCTTATCGCCTATGATTGATAGCCATTGTCGATACTTTAGATCGATACGATCACAATAGAAAAGAGGTTAGCAGTTTTATAGTGCACCTGAGCGAGCCTTTTACCGCTGATTGTTTCGTATCTACACTTGTTTTTTAATCTCAAATAACCTGCAGTTGTAGTCGGTTTAGAATTTCAATCTGGCAATGCGTTAGATTGTCTCAAAATGATAGAATTGAATCACGGCGCTTATTACATTTAGCATAGGTATATACGCCTGTGTTCCCAAATAGGGTACGCACACGAAACGTGACATAGACAAAACCGAGACTAAGTATTTCACGTTTCATAGACACTTCTAGCATAATTTAAGGTTTTAAAACAGACGAAAGAGGTTAAGATAGTGACAGGTTGCTAGCTTGTACCTAGGTATATCTACTTATTTATATCCTTAGTAGCCTCTTATGACACCCACGGAAGATTTGGAATGATGTTATTCTAATTCCACATAGGATATTATATCCAACATTATTGACAATAGGTACTTACTTAGATATTAATTGTAATCACCATTTGATAAATCTTAAGTAGGTACCTCCTACATAGGAATATTCTGGTTACCAAAATATTCGAAAGGCACTCCACTTAATTTTATTAATGTTCTTAGTATAAGCTCCAAAATCCATTAATACCTACCTTGAACCAAAAAACTTTGATGGGCTTAACTTATCCGGTTGCCATTTTAAATTGGAAGTCCTGGAATTTCCTCGAGTGAAGGCTTTAGCAAAAAACGTTTATATTTTGTACTCAATGTGACTGGGCTTTGCCTCGTAGGTAATAAAGTCGTGGTTGGAAGAGCAGGTGAAGGAAAGGATGTTGTAACGTTTGGCGGATTCCTGGCGTGCCCGGTTTGATTCGCAGCAGTCAGCGCTCGGTCGCCGGCGCATACCGCAATCGAAGCGTTATTTATTCGACTTAAATGTCGCGAACGCCGCTCCCTCGCTCGCAGCAAAAACATGCGGCGGCATTAATTGCATGCTACAATTAAAATTTAATGAACTACCTCTGCTCAGAGTTGTAAACCTATCTGGAAGTTAACATCGTTAAAAACTAAGGGTAGGTTGTGCAATGGGCTGGTCATTGATGACTACTGGTCACTGACGAGCTCCAGCTGATCCAGCTCCATAAGCTTGCAGCCGCCGTATTCCGCCATTACTCATTGTTGTTGTTGGGCCGCACGAGATCGTTATGTCAGATGGATCGTCCGACTAATAAACACAAGTGAGCGTTTTGAATTAATAAAAGAGTCGCCCGACGACCTTTGCGAGATACAAATGTTGCGGTTATGAGTCTTGCCTCGTTGAGATTACATAAAACATGTCACTGGAGAAAGTTAATTTAGTTTTGAAAGTGAAATCGATTACACTTTCTTTCACTTACCTATCTATTTCAAAGTTCGCTGCTGGAACCCATCAGTCATTCAAAACAGTTTACTGGACCCCGTCTATTGTTTCTAGAGTTTCTCTATATTTCGGCAGCACGATGTCAATCTCGAAGATCATTCACGTCAATCATCGTATTAGATAATATTTACGTAAGCTGTAAATCAAACTTCATTCTGAATGGTTTATTTGCATTGCCGAACATAAGCTACTTACTTACGAGTATTTCTAGCGTAGAGACTATTGTAGCTACGGGTGGCGTTAATAATTTTACATTTACACGTCCTGATCTATATTGAGGCTGTTATTAAAGAGTTTAATAAAAGGACGGGAATGTAAAAAAATGTGCAAACAACTCTGCAAACACGTCGGAGCGGTTTAAAGGCCGCGTCCGGATTGCGAGGGGCGGCGGCGGCGGCCGGCGGAGAGCTGCGGCGGCATTCCAGCCTCCCGCGGCCGCGGCGACGTCACCTCTATGTACCTAGATGGCATGGCGCATTCCGCGATGCCACTTATTCTCTCTTCTCCCAGTACCTACTGAAGAAAAGAAAGTGCGTCGTGAGATCGCTCTGTCCGCATTTTCTGAGCCCAATCCGACAGTTGCACTTCGCTAAAAAGGCATGTGTTATAATCGGAAGTGGAGCGCCGGCGGCCAGGGTGCAGCGCGGCGCGGGCGCGCGACCCTGACATCTGTTGCGCGAGCGCCGGCCGCGCTCACGGTCGCCGCCCTCTGCTGCCTCTCCTTGCTAAAAATAGCTCAGATTTACTGATTGATGCTAACTTCAAAGTTGAAGCATGGCGGAGTGTTTATAAATTTTGACGCCATGGCGCCGCGTTTGTTGGTCGGTTCGGTTTGTTGTTCGTATAGGGTTGTGGTGCGTGTGGTGTGAGGGTGACCAGTGGTGTGGTCGGCGGCCGCGGGCGGGATGCGGGGAAGCGTCGCGTGCGCGCGGTGTCCGTCCCTGGCTCGGAGCAACGCCCCCGTCAAGGGCGGCGACGCTGCAAATTTGTGCAAGCCCGCCGCGACTCAGTGCATCTCGCCCCGCCGCGGCGGCACCGCGCTCGCCGCTCGTGCTCGCCGCTCGTCCTGCGCTGCCCGGCGCCCGCGCATCGAGCCGTGGGCGCACACTGCACGCACCGCCCTATGTTAAATAACTGTTATTTCGGTCGTCAATGACTTGGTTCCGCATTCTTAACTCGATCCTCTTTCGCCGACCCGCGAGATTCGCGGCATTGTTTTATCTCCGAATAAATATTTAAGAGTGGTCCTTTTGTTCTCCTCTCGCGAGATGTGGGTGCTTTTTTGTGGTTTTCCCTGTTACTGCAACGAAAGTAACATTTTCTGAATGAACTGGAACTTAAACTGGTTTGGTAAATGAAAGTGTGTGGTAATAATTTGGTTCAAATGACTGACGTTGAAGTTATATGAACTTTTTCACGATGCTTGAGATGAAGAAGCTGCCGCGGCGTTCGATGTCCCTTTACGGTCAGTACCTATTTATCTGGGATGCAGCTTTGGGACTAGATATAAAACGCACTATAACATACTAACGTAGGTACAGTCAGTAACAAAGATATCGAAACGATTAAAGTGTCAAAAATATGTATTTACTTACACGCTCTTATTGCCTCATCGTTACGGCTGTGCGAACATATTTTTGACATTTTTACCATTTCGGTAACCTTGCTCCTGACTGTAAAAGCAGTATTAAAAAATTGGGATAGGATGTAATTTTTTTTCATTAAACAAAGAGTAGGTACTTGTTATTATGTTAGATACTATCCTGTGATAAATAAATAATACTTTCATCGCCTGTCTTGGTTAAAGATAGTTCAGTACTTATTGCTTACTTAATTGGGATGATAAGTTTATGGCATTTTTTTTTTCAAAATAACTTTTCACTTAACGTGCTCTACGCGTACGTTAAATTAGCCTTACGGGGCAGGACCTAAGTGACCATGTTAGTTGCTAATACAAAATAAGTAGAGGTATTAAATGCGCATTGTCTATAGTTTGCTAAGTACGAGTATGTATCTAAGTTGTAGTTAAGACGTAAGTAGCTAATCTATGTTAGATAAAAATATTTGGATATTTAATTACAATGCAATGATCTTCAATAAATGTATGCGTAAGTAAGTTTATCTTTGCTTATTTTGAGTCATCTATGTTAATTTTCAGTAACATGCATGCGTACGTACTCGTAGTTGACAGTTATTATTATTATGGATACTACGAGTGGCTTGATTTACTTTAATACTTGGGATGTGCGAAAATGTTAATATTATATTAATGTTGATTTGACATTGCATCGTAAGATTTAATATACCTACATTAGGTACGTAAGTAGGTACGTAAACGAATTATGGGCATTTTATTATTATTTGTATTAGCGTTGTGTTTTAGGCTGAGCGTATTTATAGGTACCATTATTGGTGTGTGTGCACGCCTGCATTAGTGCCCTGTGCAAGAATTGTGCCTACTTAACACACACGTGCCTACACAGCGGCCGCCCGAGCTGCATTTGCGTACTCTACTTAGGTATAAGTTTCGTGCTCTACGCTAATTCTGCGCAACTGATTAAATTGAACCACCGAATCTCTTTGTTCCGGTGTAGTGACGAAACCACGCTAACACTGGTAGAGCAGCCTTAAAGGTGGTCCACAATGCTGAATTTCAGTGTCCACGGAACATCTGTTCAAACAACTTGAAGCGTGCCATCCGCAAAATAAATAATAAATGTAGACATAAATTGCGTTTACGTATTTAATCCTTTTACGTATATATTGGAAAAACATCAGTTGAAACGTGAACTTCATTATGTACGCACATGCTTAAAAAGTTATTTCATCAAATTTGTGTCGTGCGTGATGTATACACAAAGAGTGATAGTGCTAGATACAAAGTCATACAGTGTGGTAAAAATTAGGCACTCGCGGTGTTTGCACCCCATCGAAGAAGAAAGAGAAGGTACATTCTGTGATTTCGTAATGTTAGACATCGGACCGGTTACTAAAGACGATACTAAAATTTATAAAATCATCGAGTAATACAGCTAAATAGTAATAGCATTGGTGACGCATCATCTTAGCTAATAGGTTGGTCAACTGTAAAGTGACACCAGCGATGAATCATTGTATAAATCTGACTGGTTTCCATTCTTTGTCTTTCCATATGACGCCTCCAAGGTCATGTCATATGTGCACATATATAAATACATGTAATGTTTACTCATATCTGTCCATTTTTACTCATTGTACTTAGTTCAATTTAAGCATTGACCGCCAAGTTGAGTCACGG
Source organism: Adoxophyes honmai (assembly GCA_005406045.1). Taxonomy (NCBI): domain Eukaryota; kingdom Metazoa; phylum Arthropoda; class Insecta; order Lepidoptera; family Tortricidae; genus Adoxophyes; species Adoxophyes honmai. The sequence goes on along the minus strand of BHDV01050895.1, from coordinate 117,790 downwards.
AGTAGAACAGTACCGGCAGGGAGAGCGCTTGTTAGGAACAGCTGATATGCCAGCCGAGAGGATTGCGTGTCCGTAATAGCTTTTCTTCAAAACAGTAGCAGCTCCGCAAAGCGTGCCCGTTTTAATAGATTTAAAAGCGACCCCATATTCCACGCTTAAAATATAACCATAAAAAGTTTTCCTCATCTTTCCTTTAGTAGAATTATTACGGAAGTGTAATACGTTATAAACTTTTTTATGTTTTGTTTTTACAGATCGGGTAAATAAAAGCGATGCTGAAGATAAAAGTCTCTCAAATGATGAGACACCGCTGCCGTCGTGCCCCCGGCAGCCGCCCGATGGGGTAGAGACTCCCACCGATGCCGTCGAGAAGCCCCCGGAGCTGCCCACTCGCCTGCCCCCGCGCCTGCCCGCCTGGCCCGCCACGCGCGCGCGTTTCTCCTACACCTCCAGGACCCAGGATGCAAGAAGTGAAGCCAGTGTTAAAGACAAAATAGCCATGTTTTCCAATGACCGTGCACCATCTTCAGATCAATTGGATAGCTGTGGAACTCTTCCAAAAAATATTTCATTCTCCAGAAAAAGTACAGCTCCATACACAAATTACCCGGAGGTTTCATCGTTAGATAGACGTCTGACCAAATCGCAAGATAACCTCGATGAAGTGCCACGATCGTATAAGAGACATTCGGAACGTCCAGAAGTATTAGGAGCGTTAGAAAATAAAGTTACCATCTCGAATTTAGAAGGAACTCAGATGAAGGCTCCTCGACAGACTGAAGGGAAACCACTGTTTTATGGGAGTACAACAACTTTACCTTCAATAAAAGACAAGACGTTTAATCAACCAGTATTTCATGCGCGTAGTGTTAGTGATGATAATGGAGATAAAAGTGTGCACAAATCGAACTTGGAGTATTTAATTGAGCAAAGAAAAAAATCGCTATCGAAACTTCGAGGTTTGGTTATACCAGAAGTACAATCACCAATAGTAGATTTACCAGCAATCAAAGTGCAAGATTCGATTTTAAAATCATTAATGTTTAAACCAAACCAAAACACTAATACACACAGTACAGATAATACAACAAGCCGAAAGCAAATAATTGATTTGAGTGAAAATAAATGGAAAACGAATTTCTTGCCAAACAACATTCCTAAGTATTCACCAGCATTCAAACGAAAATCCTTGCAAGTTTATACACCTTCATCTTTGTCAAAAGAATCTACACCTGAGCGTAAATTTAATGAGAAGGTTGATATTTTGAACAAACTAAATAGTAAAACTTTTACTGCGAAACCAACTCGAGGTTCATTAGACCTTAAAAATGGAACATCTACTTTGCCGTCTAAGTTTGCGTCTAACGTCAACAAAAGTCCCGTAAGTGAATACAAAGATATTTTGAATCATAGAGATTATAAAAATGTAGAAATAAAGATCTGTACCATGACTGAAGTTGTAGATAGTGACAATGACTCTGCAATGAGTTCGACGCAATCCAGCTATCGCTCATCAGCTTCATCTCCTTTACACAATCTCGACAGTATAGAATCCGATAGCTCTCGTCTTTCACCCAGGATTTCACATTATACCTCGTGTGCACTTGTAAAAACTACGACTCCGTCGAAGTCTTCCATCTTGGAAAAAAGTTGTGAGGAATACGTAAAACGTAATGTGTGTCGATCGGTGTCTTCCGATACGAATGTTTCACTCAGTTCTTCAGCGGGTTCGGCAGCTACTTCAGGCTCGCAAGCCAGCTGCAGCTCTCTAGAGAGTTCTGTCGCTGACACGGACAAGAGAAGGGTTCCGAAAGCCAGTAATATAGATAGCATAAATAGGCGAAACATTTTGGCTTCGGCTAAATGTAGGAGCGGTCGAGATGCTAAGCTGAAGTCACCCGTAGTTGAAACTAAATTCTCACATGAATCATACGAAAGATCACCCAGTCCAGCACGTAATACGTCTGATCGCCTTTCTACACTCACGTCTTCCGTGAGTGCTATTTCGAATAAAGGCGATAGTAGACGTCGGAACAAAGTGATCGCGGAGACCGATTCTGACAGTGACCCCGAGGTAAACGTGCGGCTGCGAAAGACTGATTATAAAAACTCCAGGCTGAAGAGAAATTCGAGTTCCGCAAACAAAACAAAAGTGAACGATATTGTAGTAGAGACAACAAAAGTCGAAGAACCACCAAAAGTCGTTTCAGAAATAACAGCCAGAGAAATCAAGAAACCAGGTCATAACAGATATGTCCATGAAAAAGTTGTGTCATCGAATGAAAAAGTTGCTTCACAGGAAAATAAAGTGGAAAATAAATTACCCGTTATTCACATGAGTGAAAAAAATACAAAGGTTTCTTCTTCTGTGACGAAAAACATGACTATTTCTTCTAAAGAAGAGCAATGCACTCGTACAGTTATTAATGGAAATGGATCCCTAAGCGACAAAAGTGATCTGAGTTCATTAGAAGAGACAAAAATGCCAACACAGATTATTCGACTGCAAAGAGGAGCTAACACCGGTGTAGGCGTTATTCTGGCAGGCGGAATTGATTGCGAGGCAAAGGATGTCACGGTACGTAACACATATGTTTTACGCTATATAAAAGAACATATGGTTCATAAATGCTTCTGTATTGTATTAAATTTTCTTATTATTAAATCGTTTGTTATTAACACGATTTTATTTTGTAGGTTCATCGAGTGTTGGCTGAGAGTGTGGCAGCAAGGGCCGGTTTAAAACGAGGAGTTAAAGTACGCAGTATTAACAACTGCAGTATGAGCGGTTTGACGCACGCGCAGACTGTAGCTATCCTTAAGGTATATTGAATATTACCAAAACTACTTTTTTTGGTTTTAAAATATAGCATTGTCTTATAACTATTTTACATTTTAGGAGCAACGCTTGGAGGTTGTTATTGAAATCGAGAATGATACCCAAGATAATGCAAGTAGTTTGACATGCGGCTCTGACAATGGTACGTTATTTTTTTTTACTTTCGTTTATTTTTAATTTTAGAGAAAATCAACAGTTTTCCAGCTATGACTGTTAGCAAAATTTTGAGATATTGAAGTAAGAGGCGATCATGGCCACTTATTTGCTATTTCGAATATTATTACGGTTAAGTATCTACAAAAAGATTTAGAGTCTGCTTATAATATTATCATATGTCTCGAGGTAATATTGTCAACACAAAAGTAATAAGATTCAGTATTCCGATGATTGCTGAGAAACATTGCAAAGAAAATAATCTTAAGCAATTTTAATTAGGTATTTTGTATTATTGTAAACTCAACGCCCTGTATTTCCAATTGGGGTAAGCAGATAACACAAAACGTTACACAGACAAAATCCTAATTATTTCACGTTACGTTTTTCACGTTAAGCACAAAATAAATAGTATGTCTTTCTACACGCAATACCAAGTTCGTGAGTTCAAATCCCACCTCTTAACCAATGTCTTCTGCATTGTCATTGTATTGAGAGAGGTAGTATCTACTTGTACGTTAGTACCTACTTTACGGGCTAGTCTCCGCAACTCGACGACTTAAATGCGCTTATTACTTATGGCACTGTGTATTTCACTTGTTCCTATTTCGTGAGCAGCGGAGTCGAAGGCTCGCGAGGAGTGCGCGGACGCCGCGCGCGGCTCCGTGGTGAGCGTGCTGCTGGACAAGGCGGGCGGCGGCGCCGGGCTCGGCTTCGGGCTCGACGGCGGCCGCGACTCGCCACTCGGCGACCGCCCCCTTACTGTCAAGAAACTTTTTGCAGGTACAACTATCTATTTTTTAAATCTTTAAGTCACCATAGATCATTAAATTTGTTCTACTTACTTTCGGGAAGGGCATTAACCGTCCCAAAGTAGTGTGGAGTTCTTCCTATAAAAACTGTCTGACAACATGGATTGCGTACTTATTTTATAAATGAAGCGAACCAAACCATACAATCTCCTTATACCCTGCAATGGACTGACGTGGTTTGACGGTGGTACAAAAATGAATCTTGGTTTCTAAACACAGACTGACAGTGTGTAAATGCACGGCTGCTGGGTAAAGGCAAGTCCTCATCTGGATTGCTGCAATATTACTTTTACGTCACTAAAACACTCTTACATGATCGTATTATAAAACAAAACCCGATCTCGTAAGTTTATTTGATTTAGATTTTAGATATCGTTATTGCCGTCATAATTGAAAGGACGCAGGGCGACAATGATGTACGTTTGTCCTTATTGAAATGACGATAGATATTATGATACCTTTTGTATTGAAAGAAAATAATACTTCCCAATGTTTTTAATTTCTTTGTTTTCGCTACGTCAGACTGGTCGGCGTTTTACACTCATGCATTTATGAAATAATGTGCATTTCCAGGTGGTGCGGCAGCACAAAGTGGGCGTATTCTAGTCGGTGCTGAACTTCTCTCAGCTGGAGGAACTTCGATGGAGGGATTCACACGAACCCAAGCCTGGGCAGCGCTCAAAGCGCTACCGGCCGGCCCTGTTACTCTAGTATTGCGAAACCCCGCGGGGAAATAGTCTTAAGTCGTTAAATTAAGATTACAACGTGATTAAGTAAATACGTAAGAGAGCGAGACTTGTGTGGCCTATTTAAATTCACTATTCGAGTATTTTGTTCGGAATAGTCGGCGCGAGGAAATTGGAGGGCCTTGGGCTGAATTAATTCGGCGACGCGTGCACGCCGCCCGGGATCCGGTTAGCACTCAGCCTAACGAGAGCCGTTTATCTGAACGTTTACTGAACGGGAGAATAAAAAGATGCTAACTGACACCATTCAATTTAGCGAAGTGCGTCGGATGCGAGCCGGGCCCGGCCCCGCTACTTGTACAAACACAATTTACTCCCTTCATTTAGTCAGTAGATTCGATGTACATAACGTTGTGCCAATTTGTCCCTTTAACTTAATGGAAAGATTACATTTTATCGTTTTAGGAACTCACGAAGACTGTTTCATTGTTTTAAAATATTTAAATTTAACCAAATCGTATGAAGTTGGAAGAACTGTAGTTACTAGTCTAGACAGCAGAATGGCAAACGGAGATGCTTACTGCCTGCAATTTGGCGCCGTACTTAAAAAGTATGAGTGTAGAAAGAGCATTCCCAATTTTGTTGAGTGCCATGTTTTGTGTCTAGAAAATTGTTCCCATCTCGAAATGACGGCTAAATTATTTATTATTGTGAACCGTAATTATATTTCAACCTTCTGTTACATATTAGCAATATAAATCCTATATTTGATACAATATATTTTCTGACTATAAATAGTGGATTATGTATATAGTTGCTAGGTTTTATTCGATGCCCGAATGATTCTGGTTGTTTTTTTTTCGAAACGTTACGATCCATAGCAGTTTCTTGCCATGAAAACTGAGTTGAATCAAACTTTTGCCTGTCGCATAAGCCCTACCTTACCACTAAATTATAGCAGTTACTTGTAGACGTAAGTTTGTACATAAATCGCCTAATTATACCTATTGTTTAATTACTTTTGTCATGCCTATTTAAAATATCTACATTGAAGAATAACGAGCTGTTGTATACTCTACTTTAATTTCTATTGGCCCTACGTACATTATTAATGCCTTAATTGCCTTATTTATTTGATAGTTATCGTAGGGTTAAGAAATGTGTAGAATACTGAGTAGTAGAAATATTTTGAGAAACTAGTAATTCATATTTCCCTCACGAGAAGGTTTTTGTTTCTAACGAACAGAGACGATGAAATGTTGTAAATGGATTTGATTTGCCATTAGGTGTAAGCCAAATTAATAATTATACTTAATTACCAAAACTGCTTGAGGTTGGCTACTGTTTTTAAAATATTTTTACTACTTGTAAGGCGAAGGAGCGTATATCGGACGGTTATATTTGTACCTAAATAATGTTATTATTTTCTTGTATTGATTAATATTAAATAAATACTTATTTTCATTTAAATTTACCGCTTTATTTTGATGAGTCATTCCCCGCTGCTGCGACGTTTTAATTTAATACTTTAAATATTTGAGGTAATGTTGGCTAATGTAATGTCATTAAGTGCCATTCATTATGCAGTACGTGAGAGGTTTTTGGGATTGCTTAAACAAAGCACCCTTGTAATTTAGTCAAGTTCCAGCCCGTCCGCGCGGCTGTCAAAGCCAATGTCTCATTGTTATAATTTTACATGGGCGCTTACACTTGCCACATTTTCCACCTTTTAAGTTACGTAAATTATTTGCGAATTGTAAATGCGTAAGCGACGTTATTGTAACAAAGAACTTTGTTTTTGTTATGCAACTAAGTTTGACGTTAAATTGCTTTTCTAAGGTATCGTTTGTTGACATTTTATAAAGGTAACTAAGTAAACACTTTATTGTACTAAAGGAAAGAACACGAAATACAAAACTCATATACAAATGAAAGGCGAGGTACAAAGGCGGACTTATCCCTTAAGGGATCTCTTACAGCCAACCTTTGAGAATCAGAGAGGACACTTGATAATTTAGACCGACAACAAAGAAAGGCTATATTAAACATGTTGAAGTACAGTACAATATATATACATACATCCAAAAAATAAATAATTATAACGTTAAAAGTGTATGAAATAAATACAGAAACACAACTTCTTCAGGCGTTCCCTGAACGCGTAAACAGAGGATGATTGTCGGACCGAAGTCGGCAATCGATTCCACAGCCTGGCACCATGCACAGAAAAAGATTTGGCATAGGTTTTGGACGAAGTAGGAGAGGAAGCTAAAAGGAGATTGGTACTTGACCGCAAGCGATGACCGCTGCCAGAAGCTAAATAGCTGAAGCGTTCGGAAAGGTATAAAGGAGTGAAAGGATAAAAGAGAGTATTAAAAAGCAATGACAGAATATGTATGTTACGACGATCACGTATGGGGAACCATCCCAAGGTTCCTTGGAGGAGTTAATCACGAAGTATGTACTTACCTATAAAAAAAAACTCGGAGTTAGGTAGTTCGAAACGCGCGACAGCGAGAATTAGATAGTGGTGATAGTTCAATTTGTGTGATATGTGCGGCAAGGTGCTGCGTAAACACATATTTGTCGCATAATAGTAGCTATCACACACGTGATTAATTAATTACAATTTTGAATTTTGAATTGGAAACACTTCAAACGAATAAAGCTCGTTACACATTAAGCAGATACGGTAAGATATCTGTCACGGAACCGATATCTCAGATATCTGTCAATATCGCTCCCTATAGGTACAATTCAATGAGTTAATACACACAGCGCAGATTTACCGTCAGGTATCTGTTGGCACCGACGTATGGAAATATGGCATTTATACGCAGTTAAATTTTATCTTTAACACGTTAACTGCGGGAAGCGAATTCAAAGACTTTCAGTCGGTGCGTCGTAGGGTATATAAGATCCGACAAACGACTTTCCGTTACAGCGTTTGGGGGTCGAAAGTACCTGTTCGACCTGCTCATCTAAAAGTATCATTATTCGCATGGGTATGATGAATTTCGGTATAATATATTTTGCAACAGAGAGCCATAGAGTGGTTCATAATACAGTTGAGGTCGTAAGTAAATTGAGCCATTCTAAAGGATTCAAATGTATATTTAGAACTGTCGGGTTTTTTATGCCCGATATTCGCACTGACCGAAAAAACTATCGATATAATTTTAGGGCCGTAAGGAGTCAAAAAAGCGTCGATATCGATCAAAATAATGCTTGTTTAATATCAGATGTATCTATAACATTGTAACAGTCACGGTAAAGAAAATTTTAGATAGTCAAGATTTTCAGATAAGCCTGATCAATTAAGTTGTGGCAATAGAGTATTTTTTTTTCTATTGTGTTGATGATTATAAATTATCCGGGCATTTTATTACATAGTGCGGTACAAAATAATAGTAACCCCATCACAACCTTTCTCTACCACTTCCAACCTCGTTTTAAAATAGTGTAGTATGACGCTATTTGTCGCTAGAGTTACCTACCTTTACCTTTTTATACAATACATATTCTATATTAGTATGTAAGAGTTAAACTTAAAACTGGTGTTACAACTTTTTTTTTATCTATACACAAGCACAACCCTAGACAAACTAGCGTGTAATCTAGTGCGGCTATCGGGTCATTGGGCATCGGGTCACTAAGATCCTATACCGCACCAGACAGTTTTTTTTTACTTTCAGTCGGTATAGGGCATAAAGGATCCGATGAGGTTTTTTTGTAATAATTGACTACCCTTGAAGAGACGATTTCAAAACAGTAACTATCTCACTTCTACTCACCCGATAACCTGTATAAACTTGTCCCGCACCAGCGGAAAGTTAAGGAATTTGCCTGCCGCACCGTAGGCTAGATACGCATAGGGTCTATTCGACCCGAAACCGCAGTGAACGTGTTAAGGCCTTAAGAGGAATACTGGCCCAGAGGAAAGTACCTACTAAGAACTCATGGTATAGCGTTAAAAACCTACTTCTTTAGCTAGAAATAGGTAAACAGTAAAATTTATTAGCGCTATCCCGCGAGTTCTTTGTGTTTTCATCCGACATCTATGTATGTCCCTCCTCGACACTCAAGCTACCTGCGTATAAAATTTTGTCAAAATCGGTTCAGCAGTTGGAGTGTGATAAAATAACAAGCAATCGAGTTATTTTCACATTTTTAGGGTTCCGTAGCCAAATGGCAAAAAACGGAACCCTTATAGATTCGTCATGTCTGTCCGTCTGTCCGTCTGTCCGTCTGTCCGTCTGTCCGTCTGTCCGTCTGTCCGTATGTCACAGCCACTTTTTTCCGAAACTATGAGAGCTATGCTAATAAAACTTGGTGAGTAGATGTGTTCTGTGAACCGCATTAAAATTATGATACAAAATTAAAAAAAAAACAATATTTTTTTAGGGTTCCCCATACATGGAACTCAAACTCAAAAAAATTTTTTTTATCAAACCCATATGTGTGGGGTATCTATGGATAGCTCTTCAAAAATGATACTGAGGTTTCTAACATCATACTTTTCTAAAGTGAATAGTTTGCGCGACAGACGCTTCCAAAGTTGAAAAAGTTGTGTCCCCCCCCCTCTAACTTCTAAAATATAAGAGTGATAAATCTAAAAAAAATATATGATGTACATTACCATAAAAACTATCAACGAAAATTGGTTTGAACAAAATCTACCAAGCAGTTTTTTTTTTATAAATAAAATTTAAATTTATCATTAGTTCGAAAATCTGTCACTAGATGGCGTTGTAATCTGTTTGTACGGAACCCTCAGTGCGGGAGTCCGACTCGCACTTGGCCGGTTTTATTACTTTTAGAAAAGTTGTAGTTTGTATGTAGGTACATTATGTATGTTGTGTGGTGTTGAATTAGAATAAAACCCCGCCATTTCTTCTTTAGATGTCTTAACCCCTCGTATGCGGGAAAGGAAAAATATACTGCATTCGAGCCTCTTCTGTTTCAATATATACAAATTATGGTGATTAAAATAAAAATAAAAAAAAGATATCCTTAAAATGGAGCAGATCTGCTCCGTAGCATACGAGAGGTTAAAAGACGACTAAGGACATAGGAAACTGTCACCAGTATGCCTCGGTGATCTGTTTTTAACCTGCAATTATGCTGGAAATGGCTGCGATACTTGTAATAGTTTTGTCTATGTAACTATTCGCGTACTCTAACGTCATTTGAGAACGCAGGCGTGATTGTATGAATGCATCAAATCTGTTCTCTGCGGGGCAGGCAAAGACAACAGACTGTCATTTGCTTCTATTCAGGTATACTTTTCTTGCATCATTCATGTTCATCCCTCTCATCATACATAATTGCCATGCATATCATGACAAATATCGTTTCATGCAAGAACTATTTTATTCTTTCCAACTGAAAGTGGAATTTTGCAATGCATTCAAATAGAAACGTTTTGCTAAAGCGTTTCCTAAGGCGATTTCCGCTGCATGTGCCATGATGTTTCCTACATCTACAGTTTTGTCACGTTTAATGCCTCTAAGACCAGCCAAATTTGAAATATTTGAATAACATTGCAATAATAATAGAACACAAGGCTAGACTCGATTTTATTACGTAACGGATGCAAAAATACCGCTTAAGAGGATAGGAGTCGCACCACTTCTCCATGCAAACGTAGTCCCCTGTTTTCTCCGTGAATAATGACATTAGAGCAATTTTTTTTTTTACATTATATTTGTATCTGTTGTGGCTATGCCCCTACGATTTGCTTTTATCGATATTCTAAATAAAAAAAATAAAAAATTAGAAAATGTAGGTACATTATATATGTGGCATTGATATTTAAAAAAAAAATTAAGCAATAGTCACGCAATTAGATAGATTGGCTAACAATAATACTTAGATATGACCATATAAAACCAATTTCATTTAAAAACTGAAAGGGATTCATCATACATCACGCCTGTATTCCCAAATGGGGTAGGCAGACCACAAAAATGCGACGTAGTCAAAGCCTTGGCTATTTCACGATTCGTAGCCACTTTCATCATCATTTTTCGTTAAAACATAGCTGAAAGAGGTATAGCAGTGACACTTTACTAGCCTGTCGCTTAGAATATATCTTAATCTAATTCCTTAGTCTTACGACATCCGTGAAAGAAATGGAGAGGTGTTATTCTAAGTCTGACATCTCGCGGTGTCGGTACGACGGTACTATTTAATAATATCAATAAACATAATAATTGCGAAGCAAATGACTTTCAGTCACGCTGTTGGTCACCTGGACGTTTACCCTTTTGCAATGTATTCAAAGTACAAAGACGAACTGATAGTTATGTGAAATATAAAACATAAAGCATTATTCCAATAAGTATTTTATTCGTAATAAAGCACATCGCATCTTATTTGTACGATTTACAAAAATATTTCTAACATTACTGTTATTGCAGCTATATCTAAATATTAATATTTAATATAAAGTATCTACATTAAATTTTTTATATAAATACTTTTCGTACAAAAACTAATTACCTACCTACTAATCTATATGACTATAAATAGTAACTATAAAAATAAGTTATGCTGTTGAAGTCGTAGTAAAATACATAAATGTGCATGATCCATTGTGCAACTTGGCTCATAGTTGCAATATCACAGACAGTTTTAGAAATTGTATTGTTTCTATATTTTCGGCACGTTTCTTTGATTAGCTTTATATCTTACTTTCACGACTCGAGTTTCGCCCAAATTTGTTCACATAGTCGTTTTTCTATTCTCTACACTTGACTCTTACATTACTGTCTCCTATCGTGTGGAGATATTTTAAACATATGCATAGAGTATGATTTGAGTACTTTCATGTACATTATTGTAAATTATTTCAGCTCTCCTGAAAAATTAAGAAATCGGAAATCAATCGTCCCCGTCTAATGTTTCTCGAGTCGAGATTTATTTTTTAAATCATTAAGCGGGCTTTATATTGAAGCCTAAAAACATCAATAATATATAATTAAATACTTTCAAGTTTATCATTTGAACGACTAATCAGCCATCTTTGGAATAAAACTAAATTGTCACCGTATATTGGATTAAGAATTACGAAAATTGAAGAGGACAATCATTTTACTGCAATAATTCTCTTTTCGCATCATGATTGGAATTGTAAGTTGTTTATTACCTCCGAAATGCTATCAGTAGAAACAAACAAACAAGGGAAAAGGCTTGCAGTGGTGTTATTGTCTTACCCCATCGCATTCGCATCGTAAAGATGTCAAAATTTGCTGTCTTAATATGTTATGGAAATACTGACAGCTGCAGAGCTCTACGCCTTACTTGTTGACGAGTAGAGTGTGTTATGATAGAGAATAACTCGGCAGTGGCTGCAGCTTTCAAAATATTTAATTTCATAAAGGTATCCTAAAGAGACTGATTGAGGGTCGAGACTACTACGGTCTGTTTTACAAATTCAAGAGAGTCGAGTTTGTGAGTAATGTGTGCGAATAGACATTCTATTTTTTAAATTTGTAATATATCGTATGGTTTGCAAACTCATTCTTTGTTTGTCTTTCAAGTTTGATCATCCCTGTCCACTTATGACTGACACGACTGTCACAATAAGATATAATATATAAATAGTTGTTAATATCAAGTAGTTTGTCTCCGTATTTTTTGCGTCGTTCATTGCAAAGCAAACTGTACCTACACAACTAGCTACGTACAACAATTGACTTACTTAAGTAAGTTTTTCACCTAAGGCTTATGATGTCTTTGACTTTCAATGGTGCAATTGTTTCACGTTGTTAAACTTTACAGCTGTATAACCTTTATTCGTTTGTCTATTGCAGTAGGTTAATGGAGCAGAATCTATTAAAACCGTTCTTTAAAGTTTTTATTATTTGTTGTAGTAGTTAGTATTATGTATGGTGTAAGACCCTCAGTCAGTAGACGCGAATAGTCACTCGAACTTCTGAATAGTTTTTGTCATGGGTTTGTTGTCAATTTGACAATTTATGTCGTACTCTGTTCTTTTTAAAAAGAGAGATCCCGACAGGCGCTCATAAGTCAAATATCATCATGAATTTCATGTGTAACGTTTCATTTTTCTCAGCCTATCCCGTTTGGGAATACAGGCTTGATGGCATATTGTTTTTTTAACCCCCAATGCAAAAGACTATAAATCAAACGTCGATCTCTCTCGCTGCTCTTTCACTCGCTCTCTCTGTCTGTAGCTGTCAAACAGATGGACAGACTTCAAGTCGACTTCTTTATAAGAGAGAACCAGTTTTTTTGGGGTGATTGATGTTTCCAAGATCGTCAGGATCTTAATTTCTTTTGAAGTTGTTTAGGTTGTATCTACTGTCTGTCTTCAACTAGTTTTATAGAGTGGAGTAGGAGTCCGGATAGTGCGCCTGGTGCGGTTCGGGGCCGCAGCAGGCGCAGGGCAGTCAGCGCGGCGGCGCGGGCGCACGGCGCGCCACCCGCAGCAGCACGGGGCCCGCGCGGACGTCTTTGAACAGCCTGATGGCTTCCCCGTGCGTCAGGCCGGCGGTGCCGCGGCCGTTCACTGAGACTATCTCGTCACCTGGAATGAGGTAAAGGAGCATGTTAATGATTATGTTTGAAAACGCCCGTCGAGTATGTGACTCGCGCGCGAAGGGTCACAGCATATTTAAGAAGGAACATAGAATAACAGATTTCAACTTTGCTCTTCTCCATACCTATATATTTGAAATCCTTTTGCAAATGTATGGGAAATGCGACATAAAATACCTAAATGGCCATTTTTTGACCCCGTAGACTTAGAAGTTATTCAATCATAGCTTTTTTAACTTATGCCTCGACGCGTTCCTGATGGGTTTAGAATCAATTGTTTATCCACATACAGTAGCAGAGGAGTGTAGTCCGGCAGGTAATTAGTTTTGGTTCATGAATAAGAGCTACTCATTAGTCTAATTATGGTGTTTTTGTTGTCAGGACGAGCTCATACATACATAATAATTACCAATACTTCCACGCATCCATTGCGTCATAGCAACCCGGATGTCCCACTTGACTTTAAATTGGCAAAGTTTCAACTCTCATATCTATATATATATAACTCAAAGGTGACTGACTGACTGACTGACTGACATAGTGATCTATCAACGCACAGCCCAAACCACTGG